>CM035444.1:105935417-106465417 GCA_020310875.1 Ceratopteris richardii
ATGGACCGTCCTCGTCTCGGGACCCATCCAAGTCTCTTGTCTTGGGCTTGGTCCCGAAACCCCTCTATGGATCGTCCTCGGGACCCGTCACGCGTCTCGGGACCCATCCCCCGTCTCGAGACACGTCCCCCATCCGAGGTAACTATGGTTTTGAGCCGAAGCCCAAAGGGTTGAACCCCCACCCGCAACCTTGAGAGGCAAAGGGCCAGCTAGCTGAGCCTTATTCTTACCAAGGCATCTATAAATGCTGTGAAGGTTATTACACCTTATGAAGCTTCGTATGGTGAGAAATCCAATGTGAACGATTTTAGGGTTTTTGGTTCTCTATCATATATTCATGTTGAAAGGAAGGATTGTGGTAAAGCTTGATAAAAAAGTAACCAAAGCTGTTTTTGTTGATTATAGTATTGAAATAAAAGTTTTTAGATTCTATGTTCCAAATATAGGTAAAATTTTGCTCTCATGTAATTTCTCATATTGCTGAAAATCAGATTTATGACAAAAATTCAGAGAGATCAGATTTTATGAAATCAAATATGAAAGAAATTTGAATATATACATTCATACATGTAAAGGAAAAGAAAAATTTATAACCCCTCCTACTCAATCTTACTTTGGATTTCGGTTGTCATCTCAACCTCGACCTTACCATCCAACTCATGAAGAAATAAGAGAATTATCTCTAGTTTTCAGGAAGGTATCAAAATGGTTTTTACAATATATGCAAGAGAGTTGCGTCAAGAATTTCAAGGAGAGAATCGAAAGTCAACAAAAGGATCAATAAGATAAGGTAAATTACACATAAGTTGCTCATATTCATAATGTTTTAACACTTGCTTCAATTTAGAATGAACTTGCTAGTGTTCGAGAAGTTTTACATAATCTTGTGTGGAACGAAGCAATGTAAGAGGAGATTGATTCTGTTATTAAGAATCAAATTCGAAAGCTTTATGAATTACCAAAAAGAAAGAGGGTTAGAAATGTGTGTTATTGGGGAAACCTTCCACGAGGGACCCTACTTGTAGGCTTAAAGATATCAAATATTGAAGGTCAAAACATGGTCAAAGCCTATCAAAGATAGATCAAAATTGGTAAAAAATGCGCATATTTTATTCTTGCATATTATGAAAGGGTTTAGAGAGAGCTATCCCATCATATATAACACTTTGGGCAATAGACGGAAGATTGATGGAGAAAATTGAAACTTGAATTTCTAGTCAAAGTACAAAATATGGTCAAACACATGTCAAAAGATATGACAAGTGGCAAAATCTAATTGGATATACATTAAAACACCATAGTTAACCTATTCCATCGTAAAAATTAAAAAAATAATAAAAAAAAGCCACTTTCAGTCTTCGTTCGACGAATTTTGGAAGTTGGCTTTTCAAGGCTTTTTGGTAAGCGTTTTAGTTGGGGACAAGTTCTCTAGCACTTAGATCGTCACTTGGAGGGATTCTACCTCATGGTTTTATCTCATGAAGACACATAAAGGAACCTTGACGAACCCTAGATTATATATGGATTTTTTATATCTCATGTTTGGTTCAGAATTTTGGAGAGACTAATGCTACCATTGCGTCTTGAATGTGCCAAAACTCTAAGATCAATTATCTACTTGTTGAATTTCGACACGTGGAGGTTCTTTTTTCGATTGTTGACATCATCAATGACATCATCAATTCGTAACCACCCTTGAACACCTATATAAGGAGGGTTTGGCCACATACATCCTTAGTCTTTCCAATTCTGGTCTTAGGAGCTCAAGGAGTCTCGATCTCCAAGTAAGTACTTTCCAAGTTTTAGTTCAAATTCTAGTCGTGTCTAGTCTAGTATCTAGGATATCTTGTCTTGTCCTCTTGTAATCTCGTAGTAGGAGATCTTGTCTAGTTCTTTCTTATACCTAGTCCATCTGCCTTAAGGGAGTCCTTGTAATCTAGTTATATTGTTTCATACCTACGATCTTGGGTCATGGGATCTCTGTATCTTGTCTAGTCTAGTTTCAGTTCAAGGTTGTAAGACTTCTTGTATCAGTTGCATATTCTTGTACTATTTTCCTTATGTGGGTGATATTATAATAAAAAGTATAATTCTTAAATCTTATCTAGTTGACATTTTTGCAAGATTACCTTAATCAAGGACAGACACCATGGAAATTACTCGTGAATATTTTTTTCTGCACTTAAAGTTATTCAACAACTAGTTGAGGAGATTCGAGAAAACCAAGAAAGGATTGGACAACAGAATATTCAAGATGTAATCATAGAACTTCAAAGGCAAATTCAAGAGCTACAGATCATAGCAAATCAATCTTCTTCAACCACCCCCATGGCAATTAAGATAAAGAGAAGTCCAAAAGTGAGCATGCTTGGGAAATTTGATGGGACAAAGCCAAAGTTTTGAGGATTTCTACAACAAGTAAAGCTATTCATAAGAATGCAACCAAACATGTACCCAAATAATGCTTCTCAAGTAGCACTCAATAGGAACTCTTTTATGCGGCCATGCTCGTTCATGGTTTGCACCTATCCTTGAGAAGGATATGGATATTTTGTATGTGATTCATAGTACAAGAAGAGGTTTAAAAACAAGGTTTAAATCGTTTAAATCGTAGAGATTTATAAAATCGAAAATAAAAATTAGGGTTTTTATTCACTATGAGATATTTTTATAATTTGAAACATAAAGCTATGTACCAATGCATATTTAACACCGTTTTGATATACCTGACATGAATAATATATAAAATCACCTTCCATGTATTTTAGATAAAGGGGTCAACATCATACATGAAAGTGAATAGTGGAACAATGGACAAGCATCAAAATATAATGTCCATCATCCATGGTAGTTCTGTGTGTAATATCAATGATCATATAACATATATGCCAAATGTAGACTCATCATCTATGGTATCATCATCTCCATCAAACGTACTAGCCCATGATATCAAATGTACTAGCCCATGATGATGTACTATCGGACTTTGAATGACCAAACTGTGCTGCAAGCATGACAACATCTCCTCCCAAATCACCACCTCCATTGGAAGAGGAGGCTGATGCCTCTTACCAATCCTCTGGATCAACTCGAGAAGTGGAAGCCTCACCACGCCTTCCACGACCACGACCACATCCACCTCGTCTCGAAGCACACTTCTGCTTCCGCGTATCAGAAGCCTTCCGGCTAGTAGAAGGTAATGATAGATCATCTAAAAATAACAGAGAATAAATAAACTTAGAAGTTGGTAGTATCCAAATTCCAATCTCAACAAAGTCATTATTCATACTTGGAGCATGTCTGGCTCTCCTAGTTTGGCTACGAGTCTAACACATATTCCTTTGTGACTCTGTAGCAAGCATAGCAAAAATATCCCTCTCTTCCTTTGGGATTTGAGGGTTATCTTTAACTTTTCTAATATCAACTTCATCAATATTGACCTATAAATTATAATTCATATAAGTAAAAGATTACAAGCTTAGAGTCATGATTGATGAATATTCAAATTGTATTGACAATTGTAATTTGTAAATACCAAACTTGAAATTTACCTGAAGAGGAGCTATGTTTAGACCTTTTGACTCTAGCAACTTGAGATTGCAATGACAAAACACTAACTTCTCAAGTTGTGATTGGCTCAACCGGTTTCTTTTCTTAGTATGAAATAATGCCCATGTGCTCCAATTCCTCTCTGCAGGGCTGTGCTACAATCTTGTGAAAGAATCCGCAATGCCAATTTTCTCTACATTGAGTAATTATTCATCATTCATCATTTAATGAATTGTGATCATTCATAAATTGATACAAATATAAAGTCAACTATAAATACCTACTTACCAACAATGGGGTACTCACTCCATACAACTCCCACCATGTCACGGGTGTAATCTGGTTCTCTCTTAAACATGCAGTGGGCTGCCCAAAATAACGCTGATGGGTACGGAATTGAAGCCTTTCTCTCTCAAGCTGTGTGTGCGAAGCCATATCTCCACTTGTCCATCTTTTTATATAATCTATCCAACTATCCTCAAGCTCAGTGTCAGTATATTGTTGCTCTGTTCTCCACAATGGATGGAGAATGTGAGCAACAACATGGATTGGTCTATGAAACCAATCCCATCTCCTCTTCATAGCATCACATAAAGCTGTCCTTCTATTGACAAATTAAACAAAACTTTGTGAATTGAATGATGAATCATGTATGTAAAGTTTAAATTGTAGAATCTAATATAAACAAACAAATTTACAAAAGCACTTACTTATCATCAGAAAGACCTTGTACTTTTTGAATGCATTCTTGTATACGGTCAATGTACTCATATACAAGTCCAAGTGTGTTGCTCTCCATATCCGTGATGCGAAGTGATATATTCAATGTCTGAAGAGCCGGAACTAACACCTTTGCCTTTGACCAAAATGCCTCATCCCCCATGACAATGGATTAGAACTGTGTGAATAAAGGATCAGCAGCTTTCACCTCAGAGATCTGGTACCATTCCTCTGTCACAACAGTATGCAAAAGCCCTTTCCTTACCCTCAATACTCTTATCAACAACTATGAACATGTAACAAAACCGAGTGACAGAGGGCTTTTGAAAATCCAGATGGCTATGGACACGAAAGATGTTGAGAACTTTAGGCCGAGTCGTGATAAATTTGACAATGAATTTTGCTTTGTCCAAAATTTGGCTCACCCATGGCATGTGACCTATATCTTCTATCATGAGATCGAGAGACTGTGATGCACATGGTGTCCAAGTGATCTTAGGATACAACTCTTCAATCATGCGTCCCATGGAAACAATTCGATCCATTATCGGTCACCACCTGCAAAACATTATCAACACCCACCTGCACACCACTTGCACAACATTATCAGCACCCACGTCTTCTATGGCCTTCTTTACATGTGAAAAGATAAATTCGCCAGTCACAACTGTGCTTGGTGCATGTGCAGGTATGGCACGTAAGAACATAGTGCCCTTGCATGAAGAGACAAGAATGTTGTAGACATTCCTCTTCTTCATGTCTGACCAACCATCACATAGAATAGAGCATCCATATTTTTCCTAGGAGGTCCTCAATGACATCATCTTTAGCTCCACTAATTGGGATTGCTTATGGAACTCGGAAGTACGTAATTTTTGTGAATTTGGACCCTCCCAAGGAACTCCTATCTTACTCATATATCTCATGGCCCTCTTCAATGCAACTGTGTTGGCGACGTTGAAAGGGATGCCACACAAAATAAAGAGCTTGGTGAGTTCACGAGTAGCCTCTTCCATAGCTTGCTTTTGCAAGCCCGCCTTGATACTCCCTCTCACAAATATGTTTGTCTCTGGAGCTTGAGCGTTGCCTCTAGAATGGGGAAGTGTAGAGATACTTGCACTACTCATGCTCTCCATTCGTGGCACTTTAGGTGGAGGGCCTAGGGGGGAAACAATGTCATCACCACCATGAGCACTTTGAATATCCTCATTGATGGTATGTGATGATGAAGGAGAAAGAATGCCACCCACTCCTTGGCTTAACTGAAGTTGAGCTCTTAACTCATCAATTACATCTTCAGTGATGGATGCACATTTTCCAATACCTCCACCTTTCAATCCAAGTAAGTGGGCTTTGATACGGAAAACAATACCCATATAAAAGCCCATGCAATACTTGCATTGCCATGGATTCTGTCCAATGGGCTTCACGTGCTTACAAATGATATCGGGAGTTGTACCCATCTAGACTCTATAAGGCGAGTGGCAAGGGGCAAATAGTGTCAAAGTGAAGCTTGAAGAAAGGGGCAAATAGAGAAGGTTGAAGCAAAAGGAAAATAGAGAAGGCTGAATTTCAAAGAAACCTACAAGTGGCTGATTGTTCTCTATTGCTGAATGCTCTAATGCGCACCTTATGCGATATCTTCTTCCTAATGAAAGCTCTCACTATAAGTGTGCAAGCGAAGGCCACAAACTCCAAGCGTAGCAATATGCGAATTCGCAATTTGAAGGCGTAGGGTTTTTTTATAAGAACAAATTTTTTTGGAAAAAAAAAGTATAAAAAAATCGCAAAAAATTGTAAAAAACGATTCTACGATTTTAAAAACGATCTTTATTTTTAATTCGTCGATTTTATTGTATTATGATGTGATTCGAAGGTCTTTGTTTGATAGTTCACGTCTTCTTTTGGAGATACCTGTCACGGATACAAAGAAATCATCTTGAATCTTAGATTCCATGTGACTTTCTATATCTCATGATTGATTTAAAATTTTGAGAAACCAATGCTTCGATCATGTCCAGATCATGTCAACACCCTAATATCGATGGTCTACTTTCTTGATTTTGACATCCAGAGGTCCTGTTTCATATTCTTGACATCATCAATGACGTAATTGCCCCTGAACACAACCCTTGAACATGGCCTTTGAACATTGCCCTTGAACATCACCCTTGAAAACCTTTATAAAGGAGGCTTGGCCACATACATCCTTAGTCTTGCCAACGCCAGTCTTGGGAACCGAAGGAGTCCCAATCACCAAGTAAGTACTTTCGAAGTTCCAATGCGTGTTCTTGTCTTGATCCTTGTTTTAGTCTTGATTAGTCTAGTTCTTGGACATCTAGTCTTGTCCTTTTTGTAAGTTAGTAATACGAGATCTTATCAAGTTATTTCTTGTATCTAGTGAGGGAGTTCTTTTAACCCAAATATATTAACTCATACCTATAATCCGAGATTGTGGGATCTCTTGTATCTTGTCTACTTCAATTATTCATACCTATAAGTCTCGGGATGTGAGACTTCTTTTATCAATTGCTTATTCTTGTATTATTTCCCCACGTGGGTGATCTTGTATTGTGGGTGATCTTGTAATCATAGCTATAATCTCGGAATCTTGCCTAGTCTAGTCAGAGGGCACAATCTAGTGCTCTTTTGACATTTTGGCAAGGCTAGCCTCTATCCAAGACCAAGCGTAATGGAGAACACAATAGATTGTGGTATCGCTTCAGAGTCTCTAGTAACAAGTTTGAGGACCTAACTCATGGATAGATACAAGTCCAGATGGGACATCTTGTGCATATAGGCACACTCATCCAATAATTACAAGAACGAATAAGGAATCTTTAATAAAATCAAGGAAGCATTCAAGCGAATCAATACCTAGTTCATCCTCCATGAAGAAACCCAAGATTTGCATGCCAAAAAAGTTTGATGGTGATCGCATGAAGTTCTGCACGATTCATGCAACAAAGTAAATGATACATCCGCATGCAGCTTGATAGATACCCTGATGAGGCATCCAAGGCTGGTTTTATTCGAACCATGCTCTGTGGTCATGCCTTATCATGGTTTGCCCCAATCTTCGAGAATAACATGGCAGTACTTCATGACTATGAGGGGTTCTTCGAGAGCTCACTTCCACGTTTAGAGATGAAGACATGATTCGAGTGGTAGAAACAAAACTTTGGAAGCTACGTCAAGGTAATCGTCCTTCCTCTACTTATGCCTCATGATTTACGCAATTGATATGTGATCTCACTTGGCATGAGGATTATTTATTTCATAAGCCAAGGCCCAATTTAGATGTGGATTAAGAGATGATGTGAAGGACCTTTTGCTCACGATGCCAAAGGTTTTGACATTGAGTGAATACATCATCCAAGCCATTCAATGTGATAACCTCCTTTCTGAAAGGAAACAAGAAAAGGAAGTAGAAGGAAGAATTTGTCAATGGAAACCCTTCTAGTCCACTCTTAGAGAAGAGCCTATGCTTGAACTTATGCAGATAGAAGTAATTAGGTTCCATGTGTTAAATCCCTGAGATCCCCCTCATTTTTGGTGGGGTTCATGCACAGAGTTCGAGGAAGCACGGAGATCGATGCATACGTTTTTCCGCCCAGCCACGTACCTCTTCTCTCGATATTTACACTCCATAATTGGAGTGACTTGTGGCAACTCACATGAGTGCCACATGGCACTCATGTGTGTGCCTTCTAGTGAAACCCCCAAGAGATGGTTCACACCATCTCTTTTATAGGGAATCCCTTTATAACATTTCCTTCCCCTTAACTCCATTTTTGTCCTCAAAAATGGTATTGGAAGGTCTAGAAATCAAGAGAATGGTACTCCCACTACATCCCCATGTATAAAAATACATGGTCCTGTCTCCGTGTTGTTTCCCCATATCCTTCCCCTTAAGAAAACTCTTGGAAAGGTAAACTAAAACTGGGAAACCGTCTCTGAAGGGTGCTAACCCGCTCCCATGTGGCACTATCTTCTGAACTATCTTTCCACTTTACTAGACACTCTTTATACAAGTGACTCCTCGTCCGTTTCTCTCGAGTGCGTAGTATGCTCTCTGGCTCATGTGGAATAGATTGCACAGAAATAGGCTCTATTACCTCACTATCTGGAATGAGGTTGTCAGATTCACCCAGCCTTTTCTTAAGCCGGCTAACATGAAATACTGGATGGATTTGACTATTCTCTGGAAGTTGGAGCTGGTAAGCCATCTTTCCTATTCTCTTAAGTATTTGGAAAGGTCCACAATACCTAGGAGATAATTTTGGACAAGGTCCCGTCTTCATGGTTTCAGACCTAGATGGAACTCTAAGATAGACTTGCTCTCCTACCTCAAAGTTGATATCTCTTCTTTGAGGGTCAGCATAGGCTCTAGCCCTATCCTGAGCTTTCCTAATGCTGTCCTTAGCAAGTCTAAGCATATCATTCATTTCTTCCAAGAAGTCCTTTGCAGCTTGAACTTTTTCATTCTTCAAGCCAACTGCATAAGGAGCCCTTGGCTGAAACCCATACATAAGCATAAATGGACTATGCCCAGTGGAAGAGTGCTTGGCACTATTATATGCAAACTCTACTATAGGTAAGTACTCCTCCCAATTAGTTTGCCTTTCATTCACATATGCTCGAAGCATATCCTCTAGGATTTGGTTAACCCTTTCTGTTTGCCCATCCGACTGTGGGTGCTCGGCCGTACTCATGCTAAGCTTTGTATCCAACCTTTTGAAGACCGCTCTCCAAAAGTGGCTAGTAAACTTCCTATCCCGATCAGAAACTATGTCTAAAGGAAGACCATATAACCGGTATAGGTTCTCAACAAAGAGTCTAGCCAACTCAGGTGTCTTCACTGTAGTATGTGTCGGAATAAACCTAGCCATTTTGGTTAACCTATCCACAATTACCCAGACCGAGTCGTGCCCTCTCTGTGTCTTAGGTAATCCGACTATAAAGTCCATGGAGATACTCTCCCACTTCCCATTAGGAATATCCAATGGGTGGAGTAGTCCTCCAATCCTCAACCTCTCAGCTTTGTTGACCTGGCATTTATTGCACTTAAGCACATACTCTAGGACGTCCTTATGAAGTCCAGGCCAATAAAACTGCCTCTTAACAAGATCATAAGTCTTGTTAACTCCTGGGTGTCCCGCGCTAGGTGTGTCATGACACTCATATAAAATATGCCGTCTCATCTCAGTATCTCTAGGGACACACACCTTACCTTTATATAACAGATATCCATCATGGACACTGTAATTCTTCCACTTGAATCCTTCTTGAGTACCCGTCGATACTCCATCCTCATTGGAAACCCGTATATCACGATCCCCATTCTCTATGGCTTCCCAAATCTCGGAATATGCAGGATCAAGCCTACATTTCCCTCTAATAGACTCAAGTAGCTCGCTAGTGATCTGAGTAAAACTCAGTCCATTGAGCATAGGCATGCGGCTAAGTGAATCAGCCACTACATTAAACTTTCCCTTCCTATACCTAAGCTCATAATCAAACTCTTGAAGGGTCTCTGCCCATCGGGCCTTACGACCTTTAAGGTCTGTTTGATTAGAGAGCCACTTAATGCTCTCTTGATCAAACACTATCGTAACTTTGGCACCATATAAATAATGACGCCACTTCTTCAAAGCATGGACTATTGCATACAACTCCTTCTCATAGACGGAGTAATTCTTTTGAGCCGGTTCTAGTTTCTTGCTCTCAAAAGCTAATGGTCGACCATCCTGTACTAAAACCGCTCCTATAGCAAAATCACTCGCGTCAGTTTCAACCACAAATGGTTTATTGGGATCTGCTATGTGTAAAAGTGGAGCTGTAGCAATTGCTACCTTCAACTTTTCCATACTTTGCTTCTGTTCGTCTCCCCAGTGAAAGGCTTTCCCTTTCCCTTTAAGCTGTTCCGTCATCGGGACAGCAATTTTGGCGTAGTTCTTAATGAATCTTCGATAGAAACCTGATAAACCTAGGAAGATCTGCAGCTCCTCCAGGTTCCGTGGATGTGGCCATTCCATAATAGCCCTTACTTTTTCAGGATCCATCTGGATTCCATCTTGGGAGACTATATGCCCAAGGTATTTAACCTCTGTCTTGAAAAATTCACACTTTGACTCCTTAGCAAAGAGCGAATTTTCCCTTAGCACTTGAAATACTTTTCTCAAGTGTTCCAAGTGCTCCTGTTCTGATGTACTATAGATCAGAATGTCATCTAAAAAGTCTACTACAAAGTGTCCTAGATAAGGCCGTAAAACACTATTCATGAGTTTCATGAAAGTGGCAGGAGCATTGGTGAGACCAAAAGGCATCACCAAAAACTCATAGTGCCCATATCTAGTCCTAAATGCAGTTTTAGGGACATCCTCTGCCCTAATCCTGATCTGATGATATCCTGATCTAAGGTCAAGCTTGGTAAAATACCTAGCTTGATGTAACTGATCAAATAGATCTTCCAACCTAGGCATTGGAAATCTATTTTTGATAGTTACCTTATTTAGTGCTCTATAATCTATACATAGTCTCATAGAGCCATCTTTCTTTTTAACTAGGAGCATTGGCGATGCCCATGGTGAGTTACTAGGTTTGATGAAGCCTTTATCTAAATAATCCTGCAATTGCTTCTCAACCTCCTCATGCTGAGAAACACTAAGCCTATAAGGTGGTCTACAAATAGGGTTAGTGTTAGTAATAACTTCTATGGCATGGTCAATGTCCCCTCTCTCAGGTGGTAGCCCTCTAGGTAAGTCAGTGGGAAAAACATCTCTGAATTCAAACATAAGATCCTTAAAACTTTTAACTACACACTCTTGCAAAAAAGAATAATAGAAAGTCCTGTTCATATTTACATTCAAAGCATGAAAATATACATCAGATGAGCTGTCTATACAATGCTCCATATCATGACTATACAATAAAAACATATCCTGTACATGCTGTGAACAACAGAGACTATACAACTCTAATGATGAGATGAGAGGTGCACTAGGTACATCTCTCTCTCCCTGAATATAAACTGTACTTCCATTCTTTTCAAACTCGAGTGTGTTATTTTGATAGCTGCGTTTAAGTGTATCTCCCAACCCCCATAGCCACTCTCTTCCTAAGACTAGATCTGTCCTCTCCATGTTCATAATTTGGAAGTCCATATGATCTATATAATCCTGCATTTTGACTTCCAAATTGGATACCATAGTATCCCATATTCTTTTATCTTGCCCTTGCATCATAGATACAATGTATTTATGTGCACTAGGCTGTTGGGGAATCTTCAATTTCTTGACCAAAGCATAGTTTATGAAGTTATGAGTGGCAGAGTCATCTATCATGACTCGCACCCTGGTCCCGTATACACTACCATGTAGCTTGACCAAGTCATGTGGTCCAAACTGCGGTGACCACAATGACTGAGTCAAACAACACGTGTGCTCTATATCCTCGTGCATCACCTCCACTCCCTTGCAGCTAGAGCTGCCATGAATGGGAAGGGTCTGCACCAGGTGGACCGCCTTTTTGCCCCTTTCAGGAGCCGTACTAGACTCTGGTCCTTTCTTCTTTTCTTCCCCCTTCTTGAGTGGACAGTTCCACTGTGAGTGGCTAGGGGATAGGCACCTAAAACACAGGTTCTCTCTTTTGGCCTTCTCAAACTGGTCTGTGGATAGCTTAGGCCCTTGTGATCTTTGTTTTTTAATAAAAACCTTGTTTTTCCCAAAAGGCAACTTTTTCTTAAATTTAGTGGTGCTAAGAGGTTTAAGGGGCTGATCCGTCTCCATAGGAGTATACTGAGGACGGTTATGGTCCTCATATATCTGTGCATATTTGATCGCCTCCTCAAACGTCTTAGGCGCATTTCTCCTGACTTCCCTCTTTATGGCTTTATCCAAGCCCCTAACAAACCCTCTGGTCTTCTGAAAATCATCTAAACCCTTAAGCTTCAAAGTGATCTCTCTATAGTGAGATAGATAAACTGAAAGAGGCCTGCCTCTTTGAGTTATCCTATCCCACTCATCCCAATTCCTCTCCTCTTCATTTTCAGGAAGAAACTCTTTTAGAAAAAGAGTCTCAAACTGAGTCCAGTCACTAGGGATAGAGTTTGCCTCCTTAAGACTCATCCACCACTTATAAGCACGCGGGCCGAGGGAGAGACTCGCCTCTAGCACACGATACTCAGGTGGGGTGCCCTTCAATTGATGCAAATCTTGCCACTTTTGTAAAAAAGTGTAGATTGCATCCTTATTCCTGTCTCGGTCATCCCCCGTGAAGGTTGGTGGCTTTAAGTCTTTCAGGAGGGGAGCTTCCCTAGAGCTCTCTCCTTTATATTTACTAGGAAGAGAAGTCTCTTTCCTAGTAATCTCTAGAGGAATGGTAGGAGTCTCTCTTTCCTTCCTAGCTAGGAAAGAAGTGACACTAGTCTCAAGAGAGATCATTTGAGACTTAAGTTGCTGTATAAGAGATGTAATGCTACCCAAATCTTTCTCTAACTTGAGGGTTTGCTCTTTCAAGTCAATGAATTGGTCACGAGTGACAAATTCATCTATAAGCTCTTCATAAGTGTACTCTTGCTGTGAAGACTCTTTTTCTTCTATATTCTCTTCTATTTCTTGTGCTAACTCTACTTCTTCCATCGTAGCATCTTGATCCTCTAGTTGCTCTCTAGGTGGAGAAGTGGTCTCAACTACTTGTTTGCCTTTATTTTCCATGTTTAAGTACCCTTCCCCCGTTTGCTAACTAGAGAGTATGAAAATGAATGGAAGTAGAGTTAAAATATGCAAGAAGAAGAGAGATATAACACAAGAGCACTTCCCTGATACAAAGTAGTGTTGCGGAAGCTAAATCGAGGTGGTCCTTGATGCTTCAAGCCGCTGATTTTAAGTCCTCGCCAGTCCCAAAAAAAAATTGGAAATGTCCGCTTGGTCCGGGGAGGTTCTAGACACCATAAACCATCCAAAACAACACCAAAAGTGCGTAGGAAAAGCCTCAAACGGGCAAACTGAATGCAACTGAAAAATTTCAGAAATTTTCCAATCCTCGCCAGTCCACAAAGTGTTGTCCAGCACCTGCACTTCAAAAATTTGAGACAATCCCAAGTGAAAAAATTGGATTTGGAGTCCGGATGAAGAAAAACTAGGCCCGGGAGTGGCCGCCTAGTTACTGCTGAAGCGCTGCAGAGAGATTTTGGTAGGGCAAATCTCTTCCAAATCCAACACCGATGGTCTCTGAGCGAAGCTTGAAAGCATAGCTTCGAAACGTGACCAAGATTTTGAAAATCCGATATGGTATGAAGAAGATATGGTCCGGAGAAGTGAGGTATGTCACCGGTGGGAAGTGAAAAGCTTCATCTTCATGAATAGATAGGTTTGGAAAGCTCAAAACTGAGGAATGAAAGCTTCTTTCACCAAACCAACACCCCCCATCCCATAACCACAGTCCGTACTACATATGTGCATCTTCATTTGATCAAGATTTTGATCCATGACATCACATTTGTTCTTTTAATTCCCCAAAAAAAAAATTCGAATTTTACTTATCTTTGAATTGGAGTGGCTTCGAAAATTTCTGAACTGTCAGAGGGCGCCTTTGATGGAGCAAATTATCCCACATAGGGGCGCTGCAGGCGAAGGAGAAGCCTATATAAAGGGCACCAAAGTCATGTAGTCTTCACCCAAGAGGAGGGGAGGAGGGAAGCCCGTTGGCTGCTCTCTGGCCGCCCGTCGGCGTCGCTTGTCGGCTGCTCTCTGGCCGCCTGTCGCCTGTCAGATTTCTGTGCTGGCGCCGCCCGTCGGCTGAGACGCCTCGGTATGAGTGTCTACTGTTGCGTGGCGCGTCTGTCGCCTGCTCCCTGGCTCGGATACCAATGTGTTAAATCCCTGAGATCCCCCTCATTTTTGGTGGGGTTCATGCACAGAGTTCGAGGAAGCACGGAGATCGATGCATACGTTTTTCCGCCCAGCCACGTACCTCTTCTCTCGATATTTACACTCCATAATTGGAGTGACTTGTGGCAACTCACATGAGTGCCACATGGCACTCATGTGTGTGCCTTCTAGTGAAACCCCCAAGAGATGGTTCACACCATCTCTTTTATAGGGAATCCCTTTATAACATTCCAACCTCTAACCCCACAAGAGAATCAAAGAAAGAGAGATAACAAGTTATGCCTCTACAATGAAAACCTTGGGCATATTGTAGTTAATTTTCCCAACAAGAGAACAAACTCCAAAGTCCCAATCACCCTTGTAGAGGGAAACGAGGAAGTCAAGTTGTAAACCATGATATAAGGAAGGCGCTCGAAATTCCAGCAATACCCATAGAAACATGTCTTGAATGTTAAGTTGATCATGCCTAAGAAGACCCTTTCCCTTAAAACCCTAGTCAATTCAAGAGCCTCACGTACTTCATAAGAACAAACCAATAGTAGTTGAAGTAGTAGAAAGACGACCTCTAGCATTTGGGAATATTGCCGAGGAAACCACACCATTTAAAGTACGCGTTGGTGATCATGATTCCCACATATGTTTCAATGTAATATCATAGGAATGCTTTGGCTAAGGAAACATAATCTAGACATTGATTGGGACAAGAATATAATTACTCGTTGAGATATTCTGAAGAACCTGAAATATGTAGGAGCCAAAGCCATCATACATGTAGTAAAGAAGGAACCGACATATATGATCTATGCAAGAGTCCAAAAAAGATGATCCAGTGAAGCTTCCTAGCTTGTACCAAGATTTTCAAGATGTTTTTGAAAAGAATGCAGATATCCTCCCCGAGCATAGAACTTATGATTGTGCCATAGAACTTCAAGAGGGAGCACAATAACCCTTTGGACTAATCTATAGACTATCCCAAGAGGAACTTACAAAATTACACAATAATATTGATGAGAATCTAGGGGGTTATCAGACATTGAAAGTCTCGTGCAAGAGCCCCTATCCTATTTGTAAGGAAGAAGGATGGGACTTTTTGAATGTGTGTAGACTATTGTGGATTGAATAAGGTCACTATGAAAAACAGATACCCTCTATGATTTATATCAGAGCTCTTGAATGCCTTGGAAAAGTAAAGTTCTTCACGAAGATTGATCTTCAAGGAGCTTACAACCTTGTGAGGATCAGAGAACGAGACAAATGGAAGACAACATATTCGAACAAGGTACGAACATTTTGAATATGTAATTATGCCATTCGGTCTCACAAGTGCTCTAGATGTCTTTCAACATATGATGAACGATATCTGTCGAGACTATTTAGATGAGTTTGTTGTAATATACCTAGATAATATCTTGATATTCTCCAAAAGTCTAGAGGAGCACTAATGTCATGTAAAGATAGTTCTAGAGAAACTAAGGGAAAAAGGTTTATATGCAAAATTGGAGAAGTGCTCTTTCCATGAGACAGAGTGGAATTTCTAGGGTACATTGTCTCATGGATGGGAATCTTCATGGACCCTAAGAAGATGAAGACAATCCTTGATTGGCAACCAGCTTCATGTGTTCGAGATGCACAATGCTTTCTAGAGTTTTCCAATTTCTACATGACATTTATCAAAGATTACTCCAAGATAGTGTCACCTCTTAGCAAGCTTACAAGAAATGCAAAATTCTCATGGACCGAAGAAGCAAAAAAAGCCTTTTAGACCTTGAAATCAACATTCACCAGTGCGCCAATTCTAGTTCATCTTGATTCTACCGATCCTTTTTCCCAGAAAGAGATGTATTAGACTTTGCGTTGGGTGCCATTCTATCCCAACATGGAGATGATGGACACCTACATCTAGTTGCATATCATTCAAGGAAATTCTCCCTTCCATAGGTTAATTATGAAATCCATGATAAAGAAATTCTTGCGATAGTGTATGCATTCGATACTTGGCGTCACCATCTAAGAGTAGCCCATAAAGTTACTGTGCACATAGATCACAAGAATCTAGAGTATTTTATGAACACCCGTATCTCTAATAGAAGGCAATCTTGATGGATAACTTTCTATCCAAGTTGGATTTTGTCATCACGTACCATCCAAGATGCCAACAATGTCAGTCAGATGCCTTGTCGAGAAGATCCTATCTTGCACCAAAGAAAGGTGAAGAGGCTTTTGATCAATAAGAGAGTTTATTACTCAAGCGTGAACATCTCCAATTAGTAGCTATCTTTTCAAACCATCAATAAGATTTAGCCTTGATCCATTTGATTCGTGAGACTCTACCACATGATGAATTGTTTTGTAATGTCAAGCAGAAAATTCAAGAAGGGAAAGTTCATGAAGTCAATGAGCTCCAAAGCCAAGGATTCAAGTACTTCAACAACGTCATGATAACCTTGCAGCAAGACATTTTGGAGTGAATAGAACAATAGAACTCATATCAAGGGATTTTTGGTGGCCTCAAATATGGAAGGGAAGTTAAAGAATATATTTGAACTTGTGACACTTGCAATAGATCTAATGTACCATATCATAAACCTCAGGGACTCTTTCAATATTTACCTATTCTAGAAAGGCCATGGTCTTCATTATGTATGGATTTCATCACAAATCTACAAAGGTTGGAGAAGTATGATGCCATTCTTATTATAGTGGATAGATTTCACAAAGATGACATACTTCATTCCAACTACTAAGGCAATCATGGGTGTAGCCATTGCTAGATTGTTTCTCGGATACATCTTTAGGCTTCATGGATTGTCTCATTATATTGTCAGTGATCGAGATCCACAATTCATATCAAGCTTTTGGAACAGCCTTTGCAAACTCCTTGGTGTTCAAGTTAAACTATATACAACCAATCATCTAGAGACAGATGGACAAAGGGAATAGGTGAATCAAGTCCTATAACAATATCTCTATTGCACCATCAACTATCATCAAAATGATTGGTTTGAGCTTTTACCCTTTGTAGAGTTTGCCTATAACTTCATACATCTACCAAGCAAACTCCCTTCTTTGCAAATTAAGGACAGGTGTACCACTCTCAAGTCATATCAAGAACCCAACTGCCAGAGATAAGGCCCACTACCTCATGGATATTCACCAAGAACTCAAGTAAGAGATTCCTGGAGCTCAAGAACAATATAAGTATCATGTAGATCAACATCGTGTTCAGAATCCATCGTATCATATTGGGGATAAAGTGTGGTTACTCAAAAATAATTTGCAGACTTCAAGGCCTTGTGCAAAGCTAGACCATCAGAGATGTGGTCCTTTCACTATCTTGGCCGAGATTAATCCAGTCACCTTCAAGCTCCAATTATCGAGTACCATGAGAATACATCCAATTTTTCATGTATCCATGTTGGAACCATATCAGATTTGACCATTGAGGGGGGGGAGACCTAGTCCTTCACCGCCTATCGAGATTGATGATCGTGAAGAATTCGAAGTCAAGCATGTCCTAGATTTGAGAATATTCTGGGGAAGATTGGAGTTCCTTGTTCACTGCAAAGAGTATGACATCAATGATTGTAGGAACACACAAAAAGTCTTCAAAAGAACCAATCAAGGTTCGAAAATTCCATAAGAAAAATCCAATGAAACTGAGGCTAGAACACCATGGAGTTATCGCTTGAAGGGGAGGCAATGTCATGGAGACGAAAGAAATCATCTTGAACTTCAGATTCCATGTGACTTTCTATATCTCATGATTGGTTCAGAATTCGGAGAAACTAATGCCTCCATCGTGTCGAGAATGTGTCAAAACCCTAAGATCGACTATCTACTTGCTTGATTTTGACATCTAGAGGTCTTGTTTTGGATTGCTTACATCATCGATGATATCATAATTTCGGTACCGCCCTTGATCACTTACATAAGGAGGCTTGGTTGTTGGAGTTTGAGGTCTGCGGAAGCACACAAACAACACAAAGGAAGAAGAAGAAGAAGAAATTTGGAGCACAACACAACAGTGAATGAATTACCAAGTGCCGTTACAGAGATAAGTAACGCATTAGGGTTATAGATGTATATATAAGCTCGGGAAAAAAAAACTCATAGAGAGGGAAAAAAGTGCCTCGGCAGTCCTAAGTGTGTTCACACATATCACTGCCAAAATATATCAACGATTTGCGGAAAGCTTCAAACTTCTTGCTAGGCATAGCCTTTATGAAGAGGTTTGCAACCTTATCTTGTGTGGGCATATATGTCAAATTGATATCTCTAGCGTAGAACCTCTCCCTAACATAATGATAGTGCACCTCAGTGTGCTTTGTGCGAGCATGGAACATAGGGCTTCTCACAACTTCCAATGCTCTCTGGCTCTCAGTGAAGGTGGTGGTAGAAGATTGACCAACATCCAAATCAGCCAAGAGGTGTCTTAGCCACACACACTCAACAATCGCTATGAAAGCTTCCCTATACTGAGCTTCACAACTAGAAATGGCCATAGTAGGCTGCATCTTACTCAACCAAGATATGCATGGGCTACCATGCATGAAGCAAAAGCCACTGATGGACTTCTGAGTGTCTTAGCAACAAGCCAAATCAGAGTCAAAGAAAGCATGCAAATCTAGCGGTAATGATCCCGCCTTGGGATAAAACAATGCAACTAGCCGGGTACTACTCAATTTGCGAAAGATGCGCTTAATGGCCTTCGAATGCTTGACACTTGGGCAATGCATAAACTTGCTCATCTTAGAGACAACAAACTAAATATCAGGCTGACTTATGCATAAGTAAATCAAGCATCCAATTGCCTACTGATAGAGAAGAACATCAAATGCATCTCCAACATCATGAAAACTCAATCATGAACTTGTTTCCATAGGAGTGGCAATAACTTTGCAATCGTCAAGGCCAAAATGTTTCAATAATGTGTCAACATATTTTGTTTGACACAAAGCTATTCTCCATCAACTTGCATAAATTGAATGTGCAAATAATGATGCAAATGCCCCAAATCTGACATCTCAAAAGAGGCATGCAAATCAGCCTTAAATTCATCAGTGTGCTTCTCATTACGATTTGTGAGAAGCATTTCGTCAATATACACAACAATGATCAGTGGACTGTTCTCAAAACCATGTGCAAACAAGTAGGCATGTATCTTTTCATACCAAGGATGTGGTGCTTGCTTCAAACCATATAATGCCTTTTCAACGTGCACACTTTGTTTTCATTCCGTTTCTGCACAAAACCACGGGGCTGAAATACATACATTTTGTCAACATACACAACAATGATCAGTGGATTGTTCTCAAAACCATGTGCAAAGTGTTGGAATTTGGGGCCCCAAATTCCAACACTAAAGATAGTTACCACCACCTCGTAGAAGACTTCCTGTTGCAATGAGTAGCCTCTCCTTCACCACAACTTCACCTCCTTCAAGAGTGTGAGAACACTCTGTCTTCAAGAAGATCTCCAAGCTCTAGATCTTTGAGTGAGTGATTATACAAGGAGCCAAGGGCCTTATTATATAGTTGTTGAGTATCCATGAAAAGCTGTACTAAAAGCTACTTTCGCTAAAATAAAAGCTACGATAGAGCATCATCGCGTTCGCAATAAACGCAGTTCGTCCGTGTGTTTTTCCTAAAAGTAAAGTACCAAAAAATTGTCTTCGCGCTGCGCCCGACGGGATTTGAACCCGGGTCTACTGAGGAAGCTTTTAGAACAATGGGCTAGACCAAGTCGACCCGCTTTGACTTGTTGAAATTATATAGAAGAGAATCTATATATGGAGACTGCGCCCGCCTGGAAGGATATGGAGAAAGCTTTTTATGAAGCTGTTTGTTGGACCAATGAGGACATTGACTTCCAACAATCCCTCCTTCAATGTCATATTGGTACAAGATTCAGTAACCTGCAAATCTTCTCATGACTATCTCTAGTCAATGCTTTGGTAAAAATATCTGCAACATTCTCACTAGTAGGAACATAAACCAGCTCAATGTGCTTCTTAGCTATCTGCTCTCGAATATAGTGGTAGTGTACCTCTATATGCTTTGTCCTTGCATGATGCACTGAATTCTTAGCTATAGCTATAGCACTCTGGCTATCTAAAAATATCTGAATGGGTTGATGTACTCTTACATCAAGATAATTGAAAATCTTCTGCAACCATACTGACTCTAGAGTAGCTGTAAATGCTGCACGATATTCAGCTTCACACGATGAAGTGGCAATAGTGGGTTGTCTTTTTGAAAACCATGAGATAAGACAATCTCCAAGATAAAAACAAAATCCACTAGTACTTCTTCTTGTGTCTTTATCACCTGCCCAATCAGAATCTGAAAATCCTTTTAGTAACAAATGTGTAGATTTCGAAAATACCATAGCATAATTTGAAGTTCCCTTCAAATAACGAAAGATCCGCTTTACTGCTTTCCAATGTAACACTGTCGGATTCTGCATGAACCTTGATACTTGAGAAACTGCAAACTGTATATCAGGACGTGTATTACAAAGATATATCAAACAACCAACTGCTTGACTATATAGAGTAGCATCAAATGGCTCTGCATCTGCTACCATTTGTAAAGACGTGTTCTGATCCATAGGTGTTTGCATAGGTTTAGAATCACCCATCTGAAACCTTTCCAAAAGTTTCTCAATGTACTTCTGTTGTGTCATGTAGATACACTCATCTCGAAACAGAAACTGAATCCCAAGATAATAATGTAGAATGCCTAAATCATTCACATCAAATGTTTGCTTCAATTCTTCTTTGAATATCTGCAAATCTTCATCTCTGGGACCTGTGACTATAATATCATCCACATAAATGATTGCTATAATCATCATACCTGTTTCAGCTTTGACATAAAGAGTTGGAGCTGCATCTGAGTTATGGAAACCAACGGATAAAAGATATGTATGTATCTTTTCATACCATGCTCTAGGTGCCTGTTTTAAACCATACAAAGCTTTTATAAGCTTACACACTAAGTGTTCTTTACCTGTCTCTTCAAAACCTTCTGGCTGCTGAATATACACATCCTCGTGTAAATCACCATTTAGAAAAGCAGTCTTAATGTCAAGCTGATATATATGCCAACCAAAATGTGCTGCTAGAGCAAGTACTGACCTAATAATAGTCATCCTAGACGTAGGAGCAAATGTCTCATCATAATCAATACCTTTTTGTTGTGCATATCCTTTGACAACCAACCTTGCCTTGTATCTATCAATAGTACCATCTGCTTTCCTTTTGATTTTGAAGATCCATTTTACACCTATAGCCTTCTTTCCTTCTGGTAACTCACATAGCTTCCAAGTTTGATTCTTATGAATAGAATCAATCTCTTCTTGCATAGCTTTTCTCCAAATAGGAATGTTAAGTGCATCTTTAACACACGCAGGTTCATCTTCAATAGTCGTAAGTGCCAAAATATCATGAATCTCGAAGTCTTCAGCAAAACTTACATGATCTTTTTGCTGTTTAGTTTGACTTCTTGTTCTTACATGATCTTGTTGTTGTTGTCTAGTCTGACTCCTTGTTCTTCCAGTAAAAGTCTTTATACCACTATCTTTCCAAGTCTGATATAACCACGTAGGTGTATCCTTGAATAGTGGTGAAACTCTTTCTGAACTTTCAGCTTCCACAGGTTCTGGAACTTGTCCTGTCGATGTACTAGGACTTTCTGGAACTTTAACTTCTTCCATTTTTGGAATCAAAGTTTCTTGTGGAACTGACTTTGTAGATGGTTGTGAAATTCCTCTTTCTTCAATTTTTTCTTGAATACTAGGAATTTGAGGTTTAACTCCCTCCTGATATGGCTGAACATCTACATCCATAATCTTTTTAAAAATTCCATAGTCATTTTCACTAATGAACTCCGGAATTTCTGCTTCTTTATCATAAACCTTATCTTCAGCAATATAAGCATTACGTGAAAGAATAACTTCACCTGTTTCTGGAACATAAAACTTGTATCCTTTGCTTTCAGCAGGATATCCAATAAAAACAACTTTCTTTGCCTTTACATCTAGTTTGCCTCGGTCCTTTTTCTCAACATGTACATAAGAAAGTGATCCAAACACTTTGAAGTAACTCACATTAGGTTTTCTACCATAATAAGCCTCATACGGTGTGATTACCTTTAAAGCTTTTGTAGATGACCTGTTCAAAATGTGATTAGCTGTATGTACTGCATCAAACCAGAATTTTGGTGAAAGCTTCTTGGACGCCATCATGCTCCGCATCATTTCAACAAGTACTCTATTCTTTCTTTCTGCAACACCATTTTGCTGAGGAGTATAAGCAATAGTAAGGTGTCGAGTAATACCTTTCTCATCGAGAAATGTCTGAAACTCATTTGACAAGTATTCTCCACCTCTATCACTTCTGAGAATCTGGACAGTTTCTTGACTTTCATTTTCAACCATAGCTACAAACTTCTTGAACATAGGAAAGACTTCTGACTTCGACTTAAGACCATAGATCCATGAGTATCTTGTAAAATCATCCACAAATAGGACAAAATACCTGAAACCCTGAAAAGAGTCTCCTCTCATAGGACCATTCACATCTGAATGAATAATCTGCAATTTCCTGGTAGCTGTAATATGACCATGTTTCTTGAAAGGTAGTTTATGCATCTTACCTTCAAGACAACCTTCACATATATCTGAATCATCAGGTAGCTTGAATGAGGGTAAACTCTCAACCATACCTCTGTCTTTGATATTCTTGAGAGCTCCAAAACTGATATGTCCAAATCTTTCATGCCATAGCTTCATATCTTCCACCGGTGATGAAGATTTGACTGCATATGCTTGACTGATTTTTGACAAAACAAAGACCCCTCCTTTATGCTTACCTTGTAAAAGACACTTGTCTTCTTTATGTGATAAGATCTTACAAAGATCTTTCTCAAATACAACTTTAAAACCATCACTTAAAAATGCAGATATAGATAGCAAATTTATCTTCATTTCAGGTACATAAAGGACATCTGATATTTGAAAAACACCACCTTCTCTTGACTTTAGGGTTACTGTACCTATTCCCACAACATCCAAATCATTGCCATCTGCAATAGTAACTCTTCTACCTGAAGAATAAGAAAGAGAAGAAAATACTTCTCTACAACCTGTCATATGCTTTATAGCACCTGTGTCGAATATCCAAGGACTTGCTGAAAGAACTTGTAAAGCTGCTTGATCAAAAGCTACTTCCTCAATAGTGATACAGGCATAAGAATCACCTTGAGATTTCCCTTTTTTATCATCTTCTGCAACATTACCTGATGCCTTTTTCTTTTCTGCTTCAATCCTTTTATATCATTCTGACTGAATATGTCCACATTTCTTGCAAAAAGAACATATTTTTACCTTCTTCTTAGAAGAATTCACTTTAGATGTCGTAGATACAGAATCTGAAGTAGAAGGTGAAAGGGACCTACTTTCCTTCTTGGATTTTTGTTCCTTCTTCTTATCCTTCTTCTTCTTACCCTTTGATGAAGATGAAAGTGCTTCTTCATTCTCTTCCATTCCCTTCAATTGATCTTCATCTTGAAGTAACAAGAACTCTAATTCTTCAAATGTAACCTCTCTATCTCTTGTGGTAAGGGTAAGAGTGGTTATGAAAGATCGATATGAAATAAGAAGTGAATTAATCAGCGTATTTACCATTTCTTCATCTGATATCTCAACTCCTACATTTAGAAGTTGATCTCTCAAGTCAACGAGTCTCGTAATGTGGGTTTGAATTGACTCACCAGCTTTCATCCTTGTATTTGCTAGTTGTCTCCTCAAGTGAGCTTTCCTAGCAGGATTTCTGCTATGAAAAAGATTCTCAAGCTTTAACCAAGCTTGACTAGAACTTCTGCAAGATCTGATCTGTGGTAGAATATGCTTTTTGACGCTCATTGCTATGAATGAAAGTGCTAAAGCATCTCTAGCATCCCATCTTGCCTGATCTTCAGTAGGAGGAACTCTAGGTAAAGACCTAGCAGTGACTCTGGATGTCGAAGTGGTTACCTCTTCTTCTGTTGGTTCTGTAATAGTAATTCCAGTACCTGTTGAAGCTGCTGTAGACCCTTCTTCGCCTTCTCGTCTTGGTCTTGTTAAGGATCCATTGACGATACTCCATAAATCCTTTGTCACTAACAAGTTCATCATCATGAAACTCCACATGGGATAATTCGAAGATCCATCCAACTTGTCTTCAATCTCAATTCTAATCTCACTCATCTTATCTTAAGTGTGTATGTCAATTATGTAGCTCTGATACCAAGTGTTGGAATTTGGGGCCCCAGGATCGTTCCAATACTAAAACCTCTTGAGCATACACAACTTAATTGACAAGATGATAAGTGAGATAGAGAAAGAAAGAGATCTTGAGACAAGGATAGGGAACGTAAGCTGGATGCTTACTTCACTAAAAATAATAGATGTCCAAATTACAACATGGGAGTACTACTCAACCATATAAAGTGGTGCACTCACTAATGGAAGAATAAGAAGATGATGATACAAGATTTAGATTATGTCGAAATAATCTGAGTGTGTGTGTGAAGAGAATGAAGCAACGAAGCTAACAAAATAGTGTAATGAAATTGTAAATCAACCACAAGGTTAACTCGCAAAAGATAGTTACCACCACCTCGTAGAAGACTTCCTGCTGCAATGAGTAGCCTCTCCTTCACCACGACTTCACCTCCTTCAAGAGTGTGAGAACACTCTGTCTTCAAGAAGATCTCCAAGCTCTAGATCTTTGAGTGAGTGATTATACAAGGAGCCAAGGGCCTTATTATATAGTTGTTGAGTATCCATGAAAAGCTGTACTAAAAGCTACTTTCGCTAAAATAAAAGCTACGATAGAGCATCATCGCGTTCGACAATAAACGTAGCTCGTCCGTGTGTTTTTCCTAAAAGTAAAGTACCAAAAAATTGTCTTCGCGCTGCGCCCGACGGGATTTGAACCCGGGTTTACTGAGGAAGCTTTTAGAACAATGGGCTAGACCAAGTCGACCCGCTTTGACTTGTTGAAATTATATAGAAGAGAATCTATATATGGAGACTGCGCCCGCCTGGAAGGATATGGAGAAAGCTTTTTATGAAGCTGTTTGTTGGACCAATGAGGACATTGACTTCCAACACAAACAAGTAGGCATGTATCTTTTCATACCAAGGATGTGGTGCTTGCGTCAAACCATATAATGCCTTTTCAACGTGCACACTTTGTTTTCATTCCCTTTCTGTACAAAACCACGGGGCTGAAATACATACATTTCATCAGGTAAGTCACTATTCAAAAATGCAGTTTTAATGTCCAACAGATGTACATTCCAACCATGATGTACATCTCCAACCATGATGAGCTGCAAGTGCACATATGCTACAAACGTTGGTCATTCGACAAATGGGTGCAAAGGTCTTATCAAAGTTAATGCCTCTCTCTTGAGCATAACCTTTTGCAGCAAGCCTGGGCTTATACCTGTCTATTGTTTCATATGTTTGAGCTTGTATACCCATTTAGTGCCAATGGCCTTTTTGCGTGGAGGCAAATCACATAAAGACGATAGCCTTTGCGTTCAGAGCTGTAGCCAATAGAAATACATTTCATTGCTTTATCATTCGATTTCCTACATTGTTGTTGAGGCGCTAATGCATATGCCAAACAACCAAAGACACACAAATGAGCAACAGAGGGCTTGGGACCATGTCAAACCTCATATGGAGTGATAGATTGCAGTGCTTTGGCGGGATACTTGTTAAGTATATATGTTGCACACATAATGATCTCAAGCCAGAAGCTATGTGGTAATGCTTGACTTTTGACCATACATCTCTCCCTTGATCAGAATCGAAGGTGCCCAATTTACATGCTCATAGATTTTCAGCGATAACTAGAAATTGTTTGAAGCACATAAAAACTTCGGATTGTGCTTTCAATGGATACATCCATGCATGCCTAGAGAAATAATCAATAAAAGTCACAAAGTAAAGGTAGTTCTCGAAAGAAGGTGTAGTTCTCGAAAGGTGTTTGCATAGGACCACAGACATCACTATGAACAAGCTACAATTCTATGAGTAGTTTGAACTGAACCATCTTCTGGGAAGAATGAACACTTCATTTTTCTCAAAACAAAGCCTTCATAGACATGTTTACAAGGTGCCTCAAATTTGGGCAGAGGAAATCATTTCAGATTTCTGCATGCATAGCAAACTAGCAAAATTCAAATGACCAAAGTGTGCATGCCAAAGCTTTGCATTTGAGATAACATGGGAATCTTGAACCTCACATACTAAATCATTTACAAATTTTGCATAGTCTATCTGCATATACAACCCATTACATATAATGCCAGAAGCAATAATAACATTGCCATTTGAGAGATCATGAATTGTACACATGTCATCAATAAATTTGACAACCAAGCCAATCTTGGCTAATGTTGAAACTGACAATAGATTTTTCTTGATATGAGGTACATGCAAAGCATTTGACAATGTGAAAGAACTACCATTAATAGTAGTCATAATGATCTTATCAACTCCCATTAGAGGATAAGATTTGTTAGCACATGTGACAGTATTCCCTATAGGGGAAGGCTTTAAGTGAACTGAAGAAACTGCATTGCAAGGTAATATGTTTGGTGCTCCGCTGTCATTATACCAAACATCTTAGTCTACTACAAAAATATACGATTCATGAGAAGATGGGTCATAGGGGCATACAATAGTAAATGCCTATTCTTCATTTTGAACAAGATTAGCATACTCTGTTTTAGGTGAGAGGCTTTTGCAACAACCATTCAAGTCTTGTTCATCTTTGCTTCTTTTGCAGCCAGTTTTGGATGCCTCTTTATGACATGATCATTTCCCTTACAATATTTGCAAAACTGTTTCTGCTTTTTTGTTTGCTTCTCATCTTTGTCTTCATTCTTCAACTATGAAGCATTAGCACATTTCTACTTACTAGTAGATGAGCTTCATTTACCTTTGCCCTTTTGACTAGCTAGGAAAGCTTGATCTGCAACACTGATAATGGACCTTTTCTGCCGAAACTGATCTTCTTGCAACAAAACAGAGACTAACTCCTCAAATGTTAAGGTATTTGGATTTCCTTTCATCATCAATTGAAGAGTAGAAGCAAAACTTTGATATGAATCTAGAAGGTCATTAAGAAGAGTCTTTTTTTCACAAGTGAACTATCTCGCAAGACTTCATCGGTAGAAATCAATTGCTCATTCAAGTCTTTGATCTTTGCCAAAAGACTGTCCATAGAATTTCCTTCATTCATATGCTCATTTTCCAACTGTTTTTGGAGGTAAGCAACATTTGTAAGTGTATCCCAAGCATCCTTTATTGCTTTGTGGGAGCGAATGGAGGAATAATGGCATGTTTGATAGGCAAAGCTATCAATGCATGTTCATGAGCATCTTTGCCATCCCAAAGAAGTTTCTCTATAGTAAGTGCAACATGAACCGAAACACGAAGAGGAATTCGAAGAGCATCATCTTCATCTTCATCTTCATCACCTTCAATAACTGTATTTGTAGGTGTAGTAGGACGTTTTCAACACCCTGCACAATATTCCACAATTCTTTTGCTACCAATACATGACATAGCATATATGCCTACAATGGCCAACATACAGAATACATCATTGTTTTCAACCATGGCACTGATTAAATACCTTGATGCAAAAAAATGATTGTATCTCGAAAAAATGAAGGGAACTACCGTGTCGAGCTTTACGAAACTTGTAGCAGACTTCGAGACTCTTGTATTGGCGAACCAAAACCTGTATATATGTTTGGCACGAAGGGACAACATTGCATGCACAAGCATTGTGATAGTGCATTCAGAGGCCGAAACGAGCTCATATCAAAAGTTCGACCCCATAGAGCGAAGCTGTCTTGAACTCCTAATTGCTTTGAGTATCCTCATCAATTTTCGTGAGATTCTAAAAGTATGATCAGATGAAGTTTTTGCCTTCTCTGATACCAATTGTCGGAGTTTGAGATATGCGGAAGCACACAAAAAACACAAGAAAGAAGAAGAAGCTTGGAGCAAAACATAACAATGAATGAATTACCAAGTGAATGTATAAAGATAAGTAACCCGTTAGGGTTATAGACACATATACAAGCAAGGGGGAGAAAACCTCCTAAAGAGGGAAAAAAGTGCCTCGACAGTCCTAAGTGTGTTCACACACATATCACTACCGAAATATATCAACATTGGTCACATGCATCCTTAGTCTTGCCAATGCCAATCTTAGGAGCTCAAAGAGTCTTGATCACCAAGTAAGTACTTTCGAAGTTCAAGTTCAAGGAGTTGTCTTGCTCCTTGTTCTAGTCTTGATTAGTCTAGTTCTTGGACATCTACTCTTATCCTCTTATAACCTCGTAGTACTAGATCTTGTCAAGTTATTTCTTGTATCTAGTTTATCTTCCCCAAGGGAGTTCTTGCTATCCAAATATATGATTTCATACCTAGGATATATTATTTCATACTTAGGATTAGGATCTTGGGTTATGGGATCTCTTGTATCTTGGCTACACCAGTTATCCATACCTATCCGTCTTTGATTGTGGGGCTTCTTGTTTTAGTTTCTTATTCTTGTATTATTCCCAATGTGGGTGATCATGTAATCATAATTATAATTCCAAAATCTTGTTTAGTATAGTCAGAGGGCAGAGTGACGATTCTAGTGCTCCCTTGACAATACCAATTGTTCATGTGTTGCAAAAACAAAGCTAAGGAAGCTTCATGAAGGAAATAGGTTTGCTTCAATCTATGCATGATAATTTAGACAAATCATTTATGATCTCACATGGCATGATGATTATTTTATCAACCAATCTCGATGGGGTTTACACCAAAGGAAAGGAACATTGAAAAGGCAATGGATTATACTTTTATTGTGGAGGTCGTGATCAATGTGGACTTCACGTTACCATGCTCGAGGTAAACACTTTGAATGAATTCATGAATCAAGCAATTGAGTGTGATAGTAGGTTATTTGAGAGAAAACAAGAGAAGAAGACTTGTATTCAAGATCAAGAATATAAGTCTACCTCAAATCATTTATGATCTCACATGACATGAGGGTTATTTTATCAACCAATCTCGATGGCTTGCACCAAAGGAAAGGGACATCGAAAAGACAATGGATTATGCTTTTATTGTGGAGATTGCGATCATGTGGTATTCAAATGTCTTAAGAAGAAGAAACAAGTTGGATTTAGGACTTCAATAATCAGCATCCCAAATCAAAAGAATCATCATCGGAGTCAAAAGATGAATAAATCCCATCATCAAAATCATGAAGTTGATTCTACACCTAGGTATATTATAAACCCTTTCCAATTTCATCATGGATATCCATTGTCATCGTGCTCCAATACCACATACCAAGACTCTATAAAGGCTACGAACCATGAAGATTCAAGTCCTAGAAGATCTACGGAGCATCCATCAAGGCTTTTGAATTCCATAAGAAGAATCCAATGAAGCGCAAGCTAGAGAACATGGCTGCATCTTGTGGAACTCCTCGCTTAAGGGGGAGATAATGTCATGGAGACACATAAAGAAACCTTAACAAATCCCAAATTATATATGGATTTCCTATATCTCATGTTTGCTTGAGAATTTGAAGAAACTAATGCTATCGCGTCCAAAATGTGCCTAAACCCTAAGATCAACTGTCTACTTGTTGAATTCTAATATTTGGACGCCCTCTTTTGGATTGCTTACATCATCAATGACATCATCAATGATATCATCAATGACATCATCAATTTGTAACCTCCCTTGAACACCTATATAACAAGGGCTTGGCCACATACATCTTCAATCTTGCAAATATCTGTCTTGGGAGCTCGAGGAGTCGCGATCTCCAAGTAAGTACCTTCTAACTTCAAGTTCCACTTCTAGCATTGTTCCTTGTTCTAATATTGTCTAGTCTAGTATCCATGACATCCTGTCTTGTCTTCTTGTAATCTCGTAGTAGGAGATCGTTTCTAGTTCTTTCTTGTACCTAGTCCATCTCCCTGAGGATGAATCTCTTTCACTTGGAGAGGTGGAGTTGTGATTTGTTCATCTTTAATAAGGTGTTCAATAGCCTTTGAGCTTATCATTATGGGAGGAGGTTATCTTCAAGCTATGGAGATTATGGGGTTATGGGAAGCTTGTCTCACATGCATATTCTTCATGCTACCTTGTAACTTCATGTACTTCATGATTGTAATGTATGGAATATATTTGGAGCTTGGCTAATTTCTCTCTCTCATGTCTTCTCCATTCCTTGTCTTATCTCTATTTTCTTTTTGTCTCTATATTGATTGTGCACTTAAAAACCAACAATTGGTATCAGAGCATGATAAAATAGTATACATAGAGAATGTGATGCATGTGGAAGAGTGAAATCTTCATGGTTGATGGAGATCCATCATCCGGCTAAGTTCTATATTCGACAGTAGGGAGCCGATGATCTAGATGGTCTATCTTCATGCACAAGCTGATTATAGAATAGCAAGAAATTCAACTCCATGAGGTTTCACAATAACCTATCTTCATGCACAAGTTGATTATAGAATAGCAAGAAATGAGGTTTCGTAATAACCATAGAAGATAGCACAAACAATCATCATCATCATCGTCAGTTTGAGCATATGTCATAACAACAAAATATATTATGTGTTGGTTATATCAGAATCAAAGATGTAGGAGATGATTTTGGAGAGAATGCACATGAGTTTGCAAGGTTGGAGAGCATTGCTTCCATGTGCCTATGAGAAGTGACATTCAACCTACTAGTCAACCTTCTAAGTGCTCTTTGGTTTTTCATCTCATAACCTTATGTGATAGGTTTGGCCAACCTTGATAGTTGAGGGAGTATTTTTGATTCTACATACTGTCCAACACGTAACATCCCTGTGTGGTTGTTATACTTCCAAATAGTACTTGGTTGAGAAGAGTATAGGATGTATGAGTTCTCTTTGTGATGTGTGTTAGGGCTTCATGTTCAAAGTCCTTGTGTTTATGGATACTTGGCATTATTTGTGAAAACTAGAGATACCTAACTTAAAACTTAACAATTACATTAACAATGTAGTTTTCACTGATGGATTCTTCTTCTGAGTTGCTACCAATTGACATGTGTGTGTGTGTATACCCTATCAACTATGCTTTCTTTTGTTTGCATTTTGTGCTAGTCTTCATTATGGTTGAGTTTACCCATCACTTCCAATCAAAATTATAGATTAGAGTTTACTAAATACAAATATAAACTTTAAATGCATGATTAAATCATAATGTCAGAGAATTTATTTACTGTAAAGGAGCAATGTTATGCCCTTTAGTCTCTAGTAACCTGAGTTGCAGTGGCAATACACTAACTTCTCAAGTTGTGCTACACTCAATCTATTCCTCTTTTTTGTGTGGAATAGAGCCCATGTGCTCCAATTCCTCTCTGCAGGTCCCGTACTACAATCTTGCAAAAGTACTCACAAGGCAAGTTTTCTCTGTGATTCGCACATAATCAAATTAATTAGAATTTAGACTTGATTCTTTGATAATGAGATGAAATATTTATTAAAAAATCCCTTATCAATAAAGGAGTACTAATTCCATATTTCTCCTACCATATGACAAGAGAAAGAAGATTCTCTCGTAGTGCTGTAGGTTGTCCAAAATATTTCTCCATGCTACGGAAATACACTCTCTCATCATCCAACTGAGACAAGAGAGCTACATCATCACCTATCCATCTCGAGATGTACTCAATCCAGCTATCCTCAAGAATCTCGTTTATGCATTGCTCCTCATTTCTCCATAGTGGATGAAGAATATGAGCAACTGCATGGATTGGTTTATGAAACCAACCCATCGTCTCTGGACAACGTCACATGACTCGTTCTTTCTATTAAAAAAATTAAAAACATCTGTAAGCAATTATCAACAATCATACATGAATCATGATACATCATATTATATATAATGTATCATGTACGATGTATGAATAATGATATATGTAACATAATTAAACAAGTAGCAAATTGTAATAAACTTACTCTCTCTGATAGTCCATCAACTCGCTGGATGCAATCTTGTATACGATTGATGTACTCGTATACAAGGCCAAAAGTGCTACCCTCCATATCTTTAATGCGGAGCACAATGTATATAGGTTGGGTAGCATCTACCAATATCTCTCCTTTCACCCAAAGATCATCCTCTCCCATGACGAGTAATGAAAACTTTGTGAAGAGAATATTCTGTGCTCTAACTTGTGGTAATTGATACCATTCATTTGCAACACATGTGTGTAAAAGACCCTTCCTCACTCTCAAGAATCTATCAAGAACTATGTACACGTAACAAAAATGGGTGAGAGAAGGTTTTTGGAAATCTAAGGAGGAGTGAGCGCGAAAAATATTTAAGACTTTTGAGTGGCTAGTGACAAACTTCACTATGAATTTGGCTTTGTCTAGGACGGTTCTTACCCATGGAATCCCCCCTATGTCTTCCATGAGTAGATCTAAGCTATGTGATGCACAATGTGTCCATTTAATTTTGGGATACATATCCTCAATCATACACCCCATGGAAACACAGTTACACCCATTATCAGTCACAACTTGCACCACATTTTCAATCCCCACATCCTCAATGGCTTTTTACACATGAGAAAATATGAATTGATTGGTAATCACTGTGTCAGGTGCATGTGCATGTATGACACGTAAGAACATTGTGCCCTTGCATGAAGAAAAACATTCCTCTTCCTCATGTCTGATCAACTATCACATAGAATAGAGTAGCCATACTTTTCCCATGAGCCCCGTAATATCAACATCTCTGTCTCAACTAACGTTTTTTGTTTGGAGAGTGAAGAAGTAGATAAGACTTGTCCCGATGGACCCTCCCAAGGATACCCAATCCTAGTCATATCTTTCATTGACCTCTTCCATGCATGTGTATTTGCCACGTTGAATGGGATACCACATAATACATTGAATGAAGAGCTTGGTTATTTCTCGGGTTGCTTCATTCATTGATTGTTTTTGAAGTCAAGCCCTCACACTACCTTTCACAAATATATTACTCTCTGGAATCTTGGATCTAAGATCCTCAGAGATGCTCACCGAGCTAATGCTCTTAGTGTGGGGCCTTTTGGATACACTAGGGGTATTATCAACGGCATCAATGGGATTGGTTTGCTCTTCATTGCTATGTGACAATGAAGTTGAACCAATTGGCATCTTACCCACCCCTTCGCTCAATTGAAGCTTACCTGTGAGCTCCTTAAAAATCCTTGGAAGAATAGAAGTGCATTTTCCAATGCCTCCACCTTTTAAGCCAAGGAGATGAGCTTTGATGCGAGATGCGTTGCCTGTGTAAACTCCCATGCAATATTTGAATTGCCATGTATTCTTGCCAAGCTCTTTCACATGACTTCGAATAACATTAGGAGTTCTTCCCATGATGATAAAGCTCAAGAGTGAAGGATAAAGATTGAGAAGGGTAGGCAGAAGGCTGAAATTTGAACTCTCCCTCTCTCAACTTTCAAGGGTGGGTCTCTCTTTCTCTCTCTAAATGCATGCTCTTACAAGCTTGACTCGGAAAGGAGGCAAGAAGTTCGAACTAAACTGGAAGCCGCACGGCGAAAACCAAAACCTAATTAAAAAAAATCGAAACAATTTTCTGAATAAAAGTCACCCCCAACGATTTAAATCGCTAGGATGATTTTTAAGATTTTTTTATAAAATCGTTCGATTTTTTGTCTATGCTAGGGACCTTGCTTGCAAGTTAAAAGTTATCAAATGTTGAAGGGCAAAACATAGTCAAAGTTGATCAAAGATAGGTCAAAATTGGTCAAAGATGTGTATATTTTTTTATTGGAAATTATGAAAGAGCTCAAAGAGAGCTATCCAATCATATATACCATTTTAGCAATAGAGGGCAGATTGATGGAGAAAAGTGAGATGCTAATTTTTGGTCAAAGTATAAATTATGGTAAAAAACAAGTCAGAAGATATGAATATGACAAGTGGCAAAATTTGATTGGATATGTATTCAAACACCATAGTTAACGTATTCCACATAAAAAAAATAAAAATAAAAAAGCTACTTTTGGATTTTGTGTCGTGAATTTCAGAAGTTGGCTTTTTATGGCTTGTTTGATCAGCTTATCAGCTTGAGACAAGTATTATATAAAGAAAAGCTCTCTAGCACTTCGATCATCATTTGGAGGTGTTCTATCCTTATGGGCTTTGTGGAGGATGACTCTCTTTCATTTGAAGAGGTGGAGTTTTCCTTTCTTCATCTTCAACAAGGTGTGGAACAGCCTTCGAGCTTATCACTTTCGGATCTCGCGCCGGAATTCCGGAAGTTAGCTTTTCAAGACTATTTTCGTTAGCTTTTCAGATTGGAATAAGTATTATATAGACAAGTTCTCTAGCATAGTGCACTCATATCATAATGCACTCTTTGGAGATGTTCTATCCTCGTTGGTGGCAGATGGTTCTGTTTCACTTGGAGAGGTGAAGTTGTGCTTTATTCATCTTCAACTAGGTATGCAATAAGCTTAGAGCTTATCTTTGATTTTAGGATACTAGCCTAAAGAACTCCTTCGAAAATAGCACGGAAGTTGGCGATGCTAATCTCGAGATAGGACTTAGAGATAGCTATGATCCTCCTCCCAACCAGATAACTCCATATATAAGAACTCCTCAACTTTTTCTTACTCCATGTAACCAATGCATGAGTGCCAAGTGGCCGCACACCCTTCATCCTCCAATAGAGGTGGTTCACACCTAGAGATGTTATAACATTTCCTTACCCTTAAGTTCAGGTTTGTCCTCAAACCTGGTCATAGAAGGCATAGGTGAGTAAAAGAAAGAACTTATATATGAGCTGTTCCCACTGGATCCCATGTACGTGATGTACATGGTCATCTCTTCGTAATGTGTCCCCATATCCTTTCCCTTAAGAAGACTCCTGGAAAGTCTTTATAAAGGTTGGAAACCGTCTTTGAAGGGTACTAACCCGCCCCTAGGTAGCACTATTGTTTGAACTATATTTCCACTTAATAAGGTACTCTTTATATAAATGACTCCTCATGCATGTTTCTCCATAATATGCTGAGAATACCCTCCATATCTGTAATGAGGAGCACAATATATATATATATATATATATATATATAGGTTGGGTAGCAGCTACCAATATCTCTCCTTTCACCCAAAGATCATCCTCTTCCATGAAGAGTGATGAAAACTTTGTGAAGAGAATTTTCTCTACTCTAACTTGTGGTAATTGATACCATTCATTTGCAACACATGTGCGTAAAAGACCCTTCCTCACTCTCAAGAATCTATCAAGAACTATGTACATGTAACAAAAACGGGTGAGAGAAGGTTTTTGGAAATCTAGGGAGGAGTGAGCGCGAAAAATATTTAAGACTTTTGAGTGGCTAGCGACAAACTTCACTATGAATTTGGCTTTGTCTAGGACGATTCTTACCCATGAAATCCCCCCTATGTCTTCCATGAGTAGATCTAAGCTATGTGATTCACAATGTGTCCATTTAATTTTGGGATACATATCCTCAATCATACGCCCCATAGAAACACAGTTACACCCATTATCAGTCACAACTTGCACCACATTTTCACTCCCCACATCCTCAATGGCTTTTTGCACGTGAGAAAATATGAATTGATTGGTAATCACTGAGCCAGGTGCATGTGCATGTATGACACGTAAGAACATTGTGCCCTTGCATGAAGAGATAAGTTATAAACATTCCTCTTCCTCATGTCTGACTAGCCATCATATAGAATAGAGCAGCCATACTTTTCCCATGAGCCCGATAATATCAACATCTCTGTCTCAACTAACGTTTTTTGTTTGGAGAGCTCAGAGGTACATAAGACTTGTCCTGATGGACCCTCCCAAGGATACCCAATCCTACTCACATCTTTCATGGACCTCTTCCATGCAGGCCAAGTGGCCTCACACCCTCCATCCTCCAATAGAGGTGGTTCACACCTAGAGATGTTATAACATTTCCTTCCCCTTAAGTTCAGGTTTGTCCCCAAGCCTGGTCATAGAAGGCATAGGTGAGTAAAAAAAAGAACATATATATGGGTTGTTCCCACTGAACCCCATGTACGTGATGTGATGTACATGGTCATCTCTTTGTAATGTGTCCCCATATGCTTTCCCTTAAGAAGACTCCTGGAAAGTCTTCATAAAGGTTGGAAACCATCTTTGAAGGGTACTAACCTGCCCCTAGGTAGCACTATTGTTTGACCTATCTTCCACTTAATTAGGTACTCTTTATATAAATGACTCCTCATCCGTGTTTCTCGAGTACGTAATATGCTCTCATGCTCGTGTGGAAGGATGGAACATAAATAGGCTCTATGACCTCACTATCTGGAATGAGGTTATCAGATTCTCCTAATTTCTTCTTGAACCTACTAATATGAAATACAATATGAATTTGACGACTATTTGGAAGTTGGAGCTGGTAATACCAGCCATCTAACCTATTCTCTTAAGTATTGGAATGGACCACAATACCTAGGAGATAGTTGAGGGCAAGGTCCTGTCCTCATTGTTTTAGGCCTAGAAGGAGCTCTAAGATAGACTTGATCTCCTTCCTCAAAGTTGATTGCTCTTCTTTGAGGATCAGTATAGGTTCTAGCTCTATCTTGAGCTTTCCTAATATTGTCTTTAGCAAGTCTAAGCATATCATTCATTTCTTTTAAAAAGTCCTTAGCGGCTTGAACTCTCTTGTTCTATAAACCTACTTCATAAGGAGCTCTTGGCTGAAATCCATACATAAGCATAAAATCCACCTTGGATACTGCAGTTCTTCCACTTGATACTACATCCTCATTGGAAACCCGTACTTCACGATCTCCTTTTTCTATGGCTTCCCAAATTTTTGAAGAAGGATCAATCCTACACTTTCCCTCAAAGGACTCATTCAGATCAATAGTGATATGAGTAAAACTCAATCCGTTGAGCATAGGCGTGCGGGTAAGTGAATCAGCCACTATATTCAACTTTCCCTTCCTATACCTAAGCTCATAATCAAACTTGTTAAGCGTCTCTCTCCATTTGGCCTTATGACCTTTAAGGTCTCTTTGATTAGAGAGCCATTTAATATTCTCTTGATCAAACACTATCGTAACCTTGGCACCATACAAATATGATGTATCATGTATGATGTATGAATAATGATATATGTAACATAAATAATTAAACATGTAGCAAATTGTAATAAACTTACTCTTTCTCTGATACTCCATCAACTCACTGGATGCAATCTTGTATACGATTGATGTACTCGTGCTACCCTCCATATCTGTAATGCGGAGCACAATGTATATAGGTTGGGTAGCAGCTACCAATCTCTCTCCTTTCACCCAAAGATCATCCTCTCTCATGACGAGGGATGAAAACTTTGTGAAGAGAATATTCTGTGCTCTAACTTCTGGTAATTGATACCATTCATTTGCAACACATGTGCGTAAAAGACCCTTCTTCACTCTCAAGAATCTATCAAGAACTATGTACATGTAACAAAAACGGGTGAGAGAAGTTTTTTGGAAATCTAAGGAGGAGTGAGTGCGAAAAATATTTAAGACTTTTGAGTGGCTAGTGACAAACTTCACTATGAATTTGGCTTTCTCTAGGACGGTTCTGTTGGAATTTGGGGCCCCAGGATCGTTTCCAAATTAAAACCTTTTGAGCATACACACTTAATTAATCAAGATGATAGGTGAGAGATAGAAAGAAAGAGATCTTGAGACAAGGATAGGGAACGTAAGGTGGATGCTTACTCACTAAAAAATAGATGTCCAAATTACAACATGGGAGCACTACTCAACCATATGATGTGGTGCACTCACTAATGGAAGAATAGCCAAGAAGATGATGATACTAAATTCAGATTATGCTGTTATAATCTGAGTGTGTGTGAAGTAATTGAGCAACGAAGCCAACTTAATTCTCACAAAATAGTGTAACAAATCTAAAAATCAGCAAACCCTAATTCTGAAATTAGGGTACAGAAACCCTAATAACAGAATATAAGGCTAACTTACAAAAGATAGCTGCCACCACCTTCTAGAAGACCTCTTGCTCCAAGAGAGTAGCGCCTCCTTCCAAAACTCCACCTCCAAAGCTTCAAAACACCAAGTCTTCAACTTGTGAATTGTCCAAGAGTGTGACCATATGCTCTTTATATAGGTTTGGTACCCCAAAATAAAGCAATCGCCCAATAAAGCTAATCGTTAGCGAAAATCAGTCCCATCATTGTTTTTTAAATTAGATCGTTAAATTTTTCTTTTTCGTAATTTTTAAATCCCATCGCGGATATTTGCTTTATTTTAATTTGGATCGCTGAACTTACTTGCTTTTGGACCAAAATAACTTATAACCTAGCTTTTTACAGTTTGAACTAAACAATATGCTTTTCCTCATTTTTGGGCTGAATTAGGGTTTGGATTATCTCCCTGCTCTGACTGATGGAAAAATAAAGCATACCACTAGATAGCTCTCACCAAGCTCTATCTATCTAGCCTAAGAAAGTTTTACCCAAACTGTACAAAAATGCTAAGTCCAAAAATGATTTGTCGGAAATGTACCAAATGTACATTGACTTCCAACAATCCCTCCTTCAATGTCATATTGGCACAAGCTATAGTAACCTGCAAATCTTCTCATGACTATCTCTAGTCAATGCTTTGGTAAATATATCTGCAACATTCTCACTAGAAGGAACATAAACCAGCTCAATGTGCTTCTTTGCTATCTTCTCTCGAATATAGTGGTAGTGTACCTCTATATGCTTTGTCCTTGCATGATGCACTGGATTCTTTGCTATAGCTATAGCACTCTGGCTATCTAAAAATATTTGAATGGGTTCATGTACTCTTACATCAAGATAACTGAAAATCTTCTGCAACCAAACTGACTCTAGAGTAGCTGTAAATGCTGCACGATATTCACCTTCACATGATGAAGTGGCAATAGTGAGTTGTCTCTTTGAAAGCCATGAGATAAGACAATCTCGAAGATAAAAACAAAATCCACCAGTACTTCTTGTGTTTCTATCACCTTCCCGATCAGAATCTGAAAATCCTTTTAGTAACAAATGTATAGATTTCGAAAATACCATAGCATAATTTGAAGTTCCCTTCAAATATCGAAAGATCCACTTTACTTCTTTCCAATGTAACACTGTCAGATTCTGCATGAACCTTGATACTTGAGAAACTGCAAACTGTATATCAGGACGTGTATTACAAAGATATATCAAGCATCGAACTGCTTGACTATATAAAGTAGCATCAAATGGCTCTGCATGTGCTACCATCTGTAAAGATGCGTTCTGATCCATAGGTGTTTGCATATGTTTAGAATCACTCATCTTAAACCTCTCCAAAAGTTTCTCAATGTACTTCTACTGTGTCATATAAATACACTCATCTTTAAACAGAAACTGAATCCCAAGATAATAATGCAAGATTCCCAAATCATTTACATCAAATGTGTGCTTCAATTGTTCTTTGAACATCTGCAAATCTTCATCTCTGGGACATGTGACTACAATATCATCCACATAAATGATTGCTATAATCATCATACTTGGTTCAGCTTTGATATAAAGAGTTGGAGCTTCATCTGAGTTATGGAAATCAATGGATAAAAGATATGTATGTATCTTTTCATACCATGCTCTTGGTGCCTGTTTTAAACCATATAAAGCTTTTATAAGCTTACAAACCAAATGTTCTTTACCTATCTCTTCAAAACCTTCTTGCTGCTAAATATACACATCCTCATGTAAATCACCATTTAGAAAAGAAGTCTTAATGTCAAGTTGATATATATGCCAACCAAAATGTGCTGCTAAAGCAAGTATTGACCTAATAACAGTCATCCTAGATGTAGGAGCGAATGTCTCATCATAATCAATACCTTTTTGTTGTGCATATCCTTTGACAACCAATCTTGCTTTGTACCTGTCAATAGTACCATCTGCTTTCCTTTTGATTTTGATGATCCATTTTACACCTATAGCCTTCTTTCCCTCTGGTAACTCACATAGCTGCCAAGTTTGATTCTTATGAATAGAATCAATCTCTTCTTGCATAACTTTTCTCCAAATAGGAATATCACCGTTAACACATGCAGGTTCATCCTCAACTGTAGTAAGTGCCAAAATATCATGAATCTCAAAGTCTTCAGCAAAACTTACATGATCTTTCTGTTATTGTTGTCTAGTCTGACTCCTTGTTCTTCCTGTAAAAGTTTTATACCACTATCTTTCCATGTCTGATATAACCATGTAGGTGTATCCTTAAATAGTGGTGATACTCTTTCTGACCCTTTAGCTTCCACAGGTTTTGGAACTTGTCCTTCCGAGGTGCTAGGACTTTCTGGAACTCTAACTTCTTCCATTTCTGGAACCAAAGTCTCTTGTGGAACTTACTCTGTAGAAGGTTGTGAAATTCCTCTTTCTTTAACTCTTTCTTGAATCCTAGGAATTTTAACAACCTCCTGATATGGCTGAACATGTAAATCTAAATTCCTTCTAAAATATCCATAGTCATTTTCACTAATGAACTCTGGAATCTCCGCTTCTTTATCATAAACCTTATTTTCAACAATATAAGCATTACGTGAAAGAATAACTTCACCTGACTCTGGAACATAAAACTTGTATCCTTTACTCTCAACAAGATTTTCTTTGCTTTTACATGTAGTTTGCCTCGGTCCTTTTTCTCAATATGTACATAAGAAAGTGATCCGAATACTCTGAAGTAACTCACATTAGGTTTTCTACCAAAATATGCTTCATAAGGTGTGATTACCTTTAAGGCTTTTGTAGAAGACTTGTTCAAAATGTGATTAACTGTATGTACTGCATCAAACCAGAATTTCGGTGAAAGCTTCTTGGACGCCATCATGCTTAGCATCATCTCAACAAGTACTCTATTCTTTCTTTTTGCAACACCATTCTGCTGAGGAGTATAAGCAATAGTAAGGTGTCGAGTAATACCTTTCTCATCAAGAAATGTCGGAAATTCATTTGACAAGTATTCTCCACCTCTATCACTTGTGAGAATTTGGATTGTTTTCTGATTTTCATTTTCAACCATAGCTACAATTTTCCTGAACATAGGAAAGACTTCTGACTTCAACTTAAGACCATAGATCCATGAGTATCTCGTAAAATCATCAACGAATAGAACAAAATACTTGAAACTCTCATAGTCCATTCACATCTGAATGAATAATCTGCAATTTCCTGGTAGCTATAATATGACCATGTTTCTTGAAAGGTAGTTTATGCATCTTACCTTCAAGACAACCTTCACATATATCTGAATCATTTGGTAGCTTGAATGAGGGTAAACTCTCAACCATACCTTTGTCTTTGATGCTCTTGAGAGCTCCAGAACTAATATCTCCAAATCTTTCATGCCATAGCTTCATATCTTCCACCGGTGACGAAGATTTGACCGCATATGCCTGACTGATTTTTGACAAAACAAAGATCCCTCCTCTATGCTCACCTTGCAATATACACTTGTCTTCTTTGTGTGATAAGATCTTACAAAGATCTCTCTCAAAAACAACTTTAAAACCCTCATATAAAAATGCAAATATAGATAGCAGATTCTTCTTCATTTCAGGTACATATAAAACATTTGAAATCTGAAAATTACCACCTTCTCTTGACTTTAGGGTTACTGTACATATTCCCACAACATCCAAATCATTGCCATCTGCAATAGCAACTCTTCTACCTGTAGAATAAGAAAGGGAGGAAAACACATCTTTGCAACCTGTCATATGCTTTGTAGCACCTGAGTCAAATATCAAAGGACTTGCTGAAAGAACTTGTAAGGCTGCCTAATCAAAAGCTACTTCCTCAATGGTGATACAGGCATAAGAATCACCTTGAGATTTCCCTTTTTTATCATCTTCTGCAACATTACCCGATGTCTTTTTCTTTTCTGCTGCAATCCTTTTATAACATGCTGCTTTTAAATGTCCAGGTTTCTTGCAGTAATAACATATTACTTCCTTCTTCTTAGAAGACTTCTCTTTAGATGTAGTAGAAACAGAATCTGAAGTAGAAGGTGAAAGGGACTTACTTTCCTTCATGGATTGCTTTTCCTTCTTCTCCTCCTCCTTTTTACCCTTTGATGAAGATAAAAGTGCTTCTTCATTCTCTTCCATTCCCTTCAACTGATCTTCATCTTGAAGTAACAAGAACTCTAACCCTTCAAATGTAACCTTTCTATCTCTTGTGGTAAGGGTAAGAGTGGTTATGAAAGACCAATATGAGATAGGAAGTGAATTAATCAGCGTATTTACCATTTCTTCATCAGATATCTCAACTCCTACATTTAGAAGTTGATCTCTCACGTCAACGAGTCTCGTAATGTGGGTTTGAATTGACTCACCATCCTTCATCCTTGTATTTGCCAGTTGTCTCCTCAAGTGAACTTTCCTAGCAGGATTTGTGCTCTGAAAAAGATTCTCAAGCTTCAAACAAGCTTGTCTAGAACTTCTGCAAGATCTGATCTGTGGTAGAATATGCTTTTTGACACTCATTGCAATGTATGAAAGTGCTAAAGCATCTCTAGCATCCCATCTTGCCTGATCTTCAGTAGGAGGAACTGTAGATAAAGACCTATCTGTGACTCTGGATGTCGAACTGGTTACCTCTTCTTTAGTTGGTTTTGTGATAGCAATTCCAGTACCTCTTGAAGCTGTTCTTTATATAGGTTTGGTACCCCAAAATAAAGCAATCGCCCAATAAAGCTAATTGTTAGCAAAACTCAGTCCCATCACTGTTTATTAAATTAGATCGTTAAATTTTGCTTTTTCGTAATTTTTTAATCCCATCGCTGATATTTGCTTTATTTTAATTTGGATCGCTGAACTTACTTGCTTTTGGACCAAAATAACTTATAACCTAGCTTTTTACAGTTTGAACTTCACAATCAGCTTTTCCTCATTTTGGGCTGAATTAGGGTTTGGATTATCTCCCTGCTCTGACTGCTGATGGAAAAATGAAGCATACCACTAGATAGCTCTCGCCAAGCTCTATCTTTCTAGCCTAAAAAAGTTTTACCCAAACTATACAAAAATGCTAAGTCCAAAAATGATTTGTTGGAAATGTACCAAATGTGCATCGACTTCCAACAGGTGCTTACCCACGGAGTCCCCCCTACGTCTTCCATGAGTAGATCTAAGCTATGTGATGCACAATGAGTTCATTTAATTTTGGGATACATATCCTCAATCATACCCCCCATGGACACATAGTTACACCCATTATCAGTCACAACTTGCATCACATTTTCACTCCCAACATCCTCAATGGCTTTTTGCACATGAGAAAATATGAACTGATTGGTAATCACTGTGCCAGGTGCATGTGCATGTATGGCACGTAAGAACATTGTGCCCTTGCATGAAGAAACAAGTTGTAAACATTCCTCTTCCTCCTGTCTGACCAGCCATCACATAGAATAGAGGAGCCATACTTTTCCCATGAGCCCCGTAATATCAACATCTCTCTCTCAACTAATGTTTTTTGTTTGGAGAGCTCAGAGGTACATAAGACTTGTCTTGATGGACCCTCCCAAGGATACCCAATCCTAGTCACATCTTTCATGGACCTCTTCCATGCATGTGTATTTGCCACATTGAATGGGATACCACATTGAATGAAGAGCTTGGTTATTTCTCGGGTTGCTTCATTCATTGATTGTTTTTGTAGTCAAGCCCTCACACTACCTTTCACAAATATATTACTCTCTGGAATCTTGGATCTAAGATCCTCAGAGATGCTCACCGAGCTAATGCTCTTAGTGTGGGGCCTTTTTGATATGCTAAGGGTATTATCAACGGCATCAATGGGATTGGTTTGCTCTTCATTGCTATGTGACAATGAAGTTGAACCAATTGGCATCTTACCCACCCTCAGCTTCGCTCAATTGAAGCTGAGCTGTGAGCTGCTTAACAATCCTTGGAAGAATAGAAGTGCATTTTTCAATGCCTCCACCTTTTAAGCCAAGGAGATGAGCTTTGATGCGAGATGCGTTGCCTGTGTAAACTCCCATGCAATATTTGCATTGCCATGTATTATGACAAGCTCTTTCACATGGCTTCGAATAACATTAGGAGTTCTTCCCATGATGATAAAGCTCAAGAGTGACGGATGAAGATTGAAAAGGGTAGGCAGAAGGCTGAAGTTTGAACTCTTCCTCTCTCAACTTTCAAGGCTCTTTATATAAATGACTCCTCATCCATGTTTCTCGAGTACATAATATGCTCTCAGGCTCATGTGGAAAAGATGGAACAGAAATAGGCTCTATGACCTCACTATCTTGAATGAGGTTGTTAGATTCTCCTAATTTCTTCTTGAACCTACTAATATGAAATACAATATGAATTTGACGACTATTTGGAAGTTGGAGCTGGTAAGCCATCTAACCTATTCTCTTAAGTATTGGAATGGACCACAATATTTAGGAGATAGTTTAGGGCAAGGTCCTGTCCTCATGGTTTCAGGCCTAGAAGGAGCTCTAAGATAGACTTGATCTCCTTCCTCAAAGTTGATTGCTCTTCTTTGAGGGTCAGTATAGGCTCTAGCTCTATCTTCAGCTTTCCTAATATTGTCTTTAGCAATTCTAAGCATATCATTCATTTCTTTTAAAAAGTCCTTAGCGGCTTGAACTCTCTCGTTCTATAAACCTACTTCATAAGGAGCTCCTGGCTGAAATCCATACATAAGCATTAAATTCATCTTGGATATTGCAGTTCTTCCACTTGAATCCTTTGTGAGTACCTGTTGATACTACATCCTCATTTGAAATCCGTACTTCACGATCCCCTTTTTCTATGGCTTCCCAAATTTTTGAATATGAAGGATCAATCCTACACTTTCCCTCAATGGACTCAAGTAGATCACTAGTGATTTGAGTAAAACTCAATCCGTTGAGCATAGGCATGCGGGTAAGTGAATCAACCACTATATTAAACTTTCCCTTCCTATACCTGAGCTCATAATTAAACTCTTTAAGGGTCTCTGCCCATTTGGCCTTACAACCTTTAAGGTCTATTTGATTCGAGAGCCATTTAATATTCTCTTGATCAAACACTATCGTAACCTTGGCACCATACAAATAATGAAGCCACTTCTTTAAAGCATGGACAATTGCATACAACTCCTCATAAACAGAGTCATTCCTTTGAGCCGGTTCTAACTTCTTACTCTCAAAAGCTATTGGTTGACCATCCTGAATCGAAACCGCTCCTATAGCGAAATCACTCACCTCAATTTAAACCACAAATGGTTGATTGGGATCTACTATTTGTAACAATTGAGCTGTAGCTATTGCTACTCTAATCTTTCAATACTTTGTCTTTGTTCATCTCTCCAATGAAAGGCTTTCCCTTTCTTTTAAGTTGTTTCGTCATCGGAATCGCAATCTTGGCATAATTCTTGATGAATCATCGATAGAATCCGGATAATCCTAGGAGGATTTGAAGTTCTTCCAAGGTTCTAGGATGCGGCCATTCCATAATAACTCGCACATTCTCAAGATCCATTTGAACTCCATGATTGGAGATGATATGGCCAAGATATTGAATTTCTTGTTTAAAAAATTCATACTTTGTCTCTTTAGCAAAGAGCAAATTTTTCCTTAACACTTGGAAAACTAACTGTAAGTATTCCAAATGTTCCTCATTTGACATACTGTAGATACTCGAGTATATCATCTAGAAAGTCAACCACAAATTTTCCTAAGTAAGGCCTCAAAACACTGTTCATGAGTGTCATGAACGTGGCTGGAGCATTTTGAGACGAAATGGCATCACTAAAAACTCATAATGTCCGTACCTAGTTCTAAAAGCAGTCTTAAGTACATCTGCTTCTTTTATGCGTATCTGATGATAGCCAGATCTCAAATCAAGCTTAGTAAAATATTCAACTTCTTGTAACTGGTCAAATAGATCATCCAATCTAGGCATTGGAAATCTTTTCTTAATAGTTATCTTATTCAATGTTCTATAATCAATGCAAAGTCGCATGGAGACATCTTTTATTGAGGGGGGATTGTTGGAGAACGATGTGATCTTGTGAGTTATAAAGCCTATTAGTCACCATTTCTTAGAGATGATTTTGGTTAAAAACGCTCATAATTTTATTGCATATTCTTAAAGTACTCAGCAAAAGCTCTCTAACCATATATAATACTTGGCCATTTGACATCTAAAATCCCCTCACAAATAAAATCCCAGGTTTCAGCTTTTTAAGTTGCTTTTCATATGCCACATGGCAAAATCCTATTAAAAGTGACTAAAGCAAGTATGGATGGACAGGATTTAATATGATTAAAGCATAAAGCAACTAAGGAGCTTTTGCCGCCTCAAATAAAGCACTTGAATTAAAATTAAAACATCTACATGGCTTTTTCGGTCTTTTTGTGCCAAGATTTCTTAGGAGGGGGGCTGAACTTCTTTATAAGGACATTTTGGGGCACACAGAGACACAATCTACTTTATATATACGCACTGTCTTGATGCGTAAGTGCTGATGATCATCTTTTCTGCTGTTTGGTGTCTATTTGCCTCTTCATCTTCTTCTACATGCACTCATTAGAGAAGTTATATTTTGGTTTGTTGCAGATTTACACACATACACAGCACATAAGCTGTATATTCTTTGTACATGTCTATTTATCATCAATTTCGAGCCCACACATTATTCTTACAACTTTAGGCACAATTCTCTCATATTTTGTATCTAGAACCATTCAATTTTTAAGCTTTTGCATTATTTTTGTACATGCACACATTATATAGTCATTCCATCATAATCGGAGTAGCATTTGTTGCTTTTTTACATCTCTTGTCTCTTTCTCTATTCTCTATCTTCTCTCATTTATTTTATTTGGTTCAAGTTTTGTATATGAGCAAGGTTTTTTGTATGTGGAAGATCGTGTGAACTTGTGTATTGGGCCTAGCTCACTTCGAACATGTCAATATAAAGTTCAATAGAGAAATGGTAACTTGTTATTGTACTCCATAAATTTTGGTTTATTATTTTTCCTTTTAAGTTGAATTATTATATTTTCTCCTTTTATTATCATGTGTTTGATTATTTTTAAATTTTAATTTCAGTTCATATTAGTTTAGTATAAAAATTCAAAATATTCATGATTTATTTATTTGTTTATTTTTTTGAGCACAAGGATTTGTCTTGGTGTAGTTTGTCCTTCACTTCTAGATGTGACAAAAATTGAACTCGATGGTCTTTTTGAAAGTGTTTATATAAATATTGGAGAATTCATCTACTCAAGGGGTATGGTAATATGAGCAAGGATATTATGGCACCTTGTCTAGGTTATGCCTAGTAAAGTTTGATATTAATATCTTGTTCGAACAAAAATGTAAGTTAAAGATCCAATTTTTATTTAAAAAAAAAATCTCTTCGTTTGTTCGGTTTTATTTTATGTTGTTACTTCTATTTTAGACATTAAAAAAATCATTTAAAAAAAGTTAAATATTATCAAGTTTTAGTTTTAAAAAATTGTTAGAAAGCAATGTGAAATTGGCTTTAAAGCTTAATCAGAAAAATCTAAATTTATACCTCATCATTTTTAAGAAATTGAAATTGTCAAACTTGGCAAAAAATGGTTCCTCTAGAGCAAGAACTCTCATTAAAGTGATTTTCTGTTTGTTTAGTTTCTTCATCAGGTAAATTTGGTCGTAGAAAATTTTTGTTAACTTTATAAACTTCATCAATTTTTTCATCAGATTCATCAAAAGCAAGAGATTAGTTCATTGCTTGAGTTAAGTATGTAGTATCTTGCATCTCAACACTTGTGGTAGTGCAAATCCTTCCTTTTGACTAGTTTAATGAAGTTGTAAATTACTTGTTCTAAGGACTTTGTACCCTTGCTCTTAAGTAAGATAACATACAAAATCTCCTTTGTTTGTTTGTTTGTTTTTTTGGGTTGCTTTTTTTTTTTTAATTTTTATAAATTTTATGGTTATAAGATTAGGATAGCTTTAGGAGCTCTCTTATTTTTCTTCATTTGTTTATCTTCAACTTGTTTTTCAATTGATTTCTCAGAAGTCTTTTCAGATGTTTGCTCATTTGATTGTTTTGTTTTTATTTAGTTCATTTGTCGACTGTTTTTTCCCTTCTTTTATTTTATTTCTTTTCTCATTAGATTTTGAACTTTTCTCTTGCTCAAGTTGGACCGTTTTACCCTCTTTCTTTGTTAGTCTTTTTGTATCTCTTCCAAGGTGGTCATGTGCGTTCAGTTCGGTGCGTTTCAGGTGCGAGGATCAAACCTTACGACCGCGTAAGGTGTGTAAGGTTCGTTTAGGGTTCATTAGGTGTGGTTAAGGTCCAAGAACCTTACCTTCCCTTCGAGGAAAGGTGCATAAAGTGTGTTCCATAATATGGATGACAGTGTGTCTGTGTGACAATGTGACAATGTGTATGTGTGTAACAAGAGTGGACACCTTTGTGTCTCAGGAAGAGCTAGAAAAAGGCCTTCAGGATCTCTCTCTCTCTCTCTCACTCTCTCTCTCTCTCCCCAGCCTTTTACCAACCCTTGATAGCTTTGTGTTTATTTCATTTCATTTTCTACACATGGTTACTACACTTGTACATGGCTTTTGTCTCATAGGCCAAGTTTGGCCTCCAGAAGACGTTAATATGACTTTCTTTCTTTCTTTCTTTCTCCCCCCTCCCCCTCTCTCTCTCTAAACTTGTGCATACACTTCAGTTCAATAATCAATTGGATTTCATCTTGACCTAATGCTGCCCATGACAGTATGGAAACGACAAACCCAATGTAAATAGCGCACCAAATCGAGCCGAGTCGAGCCGAACTCGGTTCAATTTTGATTACTATCTAAAAAGCACTGATTGAACTTTTAAGGTTCGATTCGAACAGAATCGAATGGTACCTTTGGGGGGGTCGGTTCGCGAACCGCGTCAACTATGATCTCTTCTTACTAGCTCATTCTCATCTTGCTTTTCATTTCTTTTTATTTTTTTCTCTATATTAGCTATATGTGAATACACAGAGAATTGATTTACATGTGAGCTCTAGGATATCTTTTGCATGATCGCATCTCATGCCTTTATTGAAGTCTCAATGGAGTAGTTTTGATTTTCATTTAAGTATTCAAATTCTTGTTCACTTAGATCCAAAGGCTCTAGCTTAATTGTAGAGGATTTTAAGTTTTGATTGGATAAGTTTTCATACAATTTCTTCATACCTCCTTTTCTCCAATTTACAACTAATGGCAAGCGTGACCTATAGTGACATTGTTTTTTTAATCAATATCAATTACTAGATGTTGCTCTTTAACTTCTTTCAAGGCTTCACAAACATAAATAAGATATAGTGGAATCACAAAATACTTTTTTTTTTTTTTTTTGGGGCCTATATTACGCCTCTCATTTGGATTGAAATTTTATTGAAAATTAGAATCAGCGTTGAGGAATTGACTATACTAGGTTTGGTCGACCTAAATTGTTGTCTTGCACACGAAGTGAGTAAACCTTATCTTGAAGTGATGATATTTCTTTTGTCAACATGGTTTCCATTATCATTACATTCTCAAGTTGTTTACTAAGAATCTTCAATTGAAGCTCTACGGAAGGCTTAGATGTAGATGCTAACTGGGATGGGTGACCTTCTGGGAAGCCCTGGTGTTGCACCCTCTTAAAATATTCCCTCTGATTATGTATGGTGCTGAGTTGATGGGGGGCCATGGACAGAATATGTTTGGAAGCCTCCAAAGGCTGTTGGCGACGGGGATGAGGATGATCTGTGGCGAAGGGGCTCGGTCTACTATAGTTGCCGCGGCCGTGATGCACAGAGAGTTCCATATCCCCCGTTGGCGGTCTATTTTGGGGGCATGAGGGCTTGGCTTTTCTGGAAGTATTTGGATAGCCCTACTTGGCCTGGGGACCTCCTACAGAAACGGACGAGATCTCGATTCTAGAAGTTGACATGGATTTCTCGAACTAAGTGGTGGAAGGAAAGATATGTACCGGAAGCCCTTAATTCGCTCAGGTATCATGTTTGGGCGAAATGGGAGTGTGCAAATCATTTTCTCGCCTTGGGCCCCTATTTGAGTTTTAATTTAACGGAATCACAGGGGTACCTTCATAGGAGTGCTTGCAGCTATTTGCTTAGTCCTATTGTAGAGCGCATGCTTATGCTTGCTAGAATAGAGGGGCTGTACTTGGCCGATAGGATGGAGGGGAGAGGAAAGAGTAGGTGTCCCATTTGTGCTCGGGTGGAGCACTATGGTTCCCTATCCCATGTGATGGCGAAATGCAGTGTGGTGGCAACTCTTAGGGGGAATGCAGTGTGGTGGCAACTCTTAGGGGAAGGTGGTTTGATCCTCATATCAACGATTTAATTCAACGTTCAGAGCATGGCCCCGTGTTTCCCTCCGTTTTAACCCTTATTCTCCTTGGAGGAGAGGCTCGTAGAGTTTGTTTGGCCCATTGGGTTAAGCCTAGTCCGCACTCTAGGGGGGGAGTAACTAAGTTCGTCTTGGTTGATTCCTTCCTAGGTGAAGCTATACCTAAATATTTGAGAGTGTTGGAAAACAATGTCACATTAGTCCAAATCCCTATTAGGGCAGAAACCCTAATTTTGGTACTTAGTCATTTTTGTTAGTAATTAAAAAAGCTTGTCAAAAGCTATTTTTAGCAATAGATAAAAAACTACGATCAAATTAAAATCAAACAGGGATCTAGCTTTTTAATTAGCCATCGGCTTTTTATGGGAGATTTTTCGCATGGAGATAAGAATCTATATAAGGATGGGTTATGGTCACTTGTTAGATAATCCTCAACCATCGTTAGGCTGATTTTTGGAGGTGGTCTTGTCGATGCACACATGGGGCAGCCATGATGCACATATGGAGCAGCTATGGAGCAATCTTGAAGAAGATAAGGAGCAGCCATGGAGTTCTTCTTGGAGAAGAGTGTGCTCACACTCTTGTTGATGGAGAAGACTTACTCATCAACAGGTTGATGGTGTGGATCATCCATCTGCATGATGTATTTGGAGATTGTCTTCTACATGAAGATAATGGAGTACTTCAAAGACATTGGATGGAGCTTTGCATCTTATGTTAGCTATTCAGGTACTACTTGGAGCTTATAGAGGCGGTGACATCCATACAGGTACTACTTTATGCATACAGGTACTACTTGGAGCTTATAGAGGCGGTGACATCCATATATGGAGGAGTCCTATTCGGCATACATGGAGGAAGTGGCATCCAAAGAGGACAATCAGTACATGCATGCTACATGCATCAGATGATGAGGTGTTAAAGAAGGTGTTTCCACATGAGTATGAGGATTTTTGTCAGCAACAAATTAGCGTTCTATGCTAATTCTGTAAGTATCTGATCTATCACACGCACATCGGATTTAGGGTCTTCCATAGCCTAAATTCAGATTAGGGTTTGCTGAATATCAGTTTCAAACTGATCTTTCCTCTTTCAGTCACTCATATTCACTCTTCTACAACCTATCAGGTCCTACACCTCATACATATTCAGATTTTTGTCCCTACATCTCAATATTCTTGTAAATTTTGTACATACACTCTTCCATCTATTTTTGTTCACATAGAGTGGTTGAGGTTTTGACTCCCACATTGTAAATTGACATTTGTATATATGATGGTGTGAGTAAGCAGTGGCTTATGTAACACTTTGAACATGTTGTCTAATCTCTCTCTATCTTTGTCTCATCGTTTTATGATTAAATGATGTATGCTCATGTTTGTCAATGTTGGAAGATCCTGGAATCTGTGTTTGTAGTTATGGTCCAACATTTTGGTATCAGAGAAACTTCCAACATATGACATATGACATACACACTTAATCTAGATGAGTAGAGATTTGAGAATTAGATAGTTCAGTCACATGTTTATTTAACAGTGTGGAGTATGAAGCTAATGATCTGTTAGCAGCCAAATACTTTACAAAAGTATTGCGTGAAGAGCAAGACTTATGAAAAAGGCTACTTCAAATTCAAGGAAAAATAATGGTTTGGAGAAGATGAAGGAACCAGATCAACATCAAATCACAGACATTAGTTTCTACTATCAAATTGTCATTTGCAGGTCATATCTTATAAGAGCAGTTATGAAGAGATTTGAAGGATTCAAGAAGCACCTTTAAACACTTTCATAGCTACACCAAATTAGGTATCTAAAGGTTGTTCTTGACAGTTTTGATAGGAGATCTCTTTCATGACAAGAAAGCTCATCTAAGAAGATAAATTTGGAGATTAGATCAGTTTTGTTTTCAGCCAACACAAGGTTGGAAGTTTTTTGATCAGATTTTGTACCTAGAGAGGTAATTCAACATTCAACCAACTCAAGGAAAAAGGTTGGTGAATTCAGTCATATCAGTCAAATTTGAAGCAAAGTATTGATTCAGCATATGAGGAGATGGTAAAACATGCTTCTATGTTCACTTCCATTTATATACCATGTTTGTTTTGTCTCTTACTCTTAGCACTAGAGGAAGAGAAAAATTCATTTGAAGAAAGTTAAGAGTGCTTGGTAGTTCAAGATGAAGAGAACAAAAGGTATGGAAGAGAAGTTTGAAGATGTTGACATCATCAGGTGGAAGAAAGATGCAGAAGAAGAAGGTCCAACAATTCCAAAGGGAAAGTAAGACTAATTTCTTTTCGCTTATATTTTCCATATACTTTTCCTACTTTTATCCTCTACATCCAAAGAGAAGTCTACGAGAACATCTTGTGTGAAGAAGATAGTTTAAAGAAGAAGAAGTTTCTTGTTTTGCATTATACTTGGTCATGTTTTAGTAGGTTTTCTCAAAGAATTGCATTGAGAGAAAGAATAGCAGCAGATATTTAAGACAGCTTATATGTTTTGACTCATATGTGTATGAGTTACATTTTAGTTGAAGATTTTCAGCAGGCAGCTTATATGTTCTATCAAAGAATTCTTGGGGTGTCAATTCAGAACTACTTGGTATATGACAAGTTGCAGAGAAGTATTTTTCTTCTTTACCTAACTCTTGAGGTAAAAGAGTATTTGTAGCAGATGTTGGAGACTTGGAGTGAGGTTTTTTTTTTTTGTTTGGAAAAGTTACCTCATATTCAGTATATTCAGAAAATTCAGAGTTTTTTTAAGGAAAATTCAAAAATTCAGTATTTTCAGAGAAATTCAGAAAATTCAGGTTTTTTGATGTACTAGTCAGATGGAGAATCTACTTTCTATGTTTGTCTTGACTTTTGGATACATGCTTGTATTAAAGAAAAAGGTGTTCCATCAGATCCTATCACTTGATTGAGAAGTAGAGTTAGCCAAAAGAAAGTCAAGCAGATACTATCACATTTCACTCGGGAAGAATATGAAGATATGAAGTATCAACTTGCAAATTTTGGAGTTCTCAAGGTGAGAGTTTGTCCACTTGTGTTCCAGTAGAAGTTGCAGATTCTTGGGAAGGATCTAGTTGAAGGAAAGTTTGACAAATTTATGTAAGAAGCATGGACACTTAGAGTCATTCAGGTAACAAATCAAACATTCAGTCATGAAGGTTTGATGGGAGCAGGTTCTACACAGGTATTTTGTTGGAGAGATCATAGATCTTGAGTATTTTTGAGTCAGATGTCCATCCTTTGTTTGTAAAGCTCTTACCATTGGAAGAAGTAAGTCAAAGATTCATATTTTATCAGATTAGTGTTGCAGAGAAATAGAAGAAGATACTTGTTATGTTGCAGAAGATTATGAATCCTAAAGTACTTTCATCCAAGTTTTTTTTATGACGTAATAGGATCAGCTAACCTTATTCTAGATTATGGGAAGCTGAGAAGTGGCAGTGAAAGCTATTGACATCTGCAATGCTAATAAAAAGGGGGTTGAGATTATTTGTTTCAAACACAGGTATTTATGTTATGGAAGCAATGCTAAATCACTGAAGATCAGATTTATTGAAAAGAAGGAAGATGTTCCAGATTTCATAAAGTCTAATATACTTTGAAGAAGTTTGAATAGTGGTGTTAAATCATCCAAGGGGGTGGAGAAACATGAAGACTTATTTTCAGCCATATATGAAGGGATGCAGAATCATACCTACATGTATTCCTATATTTCCTTTGTCTGTTTCTCTTTATGTTCCAGCTTTTGAAGAAGAAGGAAGAAGGAGAATGTCTAGAGAAAGTTCGTGGTTTGGTGTTCCTGTTCGGGAGAAAGTTCCAGAGTTCTATTATGGAGAAGCTTGAGATTTCAAAGAGGTCTCTTACTTTTGAGGTGCGCACATATATGATTATACCAGACTTTGAAGGAAAGAGGTATGAAGGACTTACAGATAGAACAAGGATGAAGACAAGTTGACAATGTAGATATGAAACTTTGTTGAGACCATGAGAGTTGAGTGCAGTTAGAGATGAACCAACTAGTGTTCATAATACATTAAGTTGTGAGTTGTCAATCACAAGTCCCAAGATTCAGTTCTTGATTCTATTTAGTGTATTTACATGACACAACAGAAGTACGTTGAGAAACCTTTCTTAAGGTAAATGCAAATATGTGGATCCTAATGTATTCTTACAGGTTTGAGAAGACTTATTTCAAGAGATAGCAGATTCAGAGTCAATTCATGCTACATATGTTGTCAAGTAGTGATTGCTTGATGTATGCTAAGACTATTGGATATCTAGTTTGCATATTTCTCATGTATTATGGTTCATATTCAGCAAATTCAGATTTTTGAAGTTTGAAGAAGTTCAAATTCGGTTTGAAGAAGAATTTTGAAGATAAAGTTTGAAGGTCAATTCTGAAGGACAAGTTTGAAGTTTATGTCAGTTTGCAGTTGCATATCCAGTTCCGTTTGTACCAATATGACATTGAAAGGGGGATTGTTGGAAAACAATGTCACATTAGTTCAAATCCCTATCAGGGCAAAAATCCCAATTTTGGTATTTAGTCATTTTTGGCACAAAATTTGGGTAAAATTTTTATGATTATTATCTTGTAGAGCTTGATGAGAGCTATCTAATGGTATAGGACATTCAGTCCACAGAGATTGGATGTGGGAGAAAACCCTAACCAAAGTTAATCAAACTTAGTAATTAAAAAAGCTTGTCAAAAGCTATTTTTAGCGATAGACAAAAAACTACGATCAAATTAAAATCAAACAGCGATCCAGCTTTTTAATTAGCGATCAGCTTTGTATGGGAGATTTTTCGCATGAAGATAAGAATCTATATAAGGATGGCTTATGGTCACTTGTTAGATAATCCTCAACCATCGTTAGGCTGATTTTTGGAGGTGGTCTTGCTGATGCACACATTGGGCAGCCATGGTGCACATATGGAGCAGTTGTGGAGCAATCTTGAAGAAGATAAGGAGCAGCCATGGATTTCTTCTTGGAGAAGAGTGTGCTCACACTCTTGTTGATGGAGAAGACTTACTCATCAGCAGCTTGATGGTATGGATCATCCATCTACATGATGTATTTGGAGATTGTCTTCTACATGAAGATTGTGGAGTACTTCAAAGACATTGGATGGAGCTTCTTATAAGATTGCATCTTATGTTAACTATTCAGGTACATATTCTCTTTATGCACACATGTACTACTTGGAGCTTATGGAGGCGTTGACATCCATATCTGGAGGAGTCCTATTTGGCATACATGGAGGCAGTGGAATCCAGAAAGGAGAATCAGTACATGCATGCTATATGCATCAGATGAGGTGTTAAAGAAGGTGTTTCCACATGAGTATGAGGATTTTTGTCAGCAACAAATTAGCATTCAATGCTAATTCCATAAGTACGTGATCTATCACACACATATCTGATTTAGGGCCTTCCATAGCCTAAATTCAGATTAGGGTTTGCTGAATATCAGTTTCAAACTGATCTTTCCTCTTTCAGTCACTCATATTCACTCTTCTACAACCTATCGGGTCCTACACCTCATACACATTCAAATTTCTGTCCCTACATATGAATATTCTGGTAAATTTTGTACATACACTCTTCCATCTATTTTTGTTCACATAGAGTGGTTGAGGTTTTGACTCCCACATTATAAATTGACATTTGTATATATGATGGTGTAAGTAGTGACTTACGTAACACTTTGAACATGTTGTCTAATCTCTCTCTATCTTTGTCTCATCATTGTATGATTAAATGATGTATGCTCATGTCTATCAATGTTGGAAGATCTTGGAATCTGTGTTTGTACTATGTAGTTATGAGCCTACCTAATTTCCAACAGAGAGTTCTATTTGAACCTTGACGGATCCTCTTCGGGAGAGAGGATGTCATTCTCCCATTCGATCCTTCTGTGTTTACGTATCCGGTTGATTGGTTTGAGGGAGATGACGATTTCTGGAATGTATTGTTGGTTAGAACTTTGGCGCTTCATGATATGGGTATAGCTTGACCTTCCGTCGGTGAAGAGGTGGGAGACTCTAAACTGGTTTGCGGACTCCTCTTGTGAGCCGATGTTCCTTGGGGGTATGGCTTCCCTTTCTCAAGAACACGTCGGGTAGGTAGTTTAGCTTGGTGAGGAACTTGTTCCAAGTCCGCATACTCCAATGTCGTGACCGGGGCATTGGGTATCTCACCGCACTGATCCATTGGGGTTAGTTGACCACAATCCTCGTGTTGCAAGGTCACGTATAAGTCTTCTTCGGAAGATGAAACGACGGATAGATTTTGCCCTTTGAGCGGATAAGCCTCCTTGGGTCCCCATCCCCGACTCAGAAAATAAAAAAAAATGTACAACAAACCTTAAAATTAAATAACAAGAACGATTCCTCCTTGTGTAGCAACAAAGGAAGAATAACAAAACATAGATTTGCCACTCACAAAATTCAGCAAGAGCTGAATGGTTGGCTCCAAAATCTCCTCCAAAGTTGCACTCGAAGTAGGGTATACCTCATTCAGAAGTTACTACACCTCCAAGCTAGGTGATCCTTGATATTGATGCTCAAGAGATGCTCACAAGTGACCCTTGAAGCCTTCATATATAGGCTTAAATATTGATTCGCGAAGATTTTTGGGCAAAAAGCATAAAGCAATGTGAAAAAGCTCAAGAGATCCTCATAAGTGACCCCAAAGGCCTTCATATATAGGCTTAAAGACAAATTTGCAAACAAGAACTGAATGGTTGGCTCCAAAATCTCCTCCAAGGCTGCACCAGAAGTTGGGATACACCTTCTTCAGACATTGGTAGTTAGTACACCTCCAAACTAAGTGATCCTTGATATTGATGGTCAAGAGATGCTCATAAGAGACCCCTAAGGCCTTCGTATATAGGCTTAAAAACTGTTTGGCGAAAATTTTGGCCAAAAAGCATAAGGCAAGGTGAAAAAGCTGATTTTCGCAAAAAATAGAGATGGCTCTTTAAATTCGTAAATTTGCTTTCCGGACAGATTTCCTCAATGATCTCTTAACCTGGGATTCAGCTAGACATGAAAAGTTGCTTTCTTGAATGTACAGGACATGAGGACTAAGAATATGCAAAAATCCTTTTTGAGCAGAAATTAGGGTTAGGGTTCTCTACCATTTGTGGATCTCTGATGATTGAATGTTGTATATCAAATGAAAGCTCTCCTCAAGTACTATCAGATGAGCTCATAATAATTTTTGACCTTATGTGATCGAAATTTGGCTAAGTCCCAAAAATTAAGGTTGCTGGAAATTAGGATTTTATGCTATTCTGACATTGTTTCCAACAATCCCCCCTTCAATGTCATAATGGCATAAAGTACAAAAATCTACGAAACTTTGGATGTTCGCAAAACTTCGGGTGCTTGAATGTATATCTTAACTGATGTCCAATGAATTTTGAATTGACTGTGCATAAATCTGAACTGAACTGAAAATTGAATACGTAAGTTTCTGAACTTCGAAATGTGCAACTGAATTGTTTTCACCAACTTTCATTGTTGTGTTGGCTAACTGACTTTTCAAATGTGCTTTCTTAACATGATTTCTGCTTTGATAGGAATTCTCTAACTTCAACCAAGCCTGATGAAAGGTTTTGAATGACTTGAATGATGACATTATTTCTCCTTCTTTACTAACCTCTTGTTGAGCAGAAATTGGAACAACAAGTATTCGAAAGATAAGGCAATTCTCGAGTCTATGATCATTCATGTTGTTAAGTGCGTATGTAAACTATGCTCTGATACCTATTGTTGGAATTGTGGTGAAATGACAATATTCATAGGTTTACAGGATTTTCCAACAAATGAACCTTTGCATACACACCTTAAGACTCAAAATTCGATTAATGAGAAGTAGAGAGAATACACAACTTGTTAAAGTGTACAGTAAGCTGAATGCTTACCTACACTAACTGATATTGGAATGTCAAATTACAAAATGTGTATATGACTATAAAATTGACTGTGTGCCGAATGTAGATACAAAATCTGAATGTGCGCTGAATGTAGTTACAAAATCTGAATCTAGGCAGAATTTCGGAAATTAGATACAAGAGTTTGTTCATAAAGTGCCTAAGAGGTATGAAGAGTGTGCGTATGTGAGCTTGAAGTGAGTAGAAACAGTTGAGAACTGTTTGTACAGCAAACCTTAAAATTGAATAACAAGAATGACGACTCCTTGTGTAGCGACAAAGGAAGAATAACAGAATATAGACTTGCTACTCACAAAATTCAGCAAGAGCTGAATGGTTGGCTCCAACATCTCCTTCAGAGCAACACCAAAAGTTAGGGTACACCTCCAAGCTAGGTGATCCTTGAGATTGATGCTCATGAGATGTTCATAAGTGACCCCTAAGGCCTTCTTATATAGGCCTAAAGACTGATCCACGAAAATTTTGGGGAAAAAGCATAAAGCAAGGTAAAAAAGCTGATTTACCTAAAAAATAGGGATGGCTTTTTAAATTTCTAAATTTGCTTTTCGGACAGATTTTCTTAACGATCACTTAATCTGGGCTTTAGCTAAACATGGCAATTGCTTTCTTGAATGTACATGACCTGAGGACTGAGAATATGCAAAAATCCTTTTCGAGCAGAAATTAAGGTTAGGGTTTTCTACCATGTCTGGATGTCTAATGACTGAATACTGTATATCAAATGAAAGCTCTCCTCAAGTACTATCTGAGGAGCTCATAATAATTTTTGACCGAAATTTGGCTAAGTCCCAAAAATTAGGACTGCTGGAAATTAGGATTTAATGCTATTCTGTTATTGTTTCCAACACAATTCAGTAATGCTTTGTGCCTGTGTTTGAAAGTAAATGCTCAAATCATGCAAACAAATATCATCGTATTATTCTCACAAACATGAGAAATCAAGAAGTTGGTCTTGGTATCTGTGGATAACCAAAGTTTCTCCTCTAGTAGTTATCGCACGAACATTTCTGGAAGGAATACTGCATAATTTGGATGTTAAAATACAATTAATTACATACTGCCTCTGTTACTGTTCCATTTCCTCTTTTTCCTCAATAGCCTCCCTCCACGATCGGTTAATTCTTTCTTTTCAGATACTATGTGGCTCCTTCTGGAAGGAAACTGCGGTCAACTCCGGAGGTTGAACGGTTAGAGCATACTTCATGTTTCAAAGATATTCAATGGATTCTGCTTTTTCCTTAAACATGAGAAGGCATTTATGTTATTTATTTCAGTTTCTTAACAGAGTTCCCGGAATATGCTCAAGGTGCAAGGATCAGCCAGTTTTCATTTGTGATACCGAAACCCTTGGATCGTGATTATTGCAGGAAAAAATCAGCAGAGCTATCATCCTATAATCTTAAAGCTTATGGGAAATCCCAAGATAAGAAATTGTCTGCAAAAAGAAAGGCATTTCAGAGGTTGTCCTCAAAGGAACTCTCAAAGGAACATTTAGGGGGGCTAGATATCATCTTAAAAGCATCAGGAATCATTGAGAAGTCTTTTAGTGGCACAGGAATGGATCCCGACCATCATAAAAGCATCCATCAACACATGGTTGAAGGGTCACTTCCTCCTGAGAAGGTCACAAAGGGACTTGTTGGGCTACCAGGAAATCTTAAAAATGCAGAGTTTACCAGTACTGCCAATGTGCCAGACAACACATCATGATTTCAATAAACCAGAGTCTTGTCTGCAGAATGTTTTTGGCGAGCAACGTGTGAGAGTACATGGAGGCTACCTGATCCATTTCAACAGAAGCTACATTTGTGAGATCGATCCATACGGAGGATCTTAACTTGGTTCCAAGAAAGGATTCTTGTATTCAATGTTGTCTTTCTTTGAAGAGCACTGTAGGGATGGATTATTTGATGAAGAGGCCATTTTCTTCATAGAAATTGGAGCTCCAATGTAAATATTCTTATGAACCTGAAAAACCCATGCTTGGATATCATATGAAGCATTTTTTCTGCTCCTGGCAGTTAACTACTTGTCATATAAAGTGTGCCCTAAATGCTACAACTGTGGCAAGCCTTTTTTTGGAGATAATGCCAATGATAATGGATGGTGCTACTCCATAGATTATAGCTGGTGATATTTTTCACTTTTGTCCTGCTGAAATTCCATCCCTTTTCTGATTCTAGTTGTCAATGAATATGGGAAGTGACATACCATCCAAAAACATTGACCCCTCGGGATACAAGTAATTCTTTGTGAGTATATATTTCTGCCAGCAATTGACTTTGCACGTCAGTCTAGTTCGTTCAACTACGGAGGAAGCCTCAGTGTACACTTGAGTCTTTGTGAGATATACCATTCTCAGTAGAACTTTGACTTTCAACAGGTTCTACTGGTCAATGGTCAAGTTGATTAATTATGTTCTTTTCTGGTTTTGATTATTGGCTTGAAGGTGTTCTCAAAAACATTGACCCGTCAGGATACAAGTAATTCTTTGTTAGTATATTTCTGCCAGCAATTGAATTTGCACATCAATCTAGTTCATTCAACTATGGACAAGGGCTCAGTGTACACTGAGTCTTTGTGAGATCAAAAACATTGATCCCTCAGGATACAAGTAATTCTTTGTGAGTATATTTCTGCCAGCAATTGACTTTGCATGTCAATCTAGTTCATTCAACTATGCGCAAGGGCTCAGTGTACACTTGAGTCTTTGTGAGATATACCTTTCTCAGTAGAACTTTGATTTTCAACAGGTTCCATTGGCCAAGTTGATTAATCTGTGCTTTTCTGTTTTTGATTATTGGCTTGAATATATTCTCAAAAACATCGACCTGTCGGGATATAAGTAATTCTTTGTGAGTATATTTCTGCCAGCAATCGTTTTTGCACGTCAATCTAGTTCATTCAACTATGGGCAAGGGCTCAGTGTACACTTGTCTTTGTGAGATTCGAAAACATTTACCCCGCGGGATACAAGTAATTCTTTGTGAGTATATTTCTGCCAGCAATTTACTTTGCACATCAATCTAGTTCATTCAACTATGGACAAGGGCTCAGTATACACTTGAGCCTTTGTGAGATATACCTTTCTTAGTAGAATTTTGATTTTCAACAGGTTCCAGCCTTTGTGAGATATACCTTTCTTAGTAGAATTTTGACTTCCAACAAGTTCCATTGGCGAAGTTGATTAATTCTGTTCTTTTCTGTTTTTGATTATTGGCTTGAAGGTGTTCTCAAAATCCTTCCTGAGTCAGTAATACGTATACAGGATAATAGAAGAAAAGGGTTGAGGGTACTCCATTAAGTTCTAAGCAAGAAATCAACTGACTGATCCTTAAAATTGATGTCATTATCAAATAGATTCTGTTTTATTCCTGTTTCTGACCTTTAGCTTAAAGTGTCTTCAGAGTGCTTGTTGAGTCAGTCATAGATATGAAAGTTATCAGGGATATTTTTTTTCAATTTTTTGTGAAGGTACTCTCATTAGCTTAGACTATAAGCAAGACATCAATTATGAATGATCCATAAACTTGGTGACATGTGGCTTTTGAATATGAGCTTTTGGCCTTCATCACTCGCGTCTTGGCCCCCATGCAAGGGAAACATGAAAATGATTGTGAAGAAGATGAGAAATTATTTGAACTAACTGGAGCATAAGTAGCCTTCAATTTGCTGATACTTGTTGCCCTGGTAGGTTTTCTAAGATGGGTTGTAAGGTGTCATACTTTGTTTTTCGACTCTTAAATCTTTTTGACTAGGTTAAAGAAGTGTCCTGAACGAAATTTGGTTCAGAAAATATTTCAAAATAGAAGCAAACTTAAATTGTTGCCCTGGTAGGTTTTCTAAGATGGGTTGTGAGGTGTCATACTTTGTTTTTCGACTCTTAAATCTTTTTGACTAGGTTAAAGAAGTGTCCTGAACGAAATTTGGTTCAGAAAATATTTCAAAATAGAAGCAAACTTAATGTAAAGGTTTGATTAGGTAATAAGAATTTCATCCTCATGGGTGTCATCAGTAACTTGGGACTTCTAAAACAAGTTCAATGGCTGGGACAAACTGGAACTTGGGACTTCTAAATCAGGTCTAAATTCTGGGAAATAAATGAGTACAACCACAAACTGGTAGGTTTTCAAAATTGTTTGTTAAGCTGCCACACTTACAATTTTGACCTCTGAATCTTTTTTGGCTAGACTAAGAAGTGTACTGAAGAATTTGTTATCCGCTAAGCTAGGAAGTCTATAGAATGAATTTTTAAGAAAATGTTTCAAGGTTCCTATTCTTCAAAATAGAATCAAACTTTTCGTAGAGACATGCTTAGGTAATAGAAACCTTAATCTCATGGTTCTCCAGTAATTCATCACGTGAGACGTAAAATCAGTGTAAGAACTGGTAAATGAATTAGTCCCATCAGAACTGTTACGCATGCTTATTTCATTGATTCAGAGATTAACATTGACTAATTCATACAGATTGAGGATCTATTTATGGGTACTCTTCTTCACATGACTTTGAATCATGCTAAATGGAGGTCCGGCAAGTGCCTAAGCTTTTGTTTCTAGGGATGCAAATATGATGGTATACATGAAAGCAATTCTATCATATGTAAAACTTTCCAACATTTTTACTGAAGGAATTGTCCTTCCGAGTGATAAATAATTTCTTGTCATTGTGTGCGAGCATATAATATAATCGTAAAACGCGTCTCGCAAACATGCTTTTTTTTTTTTTTTGGTTTTTTTGGGTCCGCAGCATACTAACATGATATGAAGAGAGATGCATCTTAACAAATGTTTTAGGAGTGTGCCATAGGAAAACGTTGTTCCTCCAAAATTCATAACCCTGCATGCTTCAGATGCATCATCTGTAGAATTAAAATTCTACAGCCAGATCAATGTATGGGTTTAATATGCGTCATAGTCATGAATAAAGAAAAGTTGGATATTGAAGTGTGGACTGTTTTATCTCATGAGGCTTCCCTAGTTTTAAGCATTTCCAATTGAGACTAATTCATAAACGATGATGCAAAATATCTATTCAAGAAAGTGCATACTTGTTTTATCCTTGGTTAATCTCCTTACTAAATCAGGGCGTGCAGAAAGTTGATGTTTTCGAATTTTTTTTTTCAAAGAGAATCCACTTTGTGAATATTGCCCAAAATAATTGATCCTTTTGTCTTACCAACAAAAATATTGCAAACGAATGTGAATTGTTAGTAGGACCTCAAAGCTTAAATATTGATCATATTTAAAAATTCAAGCTAATTAGAAAGTGCTTCTAATACAAAAGTATTCCATCTTGACTCATAAGTTCAGCTCCTAATGTTTGATTTAAGTGATGTTTGAGTTCTTTTGATTTTTTGGGGCTTCAAGCACAATATTCTACTTCAAAATCCCCAAATTTCCTATAAATTGGTAGATATTACACATTTGCATTTATTTCTTAAGGGCTTTTGCTTGGGACTTACTATCAAGAGATGGGAAGAAGAGGGAGGAGAAAGGAGGGAATCAACTATAACAATATGGGAGGAAAGGTTACAATATTGAAGAGAAGAATAAGGAAAGAAAGGGAGTACATTTTGAGACACTACATTCCCCCACTTCAAAACCTTCTTCTCAGTGCATTATCAAAGGATAAACATTATCCTATGTATAAAAGGGCTTGATCCGTGAGATGTCCACTAAGGGAGGAAGCTCTTCGTGCAATGATGCCAACTGCCTTGAAATGATTGAATATGATTAAAAGAATTTCTTTATCTATAGACTTATAGACTTAAATATGAGAAGAACAAAAAATCTCCGTAGAAAAGCTTTCCTCCTATAGGAATAATTTTTCTAATGTTAATGGAAAGTTATATAATTATCTAACACAAGTCTTGAGAATAAGAAAAAACCATTTTTATAATAAAAATTTACTACAATATAGGGTGTTCATTATAACTACGATACATTGTAGGAGCCTTTTATACGATATTGATGCATAAAAGCACTACAATGAGAAGTGCTTTATTTCAAAAACCATCTTGTAGTATCATACAAATTTGTTGCATGTCTTTGACCCAATAATTTGTGTATCTATCTCACATACCATTAACCATCTCAATATTTCATTTAATATCCATATTCTACTCGACTGAGAATAAAATTTAATCCTAAAAAATAAGCTCTTCTCAAAGATATAAGGTATATAATATCAATAAAAATAATTTTATACACAGTATAAACCATTTTATATAGAAAAAACTAGCATATGAACTTTAATCATCTAGCATATGCAATATTTGCTCATCAAATGACTTTTTCTTAGCATAAAAAACCAATAATATTGTTTAACTTGAAGAACAACATAGAAATTTGATTCCTAAGGTTGTCACAAAAATATTTCTAGCTTTAAGAATCTCAAATAGTATTTTGATAATAAAAAATGAGTCATATTCATACTGTCATTTTGCAAAATAATTCATAGATGATAACACTTTGTAAGCACATATGAGACTAAATTTATGCCACAAGCCTAGCAAAAATCATTACAAGTCTCTAATTATGGATAAAAAAAGTGTTTAATTGTATAAGGTAAGATATTTTATTATATGTACAACAATGAGAATTGAGAGATTATTATTTTGATAAAAAATCAACACTAATTGACATTATTGTAATTTTTGTGCCAATATTGAAATTAGCAACATAAAATTAGTGAATATATCTTAATGTTTTGTATCCTTCAATGAAAACTATATTTTTCTAGAAATATTAATCCTTGTACTAACATGTTCTATAGTTACATTTATAAATGGTTGCCTCTAGTAATGTACAAAATTCATCATATAATGTCTCTTTTTTAGGACACTAAAGTGTACAAGGACATTGAGGTGTCCAAGTACAACACTAATGTTAAGAGATCTGAAGTCAACCCAGACTCTGATCTTTGCTCAATTCTTCTTTGGCATAATGACCACAGAAGAGAGCCACCTTGAGTGCTCCATTGGGAAAATAATCGCCATTTCATCCAATTTCATGAGCTTCACTTTTATGACCTCTACATACTTAGGATTAAGTTTATATAATCTAATTGTGCACCATCCACTATAAGTATTTGGTGCACACTTATCTCTTTTGGGATTCCAACAAGGTCTATAAGACCAAGCAAACACCTTTTGATACCTTTGTAAAGAAGATGATGCCAATTATAACAAAGGGATTTTCTATTGCTAGCTTACTAAAACTGATGGAAAACTACTAAAACTGAAAATACATTAATTGTTCAAAAAATTGCAAAGATGAGATGGTGCAATTAGTTTACAACAATCGCTTTCCCCTTTCTTCATGCTTCCATATGATGAGGTTTTTGTAAGGGACACCTATATCCAAAGTTGTAGGTCTGATGGGCGTTTCTCCTCTTGAAGTATGAACTAGGCTTCTTGGTCCTTCCAAGAAAAATTAAGCAAATTGGCATGTTTTAACAAAATTTTCTTTATAGAAATCCATTTATTGTTATATTTATAATTTTAGCATGGGTTGTTTTTAATTCATCTTGCAATTTGATATCCTATTTTCTTAAAGAGTCCACCTCTTTAACCTGGCTCTTGATTAAAGTTATTTCCTTGTTCTTTTCATTCATTGTAAACCAATTCCGTGTCAATCTTGTACATAAGTCCTTGTTGTAATTGTGTTGCCTCTTATGTACTTTACAAAGTGCTTTTTGGTCTTTGATTTTTTTTTTCTCTACTAATGTTTAGACCATGATTCTTGAAAAATGCACATTAGGAAGGGTGGACCACTTCTTAGGGAACTTTGGGACCAAGTCCTATTTTAGCCCTATTTGAATGAATACTTTAACCAATCTCTTTTGGTGTAAGCACATATGATGTGGGAAAGATTTACCTTATGTAGTTCAAAATGTTTGGAAGCATAATATCTGGTGGAATGTTGTCCTCAATCAAAGAAGCTAGGAGAGACATACTAGCTACTAGTACAATGGAGGGTGAAGCAATAGCATGGGTTTATATAGTGATCATTGGCATAGGTATAACCATTGGGGTCATGGGCATTATATCAAGAAATCTGTGAATGGGAGCATAAGAAAGTTAATCATGTTCTTATGTAATGACTTGTCAAGGTAAGGAGATGGTAATACATGTAGGATGTGTGGCATGTGATGTATGTGATTGCAGTTGGTGAGTAGAAGGCTTTGGTGTAGTAGAATATGGTGTGTGTGGTGAAGAGGATCTTTAAAGATGTGATCAGTGAGTAGCGGCCTAAGGGCTACTAGAAAAAGTGTGATTGGAGAAGAGAAACCTTGAGTTGAGATAATTGATATGAATGATCCTCTGGTCAAGATGGCAATGATAGAGATGCATAGGAAAGTGATTCATGATGAGAATCACAGTCATGATCTGTATTATTGTGGTTGGATTGGATGTTATTGTTGTTGATCCTATTGGTGACATTTTTGGTGTTGGCTAGATTGTTCATCATGCATTTTGGATGAAGAATCTATTGTTTGGGCTGATGGAACTAGTTCTCGTTGTTGTTGCTAATTCTATTGGTGTTGTGGTAGGTAGAATTGCTATTAGAACATGTTACTTATGGATTGATCGGGCTCTTTGGATTTGTCAATTATCAGAAGGGGTCGGACTAGGGGTTGTGGTGTAAAAACTACTGGAGGTGGAAGAAGATTGTGGACTAAAATGCGTACGTCACCTAGTGGTGATAGAATCAATGAAAAAATATGTCTAATGTGCATCTAGACACCTTGCTTTACATGAACTATAGTGTTGTCAATGAGGTGGTGAAATTTCTTCGTAATTCTCTTAGATGATTGGTTGGACTTTAAAACTTTTCCTTATCGTGAAATGATTTCTCATAGGTTGATAGATTCACAAAGGAATAAGATTATATCTCCTTCCCATTCATGCTTTCCTAAAAATGCATGATCACGATTACTAGGATCACCAAATTACCGATTCATTTTTGCATGTGAAATTGTATCCTCGAGAAAGGTGCAATAGTGGTTGTTAGGGTTTTTGTTGTAACATGCATGTCAATGCCATTGAGGTGAAGCACCCATGTCAGTTGTCCTAAACTGTGCTAGAAGACTTGGTTGATGATTTCTAATTCTTGGGGATGGATGGGAAATTGGTACTAGTGTATCAATGCAAAGGCTAGCAGGTTGTGGGTTTCTAAGTATGCTCTCTTTGATCAAGAGTGCATTGCACAAAACAAAATCATATCGTAAATAGTTTACCATAGCGCTAATTCTATAGACTAGGAGGGAACGATTCCATAAACATGAGTAGATAAAGAAGACAAACATGGGTGTTTATATAGAGTTGGCCATGCAAAATTGAAAAATTTCAAATCAATGTTATGTATCAAATGAGTTATGAACAAGAGAGAGGGGAATCCAAGAAAATGATATTTGAGGTGTGTGGGTTGAGGCAGTGGCACTATATAGGTCAACACAATGATAATGTCAATGATGTCTTGGGAATAACTTGGATCCATTTATTGGGTTTTTAATGTTTTTTCAACTAAATTCCATAGCGTGAAAGTGGTAGATCTGATGTTTGAATCAACAATAAAGGGCCCCATCCACCTAATTTTTAATTTACTAGCTTCTCGTTTTGATTTAGAATTGAAAACTAAAACCATGTCTCCAATGTCAAAAACAAGATCTTTCAAGTTACGGCCATGCCACCTTTCTTGTCAATCTTGCATGGTCTGTAATATAAAAAAACTTTCATACTTATCCGCTTCTAGATTATGTAGAGTTTCTAGATGATGTCCCAGAGATTGGTCAGGTAGGATTCTATGTTATACCACTATCCTCAGATGGGGGGGTTGGTAATTCTAGTGGCAAGATTACTTCAAGCTTGTTAGAATAGTGTTTTTTGTAAAAAAACCCCATTATCTTGTAAAATATTTATCAGAATGATGTAAAAATGAGGAAGACTTTTCCTCAAAGATAGAAGTAGCCATATGTATTTTTTAGAGAATTTTTAGAAGCTCTCCAAGCACAGATTTTTAGATTAAAAATCAAAAGGACCAAATTTCAAGTGTCAAAAGGGACACTTGAAAAAGTATAAAGGACAAAATCTTGTATTTTGCAAGGGTTGCTATCATTTTGTACTCATGTGACATGTGAATGAAGAGCTTCAGTTAGAAAATCATGTCTCTCTTTTCTTTGAGTGTTCATGATTGATTATTGAGTCTTCATGTGTTATCCATGGAATTTGATGGTTTAACTAGTGTATTACTGAGTGGAATTTGTAAAGAGAGGTGATCATTAGTATATTGAGTGATTAGATGCATGAGATCATTGCTAGAAATGGAAATTGTCAGTTTCATTAGAATCATGATTGTGTCGTCTGGGTGATACAGGTACTGAAATTTATTTTTGAGTTCGTAGTTGTAATCTGCAGGAAAAATGCCACACTTGAGGCACAAGAATCATTGAAAAAGGTATTGTTTAGCTCTAGATACAAGAAACCTAGTTTTCCTACTCCCTTTTCAAATTCTTCTCAGAAATGAGAACTATTTTTACATTTTCTTGGATTCCATTAACTAATGGGGCTGTGGTCTTAGTATACTTCTTGGATTGACAAATTTAAGATGTGAAAGTTAATCCTTTATGCTATGATGATTGGAGAGGACAACTCCAAAGGATAACAAAAATCTTTTGGCACCGTTGCTGGGGAAGTTAGCAAAGCTTCCATTGAAGTATTGGACCTCGTGGATCTTCCATTGTTGATGGTAAATAGACACATTTGGAAAAGGTACTACTCTAATATCTCTCATGTGAACTTGGAAAAGTAGGTAATAAGCTTGTCTTTTGGGAAGAGAAGGCTTAAATTTATCTTTTAAGAGGTGTGAGTATTTATCTTTGTGCAAATGGATGGTTGCTCATGTTCTTCATAAGTGTCGTGTAGGTCTTTTGGAAAAAAATTCCTTGATTTGTTGAATGGAAAATTGAATGTGTTATCTTTGCATATTTAGATTGCTTTTTGACCAAGTACTAAGCAATTTTGTTGGTCTTTGGGAAAGACAACTTATTTGCTAAAAGGAAAGTCAACTTAAGTAGCTATATGCAAATTGATTGTTCCATTTACTTGTCCTAAGTAAATTGTGAATCTTTTAGAAAGATTATTTTTGATACTTGAAGAAAAGGTTTTGGGTATATCTTTGCACAAATTGATAGTTGCACTTGCCATTATACACTTTTCTTGAAGAACTATTTTCCATAGTCAAACTGAGAGTATAGTTTGGGAAGCCAAATTCATTTCCTAAGATCACTGGATCTTCAAAAGAAAACCCTAGGTAAATTGGTTTCATTTTATTTAGGGCAAAAAAATTCCAAAAACATCATAAAAAATTGGATTAAAATTGCAAACAAATTTCTTTTTTGTAATGGAGTGAGAGATGAGATGTGTGAAGTGGGGGGAATGAGAGAAAACTGAAGGGGAACTCAAAAAGATCAGAAATATTCCATGAAAAGTCAAAATTGTTTGTTTTCTTGAATTTTCTTTAAAAAATATATGATTTTTTTATGTTTTGTAGGTGACACTTAGAATAAGAGTTGATGAAACAAATTAGAAGAGACTAAGTTGGGAAAGGAAGCAAAAAAATACAATTTGCAAAAAAAATCAGAAATCACGATTTTCATCTCAGAATCGAAGTTTACTATAGAGTGGTAAAGTTGTTTCAATAGTGCTTTTGAGCATCCAACTGAGTTAATAAAGTGAAGTAAAATACATGTAAGTTGAAAGTTTTTAGTTTGAGCCTTCAAGGATTGTAAATGTACAAATTTTGATAACTGACAGAGAATTGCGATTTTCATCCTGAGAGGTGAATAGGGGAATTTGAATAAAAGTGGATGATGTGACATAAAATTGTTAATGAATATGCATGGCTATGATAATGTCAAAATTTGAAGTTTAAAATTATTGAATTCATTCAGAATCGCGATTTTCAGCATACTATAAAAGCACAAAATTATTTGAAAAATTCATTTGAGTGATTGTGAGTGTGAGAGAGCGAGAGACAGAGTGGAGAAGAATCACGAGTTTTAGTAGACAGAAAAATCTAGATTTGAGCTATCAAGCTACAAGGTATGTTATTGTATGATTCATTTTTGCATTAATCAAAGTTAGAAAATCATCTTTTTGCACAAAAAATTCATAAAAATCATTAAAAACATAGAATCGGGGCTTTCAATTTTTGAGTGTTTTCTCACTTCCTCTTGTAGATTTTCTATATTTTCTTTATTGCATGTTGTTTTTATGACTAGGCGCCTCCATTTGTATGAAAAAAATATAAAAAAATCAAAATAAAAGAATAACATCATCTTGCATAGAATCATGATTCTGTGCAAGAGACCAAAATTGCGATTTCCAGAAACGCGATTTTCAATAGAAAATTGTGTTTTATATGATTGTGAGCAATCAGGATTGTCTGGAAATCCAAAAACGTGAAAAACACGATTTTGGATCAAAATCATGAAAAAACACGATTGGATCAAAATCATGAAAAACACGATTTTGGATCAAAAGCATGAAAAAACACGATTTTGGATCAAAATCGTGAAAAACACAATTTTGGATCAAAAGTGTGAAAAAACACAATTTTGAATCAAAATCGTGAAAAACAAGATTTTCTCACAAAATCATAAAAAACAGGATTCTGTGTTCAGAATCATGAAAATCACGATTCTCAACCAAAATCATGAAGAATACAATTTTGGAATCAAATTGTGGGAAACACAAAATTCAACACCTAATTAACACACCAAGGTCGTGATTTTTTCGCAAATCAAGAAAAACACAACTTTGATTAGAAAATCGCGATTTTCATCAAAAAATTGTGATTTTGACAAAACCTTATTTTTGACTTAAAAACAATAAGATGCATAGTTTTAGTAAGCCTAAGGTGTTACAAATATATAGTTTGTGAAATAAAAACCTTGATCAATACATAAAACATCAAAATCGTGATTTCAGGCAGAAACACGATTTTGGTCAAACTAGATCAAAAACTTCAAATTTTTGAATGATTTTGTGGTAACTATACATAAACAAAAAATAAATTTCACACATTTTAGATAATAAAAGTTCTAGAACTCACACACATTGAAAATTGTGGTTTTAGAGAAAACACACGATTTTCATTAAAAAAAGGAAAATCGAATAGAAAACAAGTGCATATGCAAGGAAGAGTTCATCTATAGAACTAAGGAAAATTGCAAGATGTTGCAAAAGCATTGAAAGCTCTTAGAGTAAATAAATTAGGGTTGAACTTGGAGGAATTTGGGAACTAGATCAATTGGTGAAATTGTGAAGACTTTGAATGATTTTGAGGTCATGCATTAAACTATCACATACTCAAACAAAAGTGCAACCAAAAGGGAACATAAATAAGAGTGATTACGAGGATGAAGAGTTAGATCAAACAATCAACATGGAAAACCAAAACATGAAAAATAAGAATCTATGAGAAGAGAGATGGTGGATGCAATCCAAAGATGAGTAGGTGCTGCTACAACCAGCTTCACACCAGCCAACTGAGACTTCAGAGTTGATTAGTAGACCCTTTGAGCTTCCTAAATCCACCAAAATATCAGCCAAGTACTTTGGAACATGTATCCCAAAAGTTTAAGTCAAGACAGACTAGTTGCGAAATGACTAGCTCCCAAAACTTGCTACTTTTGGACATACACCTGCTAGAAAAAATGAACAGTGCTCTCAACCTGGTAGGAATTAGAAAAATTCCTTTTGGGCATAGCAAATAGACTTAATAAGCTTCCCACTCCAAGTTAAAACACTTCAATTGATGGACTGAGCACTGAGAACAAGTTTCATCAATTTTTGGAACATGCCCACCATTCTCAGGGCTCTGCAGAGATAGACGAGTGAGCAGTAAATCGCAGATATCTTCAAAACTATTAATTCAATGACCTTGAAAATTTATAGGTAGAAAGTAGACAGTATGGGCTATCCAACGCAAGTTAAATCACTGAAAAAAAGGTTCAGTAGAACTCGAGATATGACCTTCTGAAGTTACTGCTCTGAGTGAGTATAGCAGAGAACAAAACAGAGAGGTAGATGACAATAAATGTATAGATTCACATATGATTACAACCACATTGGCAATGAATTTTTGCACAATGGGAGTAGAATGATAGAGCTATGGAGTAAGCTCTTCAATCTCTACAAAATGACATGAAGTGGTCACGTACAAGGCTTGCTAATCGCCTCTTCCTTCTTGCTCCTTTTATAGCTATTCTTGTAGGGAGTTTTGAATTCGAATTCGAATGGCTCCACCTAAAAGTGATCCCCAAAGTAAGGAGATATTCCCTCAGCTCAAAAATTTGTGATTTTGGTAGTTGGAGCCACGAAATTGCTTTTACATCACATCCATTCAAGAAAGCATTCTTTACATCAAGTTGATAGAGATTCCAATTCCTAGATGCAGCAAGACTAATGAGAACCCTAATTGTAGGCATTTTTGCAACAGGAGAGAAAGTCTCCTCATAATCAATACCATGGGTTTGAGCAAACCCTTTAGCAACTAACCTTGCTTTGTGTCTATTTATACTTCCATCTAGATTCCTCTTGATTTTGTATATCCATCGAGATCCGATTATCTTCATAGATGGCTTGTTAGGTACAAGCTCCCAAGTGTCGTTTTCCTTCAGGGCTTCCATTTCTTCATCCATTGCATCTCTCCAAGCTTTCTTGCTTTGTGCTTCTTCGAATGTGGTAGGTTCTTCATTGATTGAATCCTTTGCAATGTAGATTGAGTGCTTCGTGACCAAAGAAGTATCATAACCAAACCTCTCTGGTTTCTTCTTCTAGGATCTTCCAAATCAGAAAGTAAAGCCACACTTCCTGCTACATGGTTCGAGCAACCCAAATCAATGTAAAATATGTGATCATCATCCTTACCCTTCTTCGCTGATAGATTCATAATCAATAATGAATCTTCTTGACTTTGGTTCTCTGCATAGTTATTGTAATCTCTTCTTCCTCTATGGCCACTTTGATAGTTGTTGTTGTTGTTGTAATTGTTGCTGTAGTAGTTGTTGTTGTTGTAGCCTCCATTGTATCTACCTCTATTTGATCCATAGCCACCTCTATTGAATCCTCTTCCTCTTGAGTTCCTTGGATTCCTGAAACATTCTTCAGTAGTATGGTTAGATAAGCCACATATGTTGCAAGGTTGAGATGATTGGAATCTCCGCCTGCCTTGCTTTCCACCTCTGCCTCTTCCTCTAGCTCTTCCTCTACCTGCAAAGTTTGCTTGGAAAGAGCTTCCTTCATCTTCATTCTTCCTATTCTTTGACTTGTCCTTGACCTTAGCTTTATCAGAATATAAGGCAGAAGTTTGATTACCTCTTGAGGACTCACCACCTTTGCTAATCTTTGCTTCATGAGTGAAGAGTTGGCCCATGAGTGTGTTGAGGTCGGGTACATGCATATCCATGTATAAATCCATGGCTGTTGTGAATGACTCCCACTTGTCGTCTGCTTTGATTCCATTCATGATTTGTCTAATGATTTGCTCCTCTTCAATTACCTCTCCAATGCTTCCAAGTTGGTTGGAAATCTCCTTCATCTTTGTGACATAATCAGTCACATTTTGCTTCGGGCTTTTCTTCATTGTTGTGAACTCCATCCACAATTGGTTCTTCCTTGCTCGAGTGTTGGAAGAGAAGAAAGAAGCAAGTGCATTCTAGGTCTCTCTTGATGTCTTGCATCCCTTGACATGAGGTAAAAGAAAATCAGAGATTGAGTTTAGAATATAGGACCTTGCAAGTGCATCCTTCGAACACCAATTCGAAAGTCCTTCCACTTCTTCATGTGATGGTTGCCCTTTGTTCCTCATGGTTGGCATTGCTTCATCTCCGGATATGAATCCATATAGATTCCTCCCTTGAAGGTAAGCCTCCATCCTTAGAGACCATGCCGGGTAGTTGTTTTGATCCAATTTGTCAATTGTTGATGGAAATCCATCTCCCATGTTGCTTGACTATGCTCTGATACCACTGTGAAGAGAGATGGTGGATGCAATCCAAAGATGAGTAGGTGCTGCTACAACCAGCTTCACACCAGCCAACTGAGACTTCAGAGTTTATTAGTAGACCCTTTGAGCTTCCTAAATCCACCAAAATATCAGCCAAGTACTTTGGAACATGTATCCCAAAAGTTTTTAAGTCAAGACAGACTAGTTGCGAAATGACTAGCTCCCAAAACTTGCTATTTTTGGACATACACCTACTAGAAAAAATGAACAGTGCTCTCAACCTGGTAGGAATTAGAAAAATTCCTTTTGGGCATAGCAAATAGACGTAATAAGCTTCCCACTCCAAGTTAAAACACTTCAATTGATGGACTGAGCACTGAGAACAAGTTTCATCAATTTCTGGAACATGCCCACCATTCTCGGGGCTCTGCAGAGATAGACCAGTGAGCAGTAAATTGCAGATATCTTCAAAACTATTAATTCAATGACCTTGAAAATTTATAGGTAGAAAGTAGACAGTATGGGCTATCCAACACAAGTTAAATGACTGAAAAAAAGGTTCAGTAGAACTCGAGATATGACCTTCTGAAGTTACTGCTCTGAGTGAGTATAGCAGAGAACAAAACAGAGAGGTAGATGACAATAAATGTATAGATTCACATATGATTACAACCACATTGGCAATGAATCTTTGCACAATGGGAGTAGAATGATAGAGCTATGGAGTAAGCTCTTCAATCTCTACAAAATGACATGAAGTGGTCACATACAAGGCTTGCTAATTGCCTCTTCCTTCTTGCTCCTTTTATAGCTATTCTTGTAGGGAGTTTTGAATTCGAATTCGAATGGCTCCACCTAAAAGTGATCCCCAAAGTTAGGAGATATTCCCTCAGCTCAAAAATTTGTGATTTTGGTAGTTGGAGCCACACAATTGCTTTTACATCACATCCATTCAAGAAAGCATTCTTTACATCAAGTTGATAGAGATTCCAATTTCTAGATGCAGCAAGACTAATGAGAACCCTAATTGTAGGCATTTTTGCAACAGGAGAGAAAGTCTCTTCATAATCAATACCATGGGTTTGAGCAAACCCTTTAGCAACTAACCTTGCTTTGTGTCTATTTATACTTCCATGTGGATTCCTCTTGATTTTGTATATCCATCGAGATCCGATTATCTTCATAGATGGCTTGTTAGGTACAAGCTCCCAAGTGTCGTTTTCCTTCAGGGCTTCCATTTCTTCATCCATTGCATCTCTCCAAGCCTTCTTGCTTTGTGCTTCTTCGAATGTGGTAGGTTCTTCATTGGTTGAATCCTTTGCAATGTAGATTGAGTGCTTCGTGACCAAATAAGTATCATAACCAAACTTCTCTGGTTTCTTCTTCTCCCTTGAAGACCTTCTAAGTGGTTGATGTGAGCTCTTGGGTCCATATGTAGCATCCTGCATCTTTGCTTTACCTTTGTTCTTCCATAGCTTTAGTCTTTCCAAGTCTTCTAGGTCAATCTCCAAATCACTTTCTTCAATCTGCTTTGGCTCCTTTGGTTGAAGTGATGGAAAGTCTTATCCAAGTCATACGGCAGCTTCACTTTCCTGTCATCATCAAACCATGATTTGTTTTCATCAAAAATTACATTTCTACACACAGAAAATCCTTTATTGGTTGGATTGTACAATCTATATCCTTTTTGGTTTTGATCATAACCAATGAATACACACTTCTCTGCCTTGGGATCCAATTTCCCTCTTACTCTGCCATTCCACACTTCATATGGAGTGGTTCCATCTAGTGACTTAGATGGAAGTCTATTTATGAGATATGTGGCTGTAGACACAGCCTCTGCCCATAGGTAGTTTGGCAATCCCTTTTCGTTGAGCATGGACCTTGCAGCTTCGACAATAGCTCTGTTCCTCCTCTCTGCTACACCGATGAGTTCGGGTGTATACCTTGTAGTGACTTCCCTTTTAATGCCTCTCTCATGCAAGAAGGCATCAAATTCAGAAGAGAAGAATTCTCCTCCACCATCTGATCTGAGTCGTTTCAAAGTCCTACCTGTTTGGTTTTCAACAAGAGCAATATACTTCTTAAAGCAATTAAACTCTTCATCCTTGTGCTTCATGAAAAACAGAATGGTCCACCTGCTACAATCATCTATGAAAGACACATAATATCTTGAGCCTGATATAGATGGCTCCTTACTTGGACCCCACACATCCGTGTGCACTAGATCCAAAGGATTTTGATACATATATCCTTTCTTATTGAAAGGTTGTCTATGAGCCTTGCCAAGTTGACAAGCTTCACACTTATAAATCATGTGTTGCCTTGTGATATTAGGCAAACCAAGTACACTTTGGTCCCTGCAAATCTGTTTGAGTGTTCTCTCACCAATGTGAGCAAGCCTTTTGTGCCATATCTCCAACTCTGTAAGAGTTTGAGATCCATAGCTAAACAAAGCTATGTTCTTTGTATCTTCCACTTCAAAAGTGAAAAGCCTTCCTGTCTTTTCTCCTTTGGCAATCCTTCGAAAGCCTTGCCTTGGGTCTTCAACATATGCTCCAAATCGGTTGAATCTAACCTGCAATCCTTTTTCAACAATCTGTCCAACACTTATTAAATTTTTGGTAATTGTAGGGACATACAAGACTTTGCTTAAGAGGTTCATATTCCCATCGGATGTCTTCACATTACCTATCTTCTCCACTGAGTGCCTTGTGTCATCTCCTGTGTGTACTTCATGCTTGTTGTGAGGATCTTCCAAATCGGAAAGTAAAGCCACACTTCCTGCTACATGGTTCGAGCATCCCGAATCAATGTAAAATATGTGATCATCATCCTTACCCTTCTTCACTGATAGATTCATAATCAATAATGAATCTTCTTGACTTTGGTTCTCTGCATAGTTATTGTAATCTCTTCTTCCTCTATGGCCACTTTGATAGTTGTTGTTGTTGTTGTAATTGTTGCTGTAGTAGTTGTTGTTGTTGTAGCCTCCATTGTATCTACCTCTATTTGATCCATAGCCACCTCTATTGAATCCTCTTCCTCTTGAGTTCCTTGGATTCCTGAAACATTCTTCAGTAGTATGGTTAGATAAGCCACATATGTTGCAAGGTTGAGATGATTGGAATCTCCGCCTGCCTTGCTTTCCACCTCTGCCTCTTCCTCTAGCTCTTCCTCTACCTGCAAAGTTTGCTTGGAAAGAGCTTCCTTCATCTTCATTCTTCCTATTCTTTGACTTGTCCTTGACCTTAGCTTTATCAGAATATAAGGCAGAAGTTTGATTACCTCTTGAGGACTCACCACCTTTGCTAATCTTTGCTTCATGAGTGAAGAGTTGGCCCATGAGTGTGTTGAGGTCGGGTACATGCATATCCATGTATAAATCCATGGCTGTTGTGAATGACTCCCACTTGTCGTCTGCTTTGATTCCATTCATGATTTGTCTAATGATTTGCTCCGCTTCAATTACCTCTCCAATGCTTCCAAGTTGGTCGGAAATCTCCTTCATCTTTGTGACATAATCAGTCACATTTTGCTTCGGGCTTTTCTTCATTGTTGTGAACTCCATCCACAATTGGTTCTTCCTTGCTCGAGTGTTGGAAGAGAAGAAAGAAGCAAGTGCATTCTAGGTCTCTCTTGATGTCTTGCATCCCTTGACATGAGGTAAAAGAAAATCAGAGATTGAGTTTAGAATATAGGACCTTGCAAGTGCATCCTTCGAACACCAATTCGAAAGTCCTTCCACTTCTTCATGTGATGGTTGCCCTTTGTTCCTCATGGTTGGCATTGCTTCATCTCCGGATATGAATCCATATAGATTCCTCCCTTGAAGGTAAGCCTCCATCCTTAGAGACCATGCCGGGTAGTTGTTTTGATCCAATTTGTCAATTGTTGATGGAAATCCATCTCCCATGTTGCTTGCATATGCTCTGATACCACTGTGAAGAGAGATGGTGGATGCAATCCAAAGATGAGTAGGTGCTGCTACAACCAGCATCACGCCAGCCAACTGAGACTTCAGAGTTGATTAGTAGACCCTTTGAGCTTCCTAAATCCACCAAAATATCAGCCAAGTACTTTGGAACATGTATCCCAAAAGTTTAAGTCAAGACAGACTAGTTGCGAAATGACTAGCTCCCAAAACTTGCTATTTTTGGACATACACCTACTGGAAAAAATGAACAGTGCTCTCAACCTGGTATGATTTAGAAAAATTCCTTTTGGGCATAGAAAATAGACTTAATAAGCTTCCCACTCCAAGTTAAAACACTTCAATTGATTGACTGAGCACTGAGAACAAGTTTCATCAATTTCTAGAACATGCCCACCATTGTCGGGGGTCTGTAGAGATAGACCAGTGAGCAGTAAATTGCAGATATCTTCAAAACTATTAATTCAATGACCTTGAAAATTTATAGGTAGAAAGTAGACAGTATGGGCTATCCAACACAAGTTAAATCACTGAAGAAAAGGTTCAGTAGAACTCGAGATATGACCTTCTGAAGTTACTGCTCTGAGTGAGTATAGCATAGAACAAAACAGAGAGGTAGATGACAATAAATGTATAGATTCACATATGATTACAACCACATTGGCAATGAATCTTTGCACAATGGGAGTAGAATGATAGAGCTATGGCGTAAGCTCTTCAATCTCTACAAAATGACATGAAGTGGTCACATACAAGGCTTGCTAATTGCCTCTTCCTTCTTGCTCCTTTTATAGCTATTCTTGTAGGGAATTTTGAATTCGAATTCGAATGGCTCCACCTAAAAGTGATCCCCAAAGTTAGGAGATATTCCCTCAGCTCAAAAATTTGTGATTTTGGTAGTTGGAGCCACGAAATTGCTTTTACATCACATCCATTCAAGAAAGCATTCTTTACATCAAGTTGATAGAGATTCCAATTTCTAGATGCAGCAAGACTAATGAGAACCCTAATTGTAGGCATTTTTGCAACAAGAGAGAAAGTCTCTTCATAATCAATACCATGGGTTTGAGCAAACCCTTTAGCAACTAACCTTGCTTTGTGTCTATTTATACTTCCATCTGGATTCCTCTTGATTTTGTATATCCATCGAGATCCGATTATCTTCATAGATGGCTTGTTAGGTACAAGCTCCCAAGTGTCGTTTTCCTTCAAGGCTTCCATTTCTTCATCCATTGCATCTCTCCAAGCTTTCTTGCTTTGTGCTTCTTCGAATGTGGTAGGTTCTTCATTGGTTGAATCCTTTGCAATGTAGATTGAGTGCTTCGTGACCAAAGAAGTATCATAACCAAACCTCTCTGGTTTCTTCTTCTCACTTGAAGACCTTCTAAGTGGTTGATGTGAGCTCTTGGGTCCATATGTAGCATCCTGCATCTTTGCTTTACCTTTGTTCTTCCATAGCTTTAGTCTTTCCAAGTCTTCTAGGTCAATCTCCAAATCACTTTCTTCAATCTGCTTTGGCTCCTTTGGTTGAAGTGATGGAAAGTCTTCATCCAAGTCATACGGCAGCTTCACTTTCCTGTCATCATTAAACCATGATTTGTTTTCATCAATAGTTACATCTCTACTCACAGAAAATCCTTTATTGGTTGGATTGTACAATCTATATCCTTTTTGGTTTTGATCATAACCAATGAATACACACTTCTCTGCCTTGGGATCCAATTTCCCTCTTACTTGAGAAGGAATGTGAGCATAGGCTAAGCATCCAAAGATTTTGCAATGCTCTAGACTAGGTCTTCTTCCATTCCACACTTCAATTGGAGTGGTTCCATCTAGTGACTTAGATGGAAGTCTATTTATGAGATATGTGGCTGTAGACACAGCCTCTGCCCATAGGTAGTTTGGCAATCCCTTTTCGTTGAGCATGGACCTTGCAGCTTCGACAATAGCTCTGTTCCTCCTCTCTGCTACACCGATGAGTTCGGGTGTATACCTTGTAGTGACTTCCCTTTTAATGCCTCTCTCATGCAAGAAGGCATCAAATTCAGAAGAGAAGTATTCTCCTCCACCATCTGATCTGAGTCGTTTCAAAGTCCTACCTGTTTGGTTTTCAACAAGAGCAATATACTTCTTAAAGCAAATAAACACTTCATCCTTGTGCTTCATGAAAAACAGAATGCTCCACCTGCTACAATCATCTATGGAAGACACATAATATCTTGAGCCTGATATAGATGGCTCCTTACTTGGACCCCACACATCCGTGTGCACTAGATCCAAAGGATTTTGATACATATATCCTTTCTTATTGAAAGGTTGTCTATGAGCCTTGCCAAGTTGACAAGCTTCACACTTATAAATCATGTGTTGCCTTGTGATATTAGGCAAACCAAGTACACTTTGGTCCCTGCAAATCTGTTTGAGTGTCCTCTCACCAATGTGAGCAAGCCTTTTGTGCCATATCTCCAACTCTGTAAGAGTTTGAGATCCATAGCTAAACAAAGCTATGTTCTTTGTATCTTCCACTTCAAATGTGAAAAGCCTTCCTGTCTTTTCTCCTTTGGCAATCCTTCGAAAGCCTTGCCTTGGGTCTTCAACATATGCTCCAAATCGGTTGAATCTAACCTGCAATCCTTTTTCAACAATCTGTCCAACACTTATTAAATTTTTGGTAATTGTAGGGACATACAAGACTTTGCTTAAGAGGTTCATATTCCCATCGGATGTCTTCACATTACCTATCTTCTCCACTGAGTGCCTTGTGTCATCTCCTGTGTGTACTTCATGCTTGTTGTGAGGATCTTCCAAATCAGAAAGTAAAGCCACACTTCCTGCTACATGGTTCGAGCATCCCGAATCAATGTAAAATATGTGATCATCATCCTTACCCTTCTTCACTGATAGATTCATAATCAATAATGAATCTTCTTGACTTTGGTTCTCTGCATAGTTATTGTAATCTCTTCTTCCTCTATGGCCACTTTGATAGTTGTTGTTGTTGTTGTAATTGTTGCTGTAGTAGTTGTTGTTGTTGTAGCCTCCATTGTATCTACCTCTATTTGATCCATAGCCACCTCTATTGAATCCTCTTCCTCTTGAGTTCCTTGGATTCCTGAAACATTCTTCAATAGTATGGTTAGATAAGCCACATATGTTGCAAGGTTGAGATGATTGGAATCTCCGCCTGCCTTGCTTTCCACCTCTGCCTCTTCCTCTAGCTCTTCCTCTACCTGCAAAGTTTGCTTGGAAAGAGCTTCCTTCATCTTCATTCTTCCTATTCTTTGACTTGTCCTTGACCTTAGCTTTATCAGAATATAAGGCAGAAGTTTGATTACCTCTTGAGGACTCACCACCTTTGCTAATCTTTGCTTCATGAGTGAAGAGTTGGCCCATGAGTGTGTTGAGGTCGGGTACATGCATATCCATGTATAAATCCATGGCTGTTGTGAATGACTCCCACTTGTCGTCTGCTTTGATTCCATTCATGATTTGTCTAATGATTTCTCCTCTTCAATTACCTCTCCAATGCTTCCAAGTTGGTCGGAAATCTCCTTCATCTTTGTGACATAATCAGTCACATTTTGCTTCGGGCTTTTCTTCATTGTTGTGAACTCCATCCACAATTGGTTCTTCCTTGCTCGAGTGTTGGAAGAGAAGAAAGAAGCAAGTGCATTCTAGGTCTCTCTTGATGTCTTGCATCCCTTGACATGAGGTAAAAGAAAATCAGAGATTGAGTTTAGAATATAGGACCTTGCAAGTGCATCCTTCGAACACCAATTCGAAAGTCCTTCCACTTCTTCATGTGATGGTTGCCCTTTGTTCCTCATGGTTGGCATTGCTTCATCTCCGGATATGAATCCATATAGATTCCTCCCTTGAAGGTAAGCCTCCATCCTTAGAGACCATGCCGGGTAGTTGTTTCGATCCAATTTGTCAATTGTTGATGGAAATCCATCTCCCATGTTGCTTGTTATACCACTGTGAAGAGAGATGGTGGATGCAATCCAAAGATGAGTAGGTGCTGCTACAACAAACTTCACACCAGCCAACTGAGACTTCAGAGTTGATTAGTAGACCCTTTGAGCTTCCTAAATCCACCAAAATATCAGCCAAGTACTTTGGAACATGTATCCCAAAAGTTTAAGTCAAGATAGACTAGTTGCGAAATTACTAGCTCCCAAAACTTGATAATTTGGGACATACACCTGCTGGAAAAAATGAACAGTGCTCTCAACTTGGTTGGAATTAGAAAAATTCCTTTTGGACATAGCAAATAGTCTTAATAAGCTTCCCACTCCAAGTTAAAACACTCCAATTGATGGACTGAGCACTGAGAACAAGTTTCATCAATTTCTGGAACATTCCCACCATTCTCGGGGCTCTACAGAGATAGACCAGTGGGAAGTAAATTGCAGATATCTTCAAAACTATTAATTCAATGACCTTGAAAATTTATAGATAGAAAGTAGACAGTATGGGCTATTCAACGCAAGTTAAAGCACTGAAAAAAAGGTTCAGTAGAACTCGAGATATGACCTTTTGAAGTTACTGCTCTGAGTGAGTATAGCAGAGAACAAAACAGAGAGGTAGATGACAATAAATGTATAGATTCACATATGATTACAACCACATTGGCAATGAATCTTTGCACAATGGGAGTAGAATGATAGAGCTATGGAGTAAGCTCTTCAATCTCTACAAAATGACATGAAGTGGTCACGTACAAGGCTTGCTAATCGCGTCTTCCTTCTTGCTCCTTTTATAGCTATTCTTGTAGGGAGTTTTGAATTCGAATTTGAATGGCTCCACCTAAAAGTGATCCCCAAAGTAAGGAGATATTCCCTCAGCTCAGAAATTCATGATTTTGGTAGTTGGAGCCACGAAATTGCTTTTACATAATGCATGAGGTAAGCCATCCTTTTCCTTTTTCTTGTTTCAGTTTACAAGAGATAAAAATGAACTCTTTTACAAGAGGTGTTCACATGACTACTCATGTGACTTACAAATGAGGATGATATCAAATATATCAAGCATGTAGGCTTGGGTAAAATGCACCAACAATCTAGACACAAATGACTACAGGAATATCCTCAAATACATATATACAAATAGGTTTGGAGCCTATGTGCACCAAGATGGTATGCATAAGTCTTTCATTAGGTTGAGAAACTTAGAGATTCCTCTGAACCTAATGCCAGTGGCACAATTCAGAGATGGCAGATATGAGGATAGACAAGGATGCATCTACATATTTGCACATGATCCAAAAAATTCCACTGATCTTGGTCATAGAGCAAACTGATATGCCAAGACCAAGTAGGAATCACACTCCCATTGAGACACAAAAGGAAAGAAGAGCATATACCTCTCCTAATCCTTTTGAAAAGGAAGGATAAGGGATGCCTGAATTTCCAATTAGAAGGAGACCACAATGGCAAAATCAAGGTAGGTTGCTTAGACCCTATCAAGTGGCTAAGTGCATGAAAAACTAGTATGAGGGTTACTCGGATTCTCATGCACATGTTGCTTGACAGAGAGTGTTAATGTCCAAAAGAAAAACCTACTCTTGAAATTAGAGCACCTATATATCAAGAGTAAGTCAAAACCTTCACCAATTTGGAGGATCAACATTCAATTATAAGGATTTTGGAAAATCTGTGGAAAGGATGATTCTACAGAAAGTCTGCTGCACATATCTTTCTCATTGAATTATCAAATGTATAAAGTTTTTGATAAAACTTTGTACAAGGTGTCGCCTAAAGATTGCGCACCTCTTCCAAGTTGAATCACTCCAAAAGATTCAGTAGAACTTGAGAAATCAACTTGACAAGTCACCTACGTCTAAAACTGTACTTTTGAGAAGTCGATTTAGACACCTATAACTTCTAAGACATGGTTCTCCAAGAATAGAACCCGTTTAAGCAAATGCTTTTAGCCACAAGTAGCTTACCTTCCAACTTAAAGATTAAGTGCTTACTTGCTCAAACTTTAAACTGTGGAAGGAGAACTGATCAAAACATTGACTTCGAGTTTTGTGCCTGTTTCAGGAACCAGTGAACATTTCTTCACATACAAATGTTCCTACACATAATTCTCTCAGCCTGATCATAATTGGAAGCTAAAAATTTGTTCAGAGGTCAATCACCTATAGACTTAGACTTGTACAAAAGCATTTCACAAAAGATCTAACACAGAAGGAGAAAACTCAGAAACATCGGGTGCAACATTTTCTTCATTTCTGAGAATTTTTACATCTAAGTGATAAGAGAGCCTTCACTCAATTTTAGGATATCTAAATAACTCATACAGCTTCTGATTACTCTATTCTCATGCTCTCTCATACTTGCCTTGACATTTTCCATAGTATTTATAGGCAAATATTTACAAACTTATGACTAATCAAAAGTATACGTGACCTATATCTGAACTAATGTACATATGTGTACATTTCTTTCAACTCCTGAATGTAAACTTCTTCTATGCTTCAAAACTTGATCTTGTCTTCATTCTTTGACTTCCAAAACTTCAATTGTTGATTGCTCTGCACCAATCATCAATTGAGGTTTTCTCTATCTTCTTTATGCCTGCCATGTCTTTGAATCTTTGTAGCTTTGGTCCATCCAAGCTTTTGGTAAGCATATCAGCTATCTGATCTTTTGTTGAAGTATGTATGACTTCAATCTCTTTGTCCATCACCTTCTCTCTTAGAAAGTGATACTGAATCTCAATGTGTTTGGTCCTGGCATGAAAAACAAGGTTAGCAGCTAGATACAATGAACTCATGTTATCTCCATATATGATAGGTGTACTCTGTATAGTGTCAAAACTCTTCATCAGAGTCTTAAGCCATATTACTTCCTTTGCAGCTTCAACCATGCCTTTGTACTCTGCTTCTGTAGATGATAAAGCAACTGTGTGTTGCTTCTTTGAACACCAAGAGATTAACTTATCTCCCACATAACACATGTATCCATAGGTTGACACTTCTATCATCAGGATTACCTGCCCAATCTGTATCACTATATATTTTGATATTTGTATCTGATGTAAAACCATAATACAAACCCTCTTTGAGTGTACCCTTAATGTACCTCAACACTCTTTGACCTGCAATCCAATGTTCTTTTCTAGGACAATGCATGAATTGTGACAAAACCCCAACTGCATATGATAAATCAGGCCTAGTTAATGTAGCATAGATAAGACTACCAACCAAACTTTGATATAGCTTCATATCCTTAAATTCTTCTCCACCATATCTGCTCAATTTGTGATTCACCTCCATTGGAGTAGATGCTACCTTGCAATCATTCATTTTAAACTTGATTAACAAGTTCTTCAAATACCTTTCTTGAGTTACATACACTCCATGTTGAGTATATGAAATCTCCATGCCCAAGAAGTATGACAAGTCTCCCAAATCACTGATTTTGAACTCTTTCTCCATTTTCTTCTTTAGGCTTTGAATGCCTTTTTCATCTGTACCTGTAAGAATTATATCATCAACATATATGCATATGTAAATGAACCCATCATCACTTGCTTTCACAAGCAAGCTACTATCTGCTTTAGATACTTGAAATCCAAGTTCTTTCAAGAACTTAACAAGTCTATACTTCCATGCCCTTGGGGCCTGCTTCAAACCATACAAAGCTCTCTTGAGCTTACACACATGATCTAGATACCTTTTATCTCTGAATCTTTGTGGTTGCTCCATGAAAACATCATCTGAAATGTAACCATTTAAAAAAGCATTCTTCACATCTAATTGACATAATTTCCAAACTTTACATGCAGCAATGGCTATGAGTGTCCTGATGGTTGTCATCTTTGCCACAGGACTATAGGTCTCATCATAATCAATACCATATGTCTGAGCAAACCCTTTGACAACAAGTCTAGCTTTGTACCTAGACACATTTCCATCTGCAAATCTCTTAGTCTTGTAGACCCATTTGCATCCAATGATCTTCTGACTATTTGGTTTAGGAACCAAATCCCATGTTTGATTCTCCATTAATGCATCATATTCTTCCTGCATAGCTTTCTCCCAATTTTCCTTACCTTTTGCCTCTTCATATGTAGAAGGGTCTTCATCTGCTTTAATCATATAAGCATAATCTTTGGTAGCCAGAAAAGAAGTATCATAGCTATACCTTGTAGGTTGCCACTTGTGTCTTGATGACCTTCTGAGTTCTCCACTCCTTGAGGTTTTTGGTTCTTCACACTCAGGATCAAATCTTGGCATTTCTTCAACTTCAACCTGCACTTCATTATTCTCTTGTTCATCAAATATCTGAACCTTTGATTTACCTTTCTTTTGACTCACAATTTCTTCATCATCTGTATTAATATTGATAGTGCCTGCACCAAGTACCTTGCTCATCAAATGTAACATCCTTAGATACAATGAATTTCTTTGTGGATGGACTCCACAATCTATAACCCATCTGCTTGTCATCATAACCAATGAACACATACTTTTCAGCTTTAGGTTCCAATTTGTGTCTTAATTGTGATGGCACATATGCATATGCCAAACATCCAAATACTTTGCAATGATCTAAGGTAGGTCTCTTACCCCACCATGCCTCATATGGTGTCATACCCTGCAAGGCTTTACATGGTAGCCTATTGACTAGATAAGTAGCTGTATTTACAGCCTCAACCCACAAATAATTTGGGCAATTTTTCTCCTTCATCATGGATCTTGCAAACTCAACAAGAGTTCTATTCCTCCTTTCTGCTACACCATTTTGTTGAGGAGAGTACCTGCAAGTGATTTTTGTTTTTATACCTGCATTCCACAAGTAATCACTGAAATCATTAGAGAAATACTCTCCCCCTCCATCTGACCTTAGTCTCTTCAACTTATGACCTGTAATTCTCTCTGCATACACATGATAATGTTTGAATGTGTTGAATACTTCTGACTTATCTTTGATCACATAGATAGTGATCCATCTGGTAGCATCATCAACATAAATCACATAGTACCTTGAACCATTGATACTGAAATCCTTTGATGGTCCCCACACATCTGTGTGTACCAACTCAAGCTTTTTTGAATACATAAAACCATGCTTGGAATAAGATTGCTTATGAGCCTTACCTAATTGACATGCCTCACATCTGTATGTCATATGTTGACTTGCAACATTAGGCAATCCAAGCACTGAACCATTATTAATCATATCTTTGATACCTCTTTCATTGAAATGTCCAAGCCTCTTGTGCCAAAGATCTAACTCAGAGATCTTATGTCCTCCATATGTGAACAAGGCATGACCAACATTACCTTGGATCTTGAATGTGAACAATCTTCCTTCTTTCTTCCCTGAAACAATCTGTTTATACCCATTGCTAGGGTCTTCCACAAACACTCCTTCATTAGTGAACCTCACTTCATAACCTTTTTCAACAATTTTTCCTACACTTATCAGATTCTTAGGAATTGTAGGGACATACAAGACCTTACTCAATAAGGTGCTACCATCCTTGGCCTTCACTGATCCAATTGACTTCACATTGTGCTTTGTATTGTCACCTGTTTGAACAACATGATTAGATACCTTATTTTCTAAATCAGTCATCAATGCTATATTACCACTCAGGTGATTGCTACACCCTGAGTCAATGTAGAAGACTCTCTGATCTTCACTTTGCCTTTCACAAGTTGCATTCATTATCAATGTTGAATCCTCCTTCTGATCTGAAGCATAATTGTAGTAGGTATTGTTGTATTGTTGACTTTGGAATCCTCTACCTGCATTTCTTCCAAAATAACCCCTACTACCTCTACCTTTGAAATTACCTCTTTGGTTTCTGCCACCTCTTCCTCTTGAATTAAAATTCTGATTATATCCACCATTATTCTGAGTATTATGCCAACAGTCATTAGCTAAGTGATTTGTCTTACCACAAATCCAGCAAGCTTTGACTCCATCTTTATTATTCCTGCCTTTTCCTCTACCTTTGCCACCTCCTCTTCCTCTTAGGAAGTTGGCTTGACTAGTTGTCCCTTCGTCTTCATTTGCTTGTTGCTTTCCTTTGCTATTTTTCTTCTTATCCTTTGAGTACATTGCATGACTTGTACTCTTTTCACTTTCACCTTTGACATCCTGCTCAAAGGTTAACATATGTCCTAGCAACTGATTTAAGTCAGGAGTAAAATGATCAAGTGATAATTCAGTGGACAAAATAAATGGCTTCCATTTGTCATCACCTCTCAAACCTGTGAGTATTTGCCTTACCAATTTATCCTCCTCAATGTCTTCATCAACTGCTCCTAATGCATCTGCAATGTCTTTCATCCTTGTTACATAATCTGAGATGGATTGAGAGTGTAAGACAATAGTTATGCAATATAACACAGGAGCAATAGCAGAGAAGATAACAGATATAGGAGAATCTCAACAATTTTCTACTAGCAGCAAGTACAAAGATGATGGCGTTGTCCACCCGTGCGCTCTCAAGGTAGAGCTTAAATGGTGATTTAGACAACTCTAGATAGGGAGATACAAGGTAGAGGTATACTGGCTCAACTCAATGTCTTAGGTAGTGCAGAAGTCATGTATATATAGGATCATGGGTGGCCTGCCATGGACGGCTATACATGGGCGGTAGAGCGTGGGCGGCCACCGCCCGCGTAATTGCCATACACGGCTTAGACTGGTTGAACCGACCTAACAAGTATAAATGATTTCTGACTCCGATAGGGAATATTCCATGGAATATTCCCTTTACCATTGCGCCGAGGGTGCTGCCCTCGGACCCCCACCAGGGGGCCCGCTGGCCCCCTGGGACCCCCCAGCCAGGGGGCCCGCTGGCCCCCTTGGACCCCCCAGCCGGGGCTGCTCACCGCTGCCCCGGACCCCACAATTGGTGACCCTGGTAACTCCCTTTCCTTATAATACCTTACATGGTCCAATATGACCTTCATCCAACATTCAAGTTGGGATTCCCATCAATTGGGTAATGCACGCTTGGCTTCTCCTCATAAAGGGGGCCTTACAAAATGTGCATACAATCATGAGGGGTAGACATTGATCATATACTAACACCCCCCCTCAATGTTTACCGAGGATAAATCAAGTAGGTCTCGTTCCTATGCCCATCTATTGAAGATGCTTGTTGAGCTTCTCTCTTCCTAGTGCTTTAGTGAATATGTCAGCACAATTTGCCTCTGTTGGGCAATATTCTAGCTCCACAATTTCATCTTCAATTAGATCACGAATGTAATGGTACTGTACTTCTATGTGCTTGGTGCGAGCATGAAATACTGGGTTCTTTGTAATAGCCATACAACTTTGATTATCACACTTGAGTACAGCTGGCATATTTGATGGAAAGCCAAGATCTGCAAGAATTCTCCTTAACCAGACTGCCTCACAAGAAGCAAAACAAGCTGCTTTGTACTCTGCTTTAGTGGAGGAGAGTGTGAGAGTTGGTTGCTTCCTACTTACCCAAGAAAATATTCCTGAACCAAGTGAGAAACAATATCCAGAAAATGATTTTCTAGAATCACAATCTCCAGCCCAATCTGAATCACAATATCCTTGGAGTGTATCACCTGTGGTATACAAAATACCAAAATCCAAGGTTCCTGCAATGTACCTTAGAATTCGCATTCCAGCATTCCAGTGACTCTCCTTAGGTTTGTTGGAAAACCTGCTTAACACTCCAACAGCATAGCAAATGTCTGGTCTAGTGTTGCACAAAAAAATAAGACTTCCAACGAGCTTCCTATACTTCTTAGCATCTACATCAGGCATGTTATCATCCATAGATAGCTTATGATTTACCTCCATAGGTGTGCTAGTTGGTTTGCTGTCCATCATTCCAAATGCCTTGAGAATTTCTTTGGAATATTTTTGTTGTGAGATGAAAATGCCATCCTTCCTTTGCCATACTTCAATTCCCAGACAAAAATGGAGTAGACCTAAGTCTGTCATTTCAAACTCAGTTCCCAAGCTGATCCGAGTTTGATTGATGAGTTCCTGATGATCTCCTGTAATGATCAAATCATCTACATATACAATGACAACAACTAGCTTGCTATCCCTTTTCGTTACATACAAGTTAGCATCAGAAGTACTTCTTTCAAAACCCATATTTTTGAAAAAATGATCTATTCATTGGTACCAAGCCCGTGGAGCTTGCTTAAGTCCATATAAAGCTTTCTTCAACCTGCAAACTTTATTTTCTGAATTGGGCACCTCAAAACCTGGTCGTTGAGATACATATACCTCCTCCTTGAGGTGACCATTCAAAAATGAAGATTTGACATCCATCTGGAAAATAGGCCAGGACTTTTGTGCAGCTACTGCAAGTACCGTCCGAATAGTTGTCATGCGTGCTGTTGGTGCAAAAGTTTCTTGAACATCAAATCCTTCAATCTATGAAAAACCCTGTGCAACTAATCGTGCCTTATACTTTTCTAATGTTCCATCAACTTTATACTTAGCTTTCCAAATCCATTTAGTACCTATTACCTTCTTCTTTGGCGGCAAGTCGACTAGATCCCATGTATCATTTTTGAGTATACTATCATACTCAGACTGCATTGCCTCTCTCCAACCTGGATCATCAATGGCTTCTTCAATGGTGGTAGGTTCCTTTATCGAACCCATGATATCTGCCATTAGAGCCATGTTAACAATGTGTTCTGAGGCTCTTCTTTGCTCCTCTATTCTCTTTGATCTTCGTAATCCATCCGATGATGATTCTGGTACCTCTACATGTGGATTGTGATCATCAAAGAGCTGTTGTGCCCACTTCGGTAGTGGCTTACGCTGTGCAGCTACAACTGGTTGGCTTTTTATTGAGGAAATTTCTCCATCAGATGTTTCCTCCTCCTCAACTTTAACTTGTCTTTTGATAGGCACAAGGTGAGATATTTCTCCGTTTGATGAGATAGTAGATTTACCTTTATCTTCTACTAAGTGTGGTCGTTCATCAAACACCACATCTCGGCTGACAAAAATCTTCCTTGCCTCAGGATCCCATAACCTGTATGCTTTAGACTCTTCACTATATCCTAGGAAGACACACTTTTTGCTTTTTGAATCCAACTTTGATCTTGTTGAATCAGGAATATGTGCATAACAGAAACAACAAAAAATTCTGAAATGCAAAACTGAAGGCTTTTTACTAGAATATGCTTCTTGAGGAGTCATCCCCTTCAGTGCTTTTGTGTAGCTTCGATTGAGGATGTAGCCTGCTGTATTGACTGCTTCTGCCCAGAATGAATCAGGCATGTCTTGAGCCTTCAACATACAACGAGCCATTTCAACTACTGTCCTGTTCCTGCGCTCAACAACGCCATTTTGTTGGGGTGTATGAGCTGTGGTAAGTTGCCTTTTCACACCATGCTCCTTACAGTAATTGTTGAATTCTGTTGACAAGAACTCACCTCCTCTATCTGTTCTAAATTTCTTTAGTTTCCTTCCTGATTCATTTTCTACATACTTATGCCACGTTTTAAATTTTTCAAAAGCATCAGCCTTCTCTCGAATGAAATAAACCCACATCTTTCTACTATAATCGTCGACTAACAACAAGAAGTAGAAAGATCCTCCTAAAGCAGGTGTAGACATTTTACCGCAGAGATCAGCATGTGCCAACTCTAGAGGAGCTTGAGATCGATTGCTGGTCTCTCTTGGAAACGCCTTTCGTTGTTGCTTGCCCATCATACAAGCTTCACAAGGTTCCTGCAACTCTGAAAATGCAGGCAAATGAGCAACCATCCCTGTTCGTTGCATCTCATTCAAAACTGCAAATCCGAGATGCCCAAATCGTTGGTGCCATAACCTGCTTACATCTTTATCTTTTGTAGCAGTTAAAGCACTTAACTCATATAAGTTATCCCGTCGTATGCCTTTACCTACAACATTACCTGATGAATCCATGATTTCCGCACCACTCTTATTGAAGTGAACTTCGAGTCCACGATATGTTATTGTAGACACTGACAACAAATTTCTTTTGAGTGTAGGTACATAGAGAACATCCGATAACTTTTTCTCAACACCTGGAGAAGTGATAAAAGAGATGGTTCTAGTTCCTTCAGCTGGACACTTGGAGTCATTTCCCACCACTACATTGATGGATTCCCGCAGAGGCACTAGGGAACTATACCAATCCTTTTTACTAGTCATATGGCGAGAAGCGCCACTATCTAAAATCCATGGCTCATCAACACGAGCTTGAGCAGATGAACATACCTCTTCAATAGCTACCCAAAGTTCCAGCTCTATGTTGTTTGCAGACTCTTTGTTCTTCCATGATGATTTTACAGTCCCATTCAGTTCATCAGCTTGCTTCTTTCTGCAATCCTTGATGGGATGGCCTTTCTTTTCACAATAGAAGCAACTTCCTGTGAACTTTTTCTTCTTTGGCTTCTTCTTTGATCCCTCTGAAGAGCCTTTACCTTTTGCATTTGCTGAGAATGCAGCATCAGTTGTACTTTGCCGATTCTTCAGCCGCATCTCTTCTTCTAAAAGCATGGCACAAAACTCTTCAAATGTAAGAGGAGTTGGCCTTACCTGAGTGTTAAGGGCTGTTACTAATCCATCATACTTTGTTGGAAGAACACGTACAGCTCTTCGAGCCAGCTCTTCTGGTGTTATAACAACACCAACTGCAGCCAATTGATCTTGAAGATGCTTTATCCGTTTGATAAACTCTTCAGCCTTTTCAAAATCAGAATGCTTTTCATTTGCCAACTGATTTTCTAAATTCTGTATCCTAGTGTGGTTCTTGGTCTCATATTGTCGAGCCAATATGCCCCAAGCCTCATGTGCTTTAGTAGTATGTTGAACTAAAGTAAGCACAGAATCACTTACACTAGTGACAATCGCACATAATGCATCAACATTCCGCCTCTTCCAAGCTCGTAGAAGATCTGGATCTGGCTGAATCATCAATCTTGAATTTGCTGGATCTTCAACTGGTATAGGCTCTGGATCCAATCCCATCGGTCCCATGACAGTGTCAAGTAATTCATAGGAGTCCAAAATTGCAGAAATTTTGAACTTCCAGAGTGTATAGTTGGTTCCATCCAGCTTCCCTTCAGTGAATGCAGGTGGACGAATTCGAATAGGTGCAACATTAACATTAGTTGAAGCACCAAGACTAGTGTTTGACGATGAAGCCATCATGTAATCACTCGAATAATCTACTAATATTCTAGTCTGCTAGTAGGCTAAAATAATGATACTTCTCAAGCTATTCGAACCTTACAGCTCTGATACCATGTAAGACAATAGTTACACAATATAACACAGGAGCAATAGCAGAGAAGATAACAGATATAGGAGAATCTCAACAATTTTCTACTAGCAACAAGTACAAAGATGATGGCGTTGTCCACCCATGCGCTCTCAAGGTAGAGCTTAAATGGTGATCTAGACAACTCTAGATAGGGAGATACAAGGTAGAGGTATACTGGCTCAACTCAATGTCTTAGGTAGTGCAGAAGTCATGTATATATAGGATCATGGGTGGCTTGCCATGGACGGCTATACATGGGCGGTAGAGCGTGGGCGGCCACCGCCCGCGTAATTGCCATACACGGCTTAGACTGGTCGAACCGACCTAACAAGTATAAATGATTTCTGACTCCGACAGGGAATATTCCATGGAATATTCCCTTTACCATCGCGCCGGCGGCGCTGCCCTCGGACCCCCACCAGGGGGCCCGCTGGCCCCCTGGGACCCCCCAGCCAGGGGGCCCGCTGGCCCCCTTGGACCCCCCAGTCGGGGCTGCTCACCGCTGCCCCGGACCCCACAATTGGGGACCCTGGTAACTCCCTTTCCTTATAATACCTTACATGGTCCAATATGACCTTCATCCAACATTCAAGTTGGGATTCCCATCAATTGGGTAATGCACGCTTGGCTTCTCCTCATAAAGGGGGCCTTACAAAATGTGCATACAATCATGAGGGGTAGACATTGATCATATACTAACAGAGAGGCCTTCTTCTTGAAAGTGGTAAATTCTGCCCACAAAGATGCCTTCCTTGACTTTGTGGTATTTTGGAAATGCTCCTCCAAAGCATTCCATATATCACTTGCACTTTCAAGACCTCTAATGTGAGGTAGCAAGTAGTCATTGACTGCCATATAGATAATGCTCCTAGCTTGAGCATCTCTCTTCATCCAATTCTTCAAATCTAACAATTCCTCCCTAGTTGGAACACTAGGATGTCTGAATTGAGGCTTTTCTTCTTCACCTGTAATGTAAGCTATCAAGTCTTTTCTCATAAGATGAGCTTCCATCCTCATTGACCATGCAGGATAGTTCTCTCTATCCAATTTCTCTATCTGAAGAGAAGCTCCCATCCTTTCTTTACCTGTGTATTGAATTCTTTAAATTTTATGAATAACAGATGTACCTTTACTTTGAATGACACTCCTTTTGACTTCCTTAATGTCATATGATCTCCTTCTCAAGCTTTATCTTCAAGCTTTCACCTTTTGAACCTTTAGATGTTGAATTCTTTGCACGTGCAGCAATCGGGATCCTCCTTCCTTCAATTCTGATGCTTCCTGCTCTGATACTACTGATAGAGAGTGTTAATCTCCAAAAGAACAACCTACTCTTGAAATTAGAGCACCTCTATATCAAGAGTAAGTCAAAACCTTCACCAATTTGGAGGATCAACATTCAATTATAAGGATTTTGGAAAATCTGTGGAAAGGATGATTCTACAGAAATTCTGCTGCACATATCTTTCTCATTGACTTATCAAAAGTGTAAAGCTTTTGATAAAACTTTGTACAAGGTGTCACCTAAAGATTGTGCACCTCTTCCAAGTCGAATCACTCCAAAAGATTCAGTAGAACTTGAGAAATCAACTTGACAAGTCACCTATGTCTAAAACTGTACTTCTGAGACGTCGATTTAGACACCTATAACTTCTAAGACATGGTTCTCCAAGAATAGAACCCGTTTAAGCAAATGCTTTTAGCCACAAGTAGCTTACCTTCCAGCTTAAAGATTAAGTGCTTACTTGCTCAAAACTTTAAACTGTGGAAGGAGAACTGATCAAAACATTGACTTTGAATTTTGCGTCTGTTTCAGGAACCAGTGAACATTTCTTCACATACAAATGTTCCTACACATAATTCTCTCAGCCTGATCACAATTGGAAGCTAAAAATTTGTACAGAGGTCAGTCACCTATAGACTTAGACTTGTACAAAAGCATTTCACAAAAGATCTAACACAGAAGGAGAAAACTCAGAAACATCAGGTGCAACATTTTCTTCATTTTTGAGAATTTTTACATCTAAGTGATAAGAGAGTCTTCACTATTCTAGGATATCTAAATAACTCATACAACTTCTGATTACTCTATTCTCATGCTCTCTCATACTTGCCCCGACATTTTCCATAGTATTTATAGGCGAATATTTACAATCTTATGACTAATCAAAAGTATAAGTGACCTATATCTGAACTAATGTACATATGTGTACATTTCTTTCAACTCCTGAATGTAAACTTCTTCTATGCTTCAAAACTTGATCTTGTCTTCATTCTTTGACTTCCAAAACTTCAATTGTTGATTGCTCTGCACCAACACTGTTGAGTTGAGATAGTTGATTAGGGCTTAAGAGGTAGAGGAATATAAAGTTCATACAAGACTAGACAAGATTAGAGCTAGAACAAGACTAGAACTTGAACTGGAACTTGAAAGTACTTACTTGGAGGTCACAACTCCTTGAGCTCCCAAGACTGGCATTGGCAAGAATGATTATGAATGTGGCCAACCCCTCCTTATATAGGTTTTCAAGGGCGGTTCCCAAGGGTGGTTGCGACTTGATGATGTCATCATGATGTCATCGATTTGAATCAGGACCTCCGGGTGTTAGAATTCAGTAAATAGATAGTCGATCTTGGGGTTTTGGCACGTTCTAGACGCAATGGAAGCATTAGTTTCTCCAAAAGCTGAACCAATCATGAGATATAGAAATTGACATAGAATATAAGGTTCAAGATGGTTTTCTTTGTGTCCATGACATCACCTCCCCCTCAAGCGACGAGTTCCACGAGGAGCGGCATGATATCTAGCTTGGGTTTCATTGGATTCTTCTTATGAAATTCTCGAACCTTGACTTTTGCTCTCTGAAGATTTTCTCTAAATTCACAAGTACAATCACTGATGTCATATGCTTTCCAATGACTAAAGCATTCCAATCCTCCTCGAGAGATTCTTGAATCTAAGATACGATCAACCTTGAATTCTTCATGATCCTTAATCTTGAAATGTGGTGAAGGATTGGGTCTCCCTTGAGCTTCCTTTGAGCTTTTAGTGTAATGGTGTGGTGTTTCCAAGATCTTTGATGGAGTGTTGAGTAAGCCCACCTCCTTGATTGAACATGAACTCCTCCTTATCCTTTACCTTCTTGATATCTTCATAACATGCATACTCCATATCATTTGTAATGACTCCTTGGGCTTCAAAGATTCTTGAAGAACATTGTCTTGATTATTCAACCCTTCTAGCTCTTGGGCTTGACTTTCTTTGAATACTTGGTTCTCACATTGACTTGCCTGACTGATAACATCCTCCAAGGTATTTGCTTGGGGCATGGATTGCAAGAGATACTTGACTTCAGGATTGAGGCCACTTCGAAATTGATTAACCATGTAGTCTTTTTGATATGTAGTTCCATGAAATAGCATCTTGATATTCAAGGCATAACTTGAAACTGATCGATCATCCTGTCGTAGCGATATTTTCATCTTTTGGACATGTTTGATCATGTCCTTTATGGTAGATTGAATCTCCTTGCATAGGGAATCCATGGTGCCTGGTCTTGATGAAGATAGTCTTGCCAAAATGTCAGGGGAGCACTAGATTGTGCTCTCTGACTACAGTAGACAAGATTTCGGAAATACACTTATGATTACAATAACACCCACGTAGGGAAAATGATACAAGAATATATGACTGATACAAGACGTCCCACAACCCGGGACTGATAGGTATGGAAAATTAGACTAGAGATGATACAGGAGATCCCACAACCCGGGATCGTAGGTAGGAAACAAGATATCTCGATTACAAGAATTCCCCTAAGGGATATGAACTGGATACAAGAAATAACTAGAAAGGATCTCGTACTACGAGATTACAATAGGACAAGAAAGGATGTCCACAATACAAGACTAGACAAGACTAGAGCTAGAAACAAGACTAGAACTTGAACTGGAACTTGAAAGTACTTACTTGGAGGTCACTACTTCTTGAGCTCCCAAGACTGGCAAAGGCAAGAATGATTATGAATGTGGCCAACCCCTCCGTATATAGGTTTTCAAGGGCACTTCCCAAGGGCGGTTGCGACTTGATGATGTCATCAATTTGAATCAGGACCTCCGGGTGTTAGAATTCAGCAAATAGACAATCGATCTTGGGGTTTTGGCACGTTGCGGACGCAATGGAAGCATTAGTTTCTACAAAATCTGAACCAATCATGAGATATAGAAATTGACATAGAATATAAGGTTCAAGATGGTTTTCTTTGTGTCCATGACACAATGTGCTTAGTGAGAGCATGGAACATAGGGTTCCTCGCAACTGCCAATGCGCTCTGACTGTCAGTGAAGATGGTGGTGGCAGAAGACTGGCCAACACCCAAATCAACCATAAGGTGTCTGAGCCACACACACTCAACAATCGCTGTGAAAGCTACCCTATACTCAGCCTCACAACTGGAAGTGGCCATAGTAGGCTGCTTCTTGCTCAACCAAGATATACATGAGCTACCTAGCATGAAGCAAAAACCACTAGTGGACACACGAGTGTCATAGCAACCAGCCCAATCTGAGTCAGAAAAAGCATGCAAATCTGGCGGTAGTGATCCCCCCTTGGGATAAAACAACCCAAGTAGCCGAGTACCACTCAAGTAGCGAAAGATGCGCTTAACCGCCTTCCAATGCGTGACTCCTGGGCAATGCATAAACTTGCTCATCTGTGAGACAGCAAACTGAATATCTGGCCGAGTAATGCATAAGTAAATCAAGCATCCAACAGCCTGCTGATAGAGAACAACATCAAATGCATCTCCAGCATCATGAAGATTCAATCGTAAACTTGTCTCCATAGGAGTGGCAATAGGCTTATAGTCTTCAAGGCCAAAACGCTGCAATAATGTGTCAATATATTTCATTTGACACAAAGCCATTCTACCATCAACGTGCATAAACTGAATGCCCAAATAGTGATGCAAATGCCCCAAATCAGACATCTCAAATGAGGCATGCAAATCAGCCTTAAAATCAGCAATATGCGTCTCAATAGGACCAGTGAGCAACATGTCATCAACATAGACAACAATGATCAGAAGCACATCATTAGCACACTTAACATATAAGGTGCTTTCAGTTGGACTGTTCTCAAAACCATGTGCAGTCAGATAGGCATGTATCTTCTCATACCAAGCACGTGGTGCTTGCTTTAAACCATATAATGCCTTCTTTAACCTGCAAACCTGGTTTTCATTCCCTTTCTGCACAAAGCCACGGGGCTGAAAAACATACACTTCTTCATGCAAATCACCATTGAGAAATGTAGTTTTAATGTCCAACTGATGTACATTCCAACCATGATGGGCTGCAAGTGCACAGATGCTCCGAACAGTAGTCATACGACATGTGGGTGCAAAGGTCTCATCAAAATCAATGCCTCTTTCCTGTGCATAACCCTTTGCAACAAGCCTAGCCTTATACGTGTCAACTGTACCATCTGGTTTATGCTTCAGCTTGTATATCCACTTAGTGCCAATGGCCTTCTTGCCAGGAGGCAAGCCACATAAAGACCAAGTACCATTCTTCATTATAGCATCATATTCAGATTGCATAGCAGCCATCCAATTTTCTGAATTCTGTGCTTCATCAAAAGAAACAGGCTCATTCTCATCACAGAGACTAGACGCAGCCATAGCATAGCAATCTGATGCAAAGGAGGCACTATGAGAGCCTGAACGAGTACAATATGACAAAGGTGCATCTAATTTGCTGTCACACAAAGTCTGCACCAGCCATTTTGGCATAATTTTTGCCTGCTCAATATCAGCTCTCTCATCAACAAGTGCATCATGTAAATCTGCATCAGAAATAGAATGATCTGCATCATCATATGAAGCCTGCAACGGCTGAGAAGTTGCCTCATTAGGACCAGCACTAGACTGTCCACCTGTAAAAAGAGGCATCAAAGTATCATACATGTCTTTGGAGCTCACAGATGTCTCCTTAGTACATGAAAGCAATGGCTGAATTGCATCTTCCACAAAACAACATCACGGCTAACCAGAATGCATTTTGTCTGTGGATGATACAGACGATAGCCTTTACTTTCAGAACTGTACCCAACAAAAATACATTTTACTGCCTTATCATCCAATTTTCTGCAATGTTGTTCAGGCACTAGTGCATATGCCAAACAATAAAAAACACGCAGATGAGCAACAGATGGCTTGCGGTCATGCCAAGTCTCATATGGAGTGATAGACTCCAGCGCTTTAGTGGGACACCTGTTCAGTACATATGCTGCACACATGACAGCCTCAAGCCAGAAACTATGTGGTAAAGCCTGACTATTGACCATGCACCTCGCCATCTCCATGAGTGACCTGTTCTTTCGTTCAGCAACTCCATTCTGTTGAGGTGTATATAGCACTCTACACTGGTGTTTTATCCCACGTTCAGCCAGAAATGCATTAAAATCAGAAGACATATATTCCCCCCCTCGATCAGAACGGAGGGTGCCCATTTTACATGCTGACAGATTTTCAGCAAAAACCAAAAACTGTTTAAAGCACATGAACACTTCGGACTTTGCTTTGAGTGGATATACCCATGCATGCCTGGAAAAATCATCAATGAAAGTCACGAAGTAAAGGTAATTTCCAAAAGAGGGTGTCTGCATAGGACCACAGACATCACTATGTACAAGCTACAATTTCTGCGTAGCCTGAACTGAACCATCTTTTGGAAAGGATGAACGCTGCATTTTGCCCAAAATACAGCCCTCACAAACATGTTTTCCAGGTGCCTCAAGTTTGGGCAGAGAGGACACCATTTCAGATTTCTGCAGGCATAGCAAACTAGCAAAATTCAGATGACCAAAGCGCGCATGCCAAAGCTTTGCATCTGACATAGCCTGAGAATCATGAATTGCACATGCCGAATCATTCACAGATCTTTCATAGTCTATGAGCTTATACAGCCCACGACATAAAATGTGAGAAGCAATAATCACATCGCCATTTGACAGATCATGAACTGTACACCTGTCATCAACAAATTTCACAACCAAGCCAATCTTGGCTAATGCAGAAATTGATAACAAATTCTTCTTGATCCCTGGCACAAATAGAGCATCTGACAAAGTGAAAGAACTACCATCAGCAGTAGTCAAAATGATCTTACCGACTCCCATAACAGGATAAGAGGAGTTGTTGGCGCATGTAACAGTATTCCCTATAGGGGTAGGCTCGAGTGAAGAGAAGAAACTGCACTGCGAGGTAATATGTTTGGTCGCCCCACTGTCAAAATACCAAACATCAGAGTCTATTGCAGACATGCACAGATCATGAGAAGATGGGTCAAAACTGCAGATAGTAGTAAACACCCATTCTTCTTCCTACACAAGATTTGCAGACTCTGTTTTTGGTGTAGAGGCCTCTGCAACAACCATTCCAGCCTCTTTCTTCTTTGCCTCTTTTGCAGCCAGTTTTGGACAGTTCTTTATGATATGATCATTTGCTTTACAGTACTTGCAAAACAATTTCTGCTTTTCTAATTTCTTCTCATCTTTATCCTGGTTCTTCGATTGTGCAGCATTTGCAGATTTCTGCTTACTAGTAGAAGAGCTCCATTTTCCTTTGCCCTTCTGACTAGCCAGGAAAGCTTGATCTGCAACACGCATAATGGACCTGTTCTGCCTGGACTGATCTTCCTGCAACAGAACAGAGACTAACTCCTCAAATGACAAGGCATTTGGATTGCCTTTCATCATCAATCGAAGAGTAGAGGCAAAACTCTGATATGAATCAGGAAGGCATTCAGAACGGTCTGCACAAGTGAGCTATCTGGTATAACCTCATCAGCAAAAATCAATTGTTCCTTCAGGTCTTTGATCTTTGTGAGAAAATTGTCCATAGAATCACCTTCATTCATGTGCTCACTCTCCAACTGTTTTCGGAGGTAAGCAACACGAGACTCATTCCTAGCCTGGTACAAAGTGGTAAGTGTATCCCAAGCATCCTTAGCTGTTCTGCAAGAGCGAATATGAGGAATAATGGCACGTTTGACAGACAAAGCTATCAATGCATGTTCCTGGGCATCTCTGCCATCCCAACGAATCTGCTTTGCAGTAGGTGCAATAGAAACAGTAGCACGAACAAGTATCTGTGGAATATCATCTTCGACACCATCTTCATGAGCTCCAACACCTGTATTTGCAGTACCTATTGTTACAGGTGTAAAAGGACGTCTTTCAACAACCTGCACAATGTTCCATAGTCCTTTTGAAACCAATACATGTCGCATCATATAAGCCCATAATGGGTAGTTGGTACCATCCAACTTATTAGCAACAGCCAACATACGGAATACATCACTGCTTTCAGCCATGGCCGGTGACTAAAATACCTTGATGCAGAAAATCGACTGTATCTCAAAAAGTTGAACAGAACTTCCCAGACGAGTTTTGCTAGACCTATAGCAGACTTCGAGATGCTTAAACTGGCGAACAGAAACTGGTATATACCTTTGGCACAAAAGGATGAAATAGCCTACACAAGCGCTGCGATAGTGCGTTCGGAGGCCGAAACGAGCTCAGATCGTGATTTCGGCACCACAGAGTGAAGCAGTTTTGATCTGGGAAACAACTGAGTATGCTCACCAAAATTCATGCGATTATGAGACTGCAAACAGGGGAGTGTCGACGGTGCCCTAGATGAAGCAACGACCTGCTCTGATACCAATTGTTGGAGATAGACGTCTTCGAAAGCATGCGAACAACACAAGGAAGAAGAAGAAGCTTGGAGCACAAACACACAATACTGAATGTATTACTAGAGAATGTACAAAGATAAGTAGCCCATTAGGGCAATAGGCGTATATACAAGCCGGGGGAAAAAAACCTCCTAAAGAGGGAAAAAAGTGCCCCGGCGGTCCTAGTGTGTTCATACACATCACTACCTAAATATATCAACAATTTTCCACTGAATGGGGAATATATGCATTTAGGGTAATTCCTTTTGGGTTAACCAATGCACCTGCCACATTTCAGAGGTTAATGTATCATGTGTTCAAAGAGTTTCTTAGAACCATGATGGAGATTTATGTAGATGATCTATGTACTTTTTCAAATAAAAGACAAAATCATTTACAGGACTTAGAGAACATATTCAAGAAATGTAGAACCTACAGAGTGTATTCTTTGTGAGACAAGGGAGAATGTTAGGCCACATAGTTTCTAAAAATGGAATCACCACTGATGAAAGTAAAGTTAAAGCTATTGTGAACCTACCCAAGGCAATTAATGTGAAGGAACTTCAAACCTTCATGGGTCACTGTGGATACTATAGGAAATTTGTGTCTAAATTTGCAGATATTGCAAAACCTCTTTATGCACTAATAACTAAGTTTCAATGGACCTAAGAATGTGACAAAGCCTTTGAAACCCTAAAAACTTGTTTGGTTACATCACCCATTTTGAAAACTCCACAGTGGGATCAAGTTTTTCATGTGCATGTTGATGCCTCTAACTTTGCTTTAGGGTGTGTTCTTGCGCAACCTATTGAAGGAAGCAAGTCGGATTTTCCAATTGCTTATGCTAGTAGACAATTGGACCAAGTTGAAAGGAACTATACAACTACTGAGAGGGAGGGATTAGGAATGGTATTTGCTGTAAAAGAATATAGGCATTATCTTCTAGCCAATAAGTTTAAATTTTTTGTGGATCATCAAGCACTGTTGTACTTGGTGAATAAACCTTGCCACACAGGAAGAATAGTGAGATGGTTTTTACTTCTCATGGAATTTGATTTTGAAGTAGTAGTAAGGCAAGGAAAAACACATCTGAGAGTAGATCATTTGTCTAGGATACAAAATAAAGAACAAGAATCTCCCATAGATGATGAGTTTCTAGATGCTTACCTATTCAAGGTAGAAAACATTCCCAATTGGGCAATAACATTAGTACCTTTGTTGACTATTGGACCTTGTAGGAAAACTAATAGCACAACACATCTACTACAAAGTAGAAGTTTTGTGTTACTTGCTAGACACTTATATCATGTAAATCACATTGGAGTTTTGGAGTACTGTACTCCAGAAGAGGAACAAACAAGTTATTTAGAGAAGGCTCATTGTTGGGATCCATGTATACATGCTTCCAAATTAGTCACTCGGCATAACTTAGCTAGAATGGGTGTCCATTGGCCTACAATGAGACAAGATGTGGAAAGATATATCCAAGTGTCCAAAGTGTCAACATCTAGACCATATGGACATTGTAATGGTGTACTGGTTTCAAGAAAACCCATATTGGAGTACACATATAATTGAGGAATTAAGAAACCCACAAACAACTGAAACTATGAAACTTAATGCACATCCAGAAACTTGAAGGAAATAACCAAGGAATATCAGCTCATAAGAAACCAGTTGTATAAGAAGGGTATAGATGGATATTTGAGAATTTGTGTTCCTGAGGAAAAATGCATGGAAATGTTAGAGATGACCCACTCAAGAGTAGTAGGAGTTCACTTTTCAAGTGAGAGAACTGCTAAATTGATTCTATATTCTGGATTTTGGTGGCCAACTCTTTTTCTTGATGCTAGAACATTCGTAAATAGGTGTGGCATAAGTCAGAAAACAAGATAACCTAGTAAAAGGCATGATATGCTATTGACACCATTAATTTCTACTAGATCTTTTTGAGAATGGGGATTAGATTTCATTGGACCAATTCATCCTCCAACTAAAAGTTCTCATGCAGAATATATCATTGTAGCCACTGAGTATCTCACAAAGTGGGCAGAAGCAAGGGATAAATGAAAAATGATGCTTATACTACAACAAAATTTCTTTATGAGAATATAATCACTAGATTTGGATTACCAATTGAATTGGTAAGTGATAGGGGAACTCATTTTCTTAACCAAATTATTGAGAATGTCATTGATCATTTTATGATAATTCATAGAGAATCAGCCCCTTATCATCCTCAAGAAAATGGATTCACAAAAAGTACAAACAAAGTACTTTGTAATGTATTGTTAAAACTTGTAAATCCAAATAGAACTGATTGGGATCTTCAACTCCATCATGTGTTATGGTCTTATAGAGTGGCATACAAAATTGCTATTGGTACAACACCTTTTAATTTGGTATATGGAAAAAATGCTATTTTGCCATTAGAATTTCTCATACCTACATTTAAGATGGGAAATCAGTTAAAATGGTCTGGACATCATTTGTCAGAAAGAGTTTTAGAGTTAGAGAAATCGGGAGCTTCAAGACTTCAAGCTGGCATGAGCATCTATGTAGATAAGAAGAGACAGAAGGCATATCATGATATTCATGTTAGAGATAAAGATTTGCAAGTAGGAGACTTGGTATTTGCCTACACTTTGAAAGAACACCAGAAGAAACTTCAAAAGAGAGGACATGGACCCTATATCATTCATCAAATAAGCAATAATGGTGCAATCCAATTGGCCAATATAGATGGAGAAGTCATGCCAAACTTCATAAGTGGATGTAGAGTGCATAGGTATAATCAACCTTCGACCACCCAAGAGTGGAGGAGACTACATCAAGCTAAACATAGAAGACATGAAGAAGAAAGAATGAGGTATGAGGATCAACAAGAATCTAAGGAAAGAAGGAGAAAATATAAAGAAATCATGCAAATTGACAGTGCCATTGCCAAAAAGTCTAGGAGGGGAAGAAAATATTAGAATATGACTTTTTGTAAAAAACCCCATTATCTTGTAAAATATTTATCAGAATGATGTAAAAATGAGGAAGAGTCTTCCTCATAGATAGAAAAAGCCATATGTATTTTTTAGAGAATTTTTAGAAGCTCTTCAAGCACATATTTTTAGATTAAAAATCAAAAGGACCAAATTTCAAGTGTGAAAAGGGACACTTGAAAACGTATAAAGTAAAAAATCTTGTATTTTGCAAGGGTTGCTATCATTTTATACTCATGTGACATGTGAATGAAGAGCTTCAATTAGAAAATCGTGTCTCTCTTTTCTTTGAGTGTTCATGATTGATTCTTTAGTCTTTTTCTTGTGTTATCCATGGAATTTAATAGTTTAACTAGTGTATCATTAAGTGGAATTTGTAAGGAGAGGTGATTATCAGTATATTGAGTGATTAGATGCATGAGATCATTGATGGAAAAGGAAATTCTCAATTTTATCAGAATCACCATTGTCTCGTTTGGTTGATACAAGTACAAAAATTTATTTTTGAGTTCATATTGTAATCTATAAGAAAAATGCCACACTTTAGGCACAAGAATCATTGAAAAAGCTATTGTTTAGCTCTACATACAAGGAACCCTATTTTCCTACTCCTTTTTCAAATTCTTTGCAGAAATCAGAACTGTTTTTACATTTTCTTGGATTCCATTAACTAGAAGGTCTTGTGGTCTTAGTATACTTCCCGGATTGACAAATTTAAGATATGAAAGTTAATCCTGTATGCTATGATGATTGGAGAGGACAACTCCAAAGGATAACAACCATCTTTTTGGCACCGTTGCTGGGAAAACGTCTTCAACAGATAACCACTTAGGTATATTGCCTAAGAACTCAGTTTTGCATTATGAGGAGAAATGCATTTCCAAAGTATGCATGAATAGGGCAACACTACAATGCTGTGCATTCACTAGGCATATGAAAGCTTTCCCATGCACTTGTCAGAACTCTTTTTCTTGGAAAAAGAGTAGGAGTGGAAGAGAGTTTCCTCAGTTATTTGCTAACACATCAAGTTCAGGATGATCAATGAATGTAAATGTCTAGTAGAAAAATATTTAGGGAAATACATGAAAAAATCAAAAGAAAAGAAATATATACAGAAAAAATGAGAAAAAATCAATAAAAATAAAAGAAAACTAGAAAAAAGTTTAGAGAAAAATGAAAAAGAAAAGATGAAAAGATGCATAGAAAAACAGCGAAAAAATTAAAATGAAAAGATAAATCAGGTGAAATTTACGAAATAGAAAGGACATCAATTCTTTACTTCTATCTTTGTCATTTTCTTTTTCTTTGCAAATTTTGAAGCACAAGCAAGATCTAGGTTAGAATTAGGAAGTTGAAAAAATTTTTGATTTCTTAATATCTATTTTTATTTGGTGATTTAGAAATTTTGTTTGAAATTCTTTCCCAAATAGGCATAAGAAACAATAGAAATTTTGCTTCACCTATGATGATCACCTACTTTGAGTTTTGGGAATCACTAATTGTTTGAATTCGAAAAAAGATCTTTTATCCCAAGTTGTTGGAAGTATTTCTTTTCTTTTCTTTTCTTTTGAACATGACTCATGGTGGAGAAGTGTGTGTGTGGTGTATTCTTTCTGACTTTACAAGATGGTGAATACCAAGGAACTTACTATTCATGATTTCAAAGCTACATCAATGGTGGTATCTAGGGGACATTTGTTCCTAGATAGTGGAGCACTTGAGGAAGTTCTTGAATTGGAATCTAATGTATCTTCTTGAGGAAGAGCACATAATTAGAGCTTAAGGAGACTATCAGGATAATTGGTCAACACATATTCACGGTGAAGGTGGAAGGCAACAAATACACAATGTTATGTCACGAATTCTATAAGTTCTAGAGGGTGACTGCCAATTACAAGAGATGGAAGGCTATGGGACTTCACAAAATTCTGGAAGAAACAATCTTTTTCATAGATTTTGAAAGGGTGTCTCAAGTAATGTCTAGTCTAGTAGAGCTAGGGAAACGAAATGAAGCCTATTTTAGGTCTTCAGTGAAAGATAAAGAGGGCAAGGATGTACAAATCACAATCAAGGCAGAGCATATTAGAGAAGCTATGAAGTTTTATTCTATGGGAACTAAATTGGATGGCAGTTTTGTAAAAAAGAATGCAATCACTTATGCTGGATTTTCCAAATTTGCTCATTTCAAAGGCAAAGAGAATGAAGAATTTGCCACAAGGATGTTTCTACAATTCTTATGTTTCCCTAAGTTGCCCAGATACACTATGCCTCACAAACCAGTTACTCTCATCATGCTGAACAATAAAGATAAATCTAAACCTTTTGGAGTGATGGATGTGACTCCTTATATTCAATGAACAGTTGAAGGAAGCTACGAAGCATTGGCAGCAGAAAAACTTTATGAATGGAGCTCAGTTTCTGACCAGGATCGTATATCACATCTTGGACATGGAGGATCAATTGAAGCTAGCACCTAAAACCCAATACTTCAGAAGTCTAATGTCAAGAATAAAAATCCCATCTAAAGTTATCCAGGTAGGAGAACATGGAATAAAAATAGGAATGAGAGGATCAGGAATGAAGAGGAAAATTGTGACTGAAGAAGTGATGCCAAGAAAGAAGAGAAGAACAAATCCAAGGAAGGTGGAGTTAAAGAGGAGATTGTAGCTGCTTAGAAGGAAGTATAGGCTGATAGAGACCCACATCCACCTCAGACTAGTAAGGAACAATTGTATACTTATTTGACTCAAGGTAGTGACAAGAGAGCTCTATATGAGGCTCAATATCAAAAAATGTTGGAAAACTACTCACACAAGGCCACTGATGGGAGACAAGAAGAAATAGAGTATTATGAAGAACTCCATGATTAGATGATGTCTACAGAAATAGAAGAAATGTTTGTCAGGAAGGAGGTGGAACTACTAGCATACTTCAAAGAGTTGCAAGGACCTCCTGAAACCAGAACCACTATTGTGGCAAGGAAAAGAGTGCCAAAGAAGACTGTCCAAAAGAAGAAACCAACCAAGAAAAGTAAGGGAAAAGCAGTGGAACGATCAGCTCCACAATTGATAGAGGAAATTAAACAAGATAATACAGGTGGAAAAGGCAAAGAAATAAATCTATCTTCAGATTCTGATAGTGAGAAGTTTGAATTTATCTGTACCAAGCACACCAGTTAAAACTATAGAGATAATGGAAGCATACAAATCAACAGAAAAATCAGTTGGAAGTTCAAAAGGAATTAAGACTTAGAAGAATATACAGAGAATATCAGTCGTGAAGAAGAAGAGAGGAAGCTGAAGGGTAAAGGGAAAGTGATAGAGATACCACATTGAATGAAGGAATTTGTGAAGGAATTATAGATACAGGCTCAAAACCAATATGGGTTAAACCTTCAGAGCAACCTTATTGCCAACCATTTGTGGAAAAGATAGAAGTACAAAAGAATGAAGAAATAAGGGACAAGAAAAGATTGAAGAAGAAATCATCAGAAAGAGGAAGAGGTAGAGGTGAGTAAGAAGATTGAAGAAGTTTTATTGGACTTGGGGAAACAGACAGAAGAAGAAGAAAAAACAGAGAACTAGGATGTATTATATGAGCCTATGGATGTGGATGATATAGTAACAAGAGATGACCACCTAGGAAAAGAAGAAAAGTAGGGAAAGGAGAATCTGCAAGAACAACCAGATAAAGAAGAAACTTATGAGGAAGAACATACATGAACAAAACAGACATAGGAAATTGGAGATAAAGGTAAAGAAGTTGAACCTGATAAAGAGGTTGAAGAGAATATAGAAGAAGAAAAGGGATTAGACCTAAAAATAGATCAAGTATCTGTTTATGAAGAAACAGATGAAGATGAGAAGATTAAAGAAGAAAAACAGATTGAACTTAAGCAGTTGGATCTTAGTTATGGATTGGAAAGGATACCTAAGGATATCCGAAGTGCTTGCAAGATCATCATGAACAATATAGAGCGTTTCAAGCCATTAAGTAGAAACATGATAATGTATGGTATGGCTGCTGAGTCTGAGTTTATTAAAGATAGCAGAGTCATAGAGGAGCAGAAGAAGGAAAAAGAAAAGATGAGTGAACAAATAAAAGAAATTCAAGAAAAGAATGATAGCTTGCTAGAAAGATTGTTCAATATGGAAGCATAGTAAGTTCAGAACCAAAACAAAATGAGATTTTTAGAAGAGAAGTGTGCAAAACAGACTGAAAACATATTTAAGGTGGAAGGTGAATTAAAGAGAATGGAATCCAAGTGCAGAATATTGCAAGAGTCTTATCAAATAATGGTCATAGCTAATGAAGAAATCAACAATTTATTAATGGATGAAGGACAAGTAAAGGTGGATAGCCAACCAACCAATGTTAATCAAGAAGAGCTGGAAGGATTAAAGAAAGAAGTGCAAAGATTACAAGAGGAATTGAAAGAGACAAAAGAGATGGAGAAACAGGCTAGTACACATGCTTCTACTGCAATGAGAGGATATAAAAAGTTATACCAAGATACAACCAAAGAGAGGGAAGAATGGAGGGATGAAAAATAATTGTTGAATTCATAGAATATTGGATTAATAAAAGAAGTATTATAATTAAAAAAACAAATGGAAGACCTACCAGAGAAGTAAAAAGAACAGGTAGCGGTCACAAGAACAAGCAGCAAAATAAGATTAGAAGGAAAAAACTAGAATCTCACCACCACCAAAGGACACTCATAGAGTGACACATGATAGACAAGTGGAAGATTACTCTAAAGAATTTGTGCAGAAATTGTTAACTAGCAGAGAATCAACAATGGAATTTATTAGAAAAATGCATAATGAATATGAGGAACAAATAGTAAAATTTTCTTTGGAAAATGGTGTCAGTCCAGATCAACATCGTTGGGCAATTGATGGACTTGGAATCCCATTCTGTATGATTTTGGAAAGTATAAAAAACTATCAGACTACAAGAATTGGATTACCACCTAATAGGTATTTAGAATATGAAGAAGACATATCAATCACCAAGGAACGTTTTGAGAAAGCCAATCCAAAGTGGAGAAATAGGTGGTTAGATACCAAGAAAATATGGAAAGAGGCCCCTTTACACTTAAAGATTAATCTAGCATATTGTCTAGTGGCTAGAAGAAGGGAATGGTTTGATTATTGGAATAGGAGAAACGAAGGATTGATCCTAGCAAGATGACTAAATTTTCCTAAAATAACAGAACCTAAAAAAGGAACATGGCCAACAAAGAAGTATATGGTAGACACAACAAAATCTATCATATCAACATATAAAGATGTAAATAACTTAGCCTGTATATTAGAAGTAGAATTATGAGGTTAATCCTTACCTATATAGAAACCTTCAATGACACAAATGTAAGAATACTCAACTACATAGGATTTAATTCACCAACAAATGCATTACTTTTTTATATGAGTGCGACACCTGATAGGATATATTGCATACTATAGTAGAATTGTATTCCCAGGAAGTCATTACTTACAGATTTTTGAATTTTTTTTTGGAAATCTATCAGTGGTAACCAAATCAAGATTGACTGCCTATGAAGCTGTATATATAGAATATTTGAAGAAGGATGTGATAGATAGGCCAGAGGCAACAATCTAGTGGAGGAAAGCACTTTTTGAAATGGTGAACAATTTACATTTGACAGAAAGAAAAAGCCATGATTTACTTTACAAGTATACCAGAGGAAAAAGAAGTGAAGGGAAGCTGGTGAAGAAAAGTCTTTTTGTCAATCCACTTCCAAAAAGTCTAGGAGGGGAAGAAAATGTTAGAATAGGATTTTTTGTAAAAAATCCCATTATCTTGTAAAATATTTATCAGAATAATGTAAAAATGAGAAAGAGTCTTTCTCCTAGATAGAAGAAGCCATATGTATTTTTTAGAGATTTTTTAGAAGCTCTCCAAGCACATATTTTTTAATTAAAAATCAAAAGGACCAAATTTCAAATGTGAAAAGGGACACTTGAAAAAGTATAAAGGACAAAATCTTGTATTTTGCAAGGGTTGCTATCATTTTGTACTCATGTGACATGTGAATGAAGAGCTTCAATTAGAAAATCGTTTCTCTCTTTTCTTTGAGTGTTCATGATTGATTCTTGAGTCTTTTTCTTGTGTTATCCATGGAATTTGATAGTTTAACTAGTGTATCATTGTTGGAGTTAGACGTCTGCGGAAGCACGTGAACAATACAAGGAAGAAGAAGAAGCTTGGAGCACAACACACAATATTGAATTTATTACTAGAGAATGTACAAAGATAAGTAGCCCATTAGGGCAATAGGCGTATATACAAGCCGGGGAAAAAAACCTCCTAAAGAGGAAAAAAGTGCCCCGGTGGTCCTAGAGTGTTCATACATATCACTACCTAAATATATCAACAAATCCCCCCTGGGAGTGATGCAGTGAACAAGTAGCTCGCACTCATGTATAAGGAAGTGCCAAGCTATGTGGAAATCACTCCACAAAAGGAAGTAAGCCCAAAGCTTTGTGGAAAGCATCAAACTTCTCCTTATGCAGAGCCTTCGTGAAAAGGTCTGCAATGTTCTCCTGCGTGGGCACATATGCCAAGCTGATCTCCCGAGCAGAGAACCTCTCCCTAACATAATGATAATGCACCTCAATGTGCTTAGTGCGAGCATGGAACACGAGGTTCCTTGCAACTGGCAATGCGCTCTGACTGTTAGTGAAGATGGTGGTGGCAGAAGACTGACCAACTCCCAAATCAGCCATAAGGCGTCTGAGCCACACACACTCAACAGTAGCTGTGAAAGCTTCCCTATACTCAGCCTCACAACTGGAAGTGGTCACAGTAGGTTGCTTCTTGCTCAACCAAGATATACATGAGCTACCAAGCATGAAGCAAAAGCCACTAGTGGACACATGAGTGTCATAGCAACCAACCCAATCAGAGTCAGAAAAAGCATGCAAATTTGGTGGTAGTGATCCCCCCTTGGGATAAAACAACCCAAGTAGCCGAGTACCGCTCAAGTAGCGAAAGATGCGCTTAACCGCTTGCCAATGCTTGACTCCTGGGCAATGCATAAACCTGCTCATCTACGAGACAACAAACTGAATATCTGGCCGAGTAATGCATAAGTAAATCAAGCATCCAATAGCCTGCAGATAGAGAACAGCATCAAATGCATCTCCAACATCATGAAAACTCAATCATAAACCTGTCTCCATAGGAGTGGCAATTGGCTTACAATCTTCAAGGCCAAAATGCTGCAATAATGTGTCAATATATTTCGTTTGACACAAAGCCATTCCACCATGAACTTGCATAAACTGAATGCCCAAATAGTGATGCAAATGCCCCAAATCAGACATCTCAAATGAGGTATGCAAATCAGCCTTAAAATCAGCAATATGCTTCTTAATAGTGAGCAACATCACGGCTAATAAGAATGCATTTAGTCTATGGATGATACAAACGAGCCTTTACTTTCAGAACTGTACCCAACAAAAATACATTTTACTGCTTTATCATCCAATTTTTTGCGATGTTGTTCAGGCACTAATGCATATGCCAAACAACCAAAAACATGCAGATGAGAAATAGATGGCTTGTGGTCATGCCAAGCCTCATATGGAGTGATAGATTGCAGCGCTTTAGTGGGACACCTGTTCAGTATATATGCTGCACACATGACAACCTCAAGCCAGAAATTATGTGGTAAAGCCTGACTCTTGACCATAGACCTTGCCATCTCCATGAGTGACCTATTCTTTCGTTCAACAAATCCATTCTGTTGAGGTGTATACGGCACTGTAAACTAGTGTTTTATCCCACGTTCAGCCAGAAATGCATTAAAATAAGAAGACATATATACCCCCCCTCGATCTTAACGGAGGGTGCCCATTTTACATGCTGACAGATTTTCAGCCAAAACCAAAAACTGTTTGAAGCACATGGACACTTCGGACGTTGCATTCAATGGATATACCCATGCATGCCTGGAAAAATCATCGATGAAAGTTACGAAGTAAAGATAATTCCCAAAAGAAGGTGTCTACATAGGACCACAAACATCACTATGTACAAACTACAATTTCCGAGTAGCCCATACACAACCATCTTTTGGAAAGGACGAACGCTGCATTTTGCCCAAAATACAACCTTCACAAACATGTTTTCCAGGTGCCTCAAGTTTGGGCAAAGAGGACACCGTTTCAGATTTCTATAGGCATAGCAAACTAGCAAAATTCAGATGACCAAAGCATGCATGCCAAATTAGATGACTAGGAAAGATCCTTCTTTTCCTAATAAGCATAAATGAGAGAGCTCTACGGAAGCTTCCGTCTTGAAAGACTTGAAGCCACCTACCTTTACGCTGGATGACCGCGATAGAAACAAGAATGGAATCTACACTTATTTACAAAAGTGGCATGATTTGCATCAATTGATGGGCACCCGAACAGAGTACCGTGTGCTAGAGGTGAGTCTCTCGCTTGGCCCACATGCTTATAAGTGATGGATGAATCTCAAGGAGGCAAACTCTATCCCTACAGATTGGAATCAGTTGGAAACTCTTTTCCTAAAAGAGTTTCTTCCTGAGAATGAGGAGGAGAGGAATTGGGAATAGTGGGATAGGATCACCCAGAGAGGTAGACCTTTGACGGTCTACATATCCCACTATAGGGAGATCATTTTGAAACTTAAGGGCTTAGACGACTTTCAAAAACTAGAGGCTTTGGAAGAGGCTTAGATAAAACCATCAAGAGAGAGATAAGAAGGAATGCACCTAAGACATTTGAGGAGGTGATCAAGTATGCACAGATCTATGAGGACCATAACCATCCTCAATATACTCCTATGGAGATGGATCAGCCCCTCAAGCCTCTTAGCACGACTAAGTCCAAGAAGAAGTTGCCATTGGGGAAAAAGAAAATTTTCATTTAAAAGCAAAGATCACAAGGGCCTAGGTTACCTACAAAGCAGTTTGAGAGGGCCAAAAGAGAGAACCTGTGCTTTAGGTGTTTGTCTCCTAGCCATTCATAGTGGAACTGTCCACTCAAGAAGGGGGAAGAAAAGAAGAGACGGCCGGAGAGTAGTACGGCCCCTGAAAAGGGCAAAAAGGCAGTCCACCTAGTGCAAACACTTCCTATTCATGGAAGCTCTAGCTACAAGGGAGTGGAGATCATGAATGAGGATATAGAGCACATCTGTTGTTTGAATCACTCATTGTGGTCACCTCAGTTTGGACCACATGACTTAGTTAAACTTCATGGTAGTGTATACGGGACCAGGGTGCGAGTCATGATAGATGACTCTACCACTCATAACTTTATGAACTATGCTCTGATCAAGAAACTAAAAATTGCAGCCCAGTGCACATAAATACATAGTATCTATGATGCAAGGGGAAGACAAGAGGATATGGGATACTATGGTATCCAATTTGGAAGTCAAGATGCAGGGTTATATAGATCACATGGACTTCCAAATTATGAATATGGAGAGGATAGATCTTGTGTTAGGTAGAGGGTGGCTATGGGGATTGGGAGACACACTTAAACATAGCTATCAAAACAACACACTTGATTTTGAAAGAAATGGAAGTAAATTTTGTATACAAGGAGAGAGAGATGTACCTAGTGCACCTCTCATTTCATCTTTGGAGTTGTATAGTCTTTGTCATTTTCAGCATGTACAAGAGATGTTTTTTTTGTATAGTCATGATATTGAGCATTGTACAACCAATTCATTTGATGTATATTTTCATGCTAGGAATGTAAATATGAAAATGAATTTCTATTGTTCTTGCTTCCAAGAGTGTGTGGTTAAAAGTTTTAAAGATCTTATGTTTGAGTTTAGAGATGTTTTCCCCACTGACTTACCTAGAGTGCTACCACCTGAGAGAGGGGACATTGACCCTGCTATTGAGGTAGTTACTAACACTAGCATTATTTGTAAGCCCCCTTATAGGCTTAGAGTTTCTCAACATGAGGAGGTTGAGAGGCAATTACAAGATTATTTAGATAAAGGCTTCATTAGACCTAGTAACTCACCTTGGGCATCACCAATGCTCCTAGTCAAGAAGAAAGATAGGTCTATGAGATTATGTAGACTATAGAGCACTTAATAAGGTAACTATCAAAAATAGGTTTCCAATGCCTAGATTGGAAGACCTATTTGATTAGTTACATCAAGCTAGGTATTTTACCAAGCTTGATCTTAGATCAAGGATTAGGGTAGAGGATGTCCCTAAGACTGCATTTAGGACTAAATATGGGCGCTATGAGTTTTTGGTGATGCCTTTTGGTCTCATCAATGCTCTAGACACATTCATGAAGCTCATGAATAGTGTTTTATGGCCTTATCTAGGATACTTTGTAGTAGATTTCTTAGATGACATTCTGATCTATAGTGCATCGGAAGAGGACCACTTGGAATACTTAAGAAAATTATTTCAAGTGCTAAGGCAAAATTCACTCTTTGCTAAGGAGTCAAAGTGTGAATTTTTCAAAACAAAGGTTAGATACTGTAAACCGCCGGATTGGCAATTGTAAATCTTTTCCTTTTCGTATTCCGCACGAACCGAAAGGTCGCTGTGAAGAGATGTAACCATTTATAATCTAATGAAAGGACGCTTCGGCAACAACCAGAAGAATCGCCAGACTGTCTGTTTGGGCTATTACATTCTGTGGAGTTCCGTTGTGTTATGTTGGAGAATTCTGAGTAGTACGATGTTATTTTGCTTTTTGTTTGATTATCTTCAATTGTGTTTAATGCTGTTCCAGTAAGTAAGAATTGTAAGTCTGTATTATGGTAATGAATGTTGATATATTTAGGTAGTGATGTGTGTGAACACTCTAGGACCGCCGGGGCACTTTTTTCCCTCTTTAGGAGGTTTTTTTCCCCCGGCTTGTATATATGCCTATTGCCCTAATGGGCTACTTATCTTTGTACATTCTCTAGTAATACATTCAGTCTTGTGTGTTGTGCTCCAAGCTTCTTCTTCTTCCTTGTGCAGTTCGCGTGCTTCCGCAGACGTCTAACTCCAACAATTGGTATCAGAGCAGGTCGTTGCTTCTTCTAGGGTGCCGTCGACACTCCTCCGTTTGCAGTCTCAAATTCGCACAAAATTTGGTGAGCATACTCAGGGTGTTTCCAAGATCAAAACAGCTTCGCTATGTGGTGCCGAAATCGCGATCTGAGCTCGTTTCGGCCTCCGAACGCACTATCGCAGTGCTTGTGCAGGCTATTTTGTCCTTTTGTGCCAAAGGTATATACCAGTTTCTGTTCGCCAGTTTAAGCGTCTCGAAGTCTGCTACAGGTCTAGCAGAACTTGTCTGGGCAGTTCTGTTCAACTTTTTGAGATACAGTCAATTTTCTGCATCAAGGTATTTTAGTCACCGGCCATGGCTGAAAGCAGTGATGTATTCCGTATGTTGGCTGTTGAGGATAAGTTGGATGGTACCAACTACCCATTATGGGCTTATATGATGCGACATGTACTGGTTGCAAAAGGATTGTGGAACATTGTGCAGGGTGTTGAAAGACGTCCTGTTACACCTATAACGACAGGTACTGCAAATACAGGTGTTGGAGCTGATGAAGATGGTGTCGAAGATGATATTCCGCAAATTCCTGTTCGTGCTTCTGTTTCTGTTGCACCTACTGCAGAGCAGATTCATTGGGATGGCAGAGATGCCCAGGCACATGCATTGATAGCTTTGTCTATCAAACGTGCCATTATTCCTCACATTCGCTCTTGCAGAACAGCAAAGGATGCTTGGGATACACTTACCACTTTGTACCAGGCTAGGAATGAGGCTCGTGTTGCTTACCTCCGAAAACAGTTGGAGAGTGAGCACATGAATGAAGGTGATTCGATGGACAATTTTCTTACAAAGATCAAAGACCTGAAGGAACAATTGATTTCTGCTGATGAGGTTATACCAGATAGCTCACTTGTGCAGACCGTTCTGAATGCCTTCCTGATTCATATCAGAGTTTTGCCTCTACTCTTCGATTGATGATGAAAGGCAATCCGAATGCCTTGTCATTTGAGGAATTAGTCTCTGTTCTGTTGCAGGAAGATCAGTCCAGGCAGAACAGGTCCATTATGCGTGTTGCAGATCAAGCTTTCCTGGCTAGTCAGAAGGGCAAAGGAAAATGGAGCTCTTCTACTAGTAAGCAGAAATCTGCAAATGCTGCACAATCGAAGAACCAGGATAAAGATGAGAAGAAATCAGAAAAGCAGAAATTGTTCTGCAAGTACTGTAAAGGAAATGATCATATTATAAAGAACTGTCCAAAACTGGCTGCTAAAGAGGCAAAGAAGAAAGAGGCTGGAATGGTTGTTGCAGAGGCCTCTACACCAAAAACAGAGTCTGCAAATCTTGTGCAGGAAGAAGAATGGGCGTTTACTACTGTCTGCAGTTTTGACCCATCTTCTCATGATCAGTGCATGTCTGCAGTAGACTCAGATGTTTGGTACTTTGACAGTGGGGCGACCAAACATATTACCTCGCAGCGCAGTTTCTTCTCTTCACTCGAGCCTACCCCTACAGGGAATACTGTCACATGCGCCAGTAACTCCTCTTATCCTGTTATGGGAGTTGGTAAGATCATTCTGACTACTGCTGATGGTAGTTCTTTCACTTTGTCAGATGCTTTATTTGTGCCAGGGATAAAAAAGAACCTGTTATCAGTTTCTGCATTAGCCAAGATTGGCTTGGTTGTGAAATTCGTTGATGACAGGTGTACAGTCCATGATCTCTCAAATGGCGATGTGATTATTACTTCTGGCATTTTATCTCGTGGGCTGTATAAGCTCATAGACTATGAAAGATCTGTGAATGATTCGGCATGTGCAGTTCATGATTCTCAGGCTATGTCAGATGCAAAGCTTTGGCATGCACGCTTTGGTCATCTGAATTTTGCTAGTTTGTTACGCCTGCAGAAATCTGAAATGGTGTCCTCTTTGCCCAAACTTGAGGCACCTGGAAAACATGTTTGTGAAGGCTGTATTTTGGGCAAAATGCAGCGTTCTTCCTTTCCAAAAGATGGTTTAGTTCGGGCTATGCAGAAACTGCAGCTTGTACATAGTGATGTCTATGGTCCTATGTAGACACCCTCTTTTGGAAATTACCTTTAGTTCGTGACTTTAATTGATGATTTTTCTAGGCATGCATGGGTATATCCACTCAAAGCAAAGTCCGAAGTGTTCATGTGCTTCAAACAGTTTTTGGTTTTGGCTGAAAATCTGTCAGCATGTAAAATGGGCACCCTCCGTTCTGATCGAGGGGGGGAATATATGTCTTCAGATTTTAATGCATTTCTCGCTGAACGTGGGATAAAACACCAGTGTACAGTGCCGTATACACCTCAACAGAATGGAGTTGCTGAACGAAAGAACAGGTCACTCATGGAGATGGTGAGGTGCATGGTCAAAAGTCAGGCTTTACCACATAGTTTCTGGCTTGAGGCTGTCATGTGTGCAGCATATGTACTGAACAGGTGTCCCACCAAAGCGTTGCAGTCTATCACTCCATATGAGGCTTGGCATGACCGCAAGCCATCTGTTGCTCATCTGCGTGTTTTTGGTTGTTTGACATATGCATTAGTGCCTGAACAACATCGCAAAAAATTGGATGATTAAAAATGTATTTTTGTTGGGTACAGTTCTGAAAGGAAAGGCTATCGTCTGTATCATCCACAGACTAAACGCATTCTGGTTAGCCGTGATGTTGTCTTTGTGGAAGATGCTATTCAGCCATTGCTTTCATGTACTAAGGAGACATCTGTTAGCTCCAAAGACATGTATGATACTTTGATGCCTCTTTTTACAGGTGGACAGGCTAGCGCTGGTCCTAATGAGGCAACTTCTCAGCCTTTACAGGTTTCATATGATGATGTAGATCATTCAATTTCTGATGCAGATTTACATGATACACTTGTTGATGAGAGAGCTGATATTGAACAGGCAAAAACTATGCCAAAATGGCTGGTGCAGACTTTGTGTGACAGCAAATTAGATGCACCTTTGTCATATCGTACTCGTTCAGGCTCTCATAGTACCTCCTTTGCATCAGATTGCTATGCTATGGCTGCATCTAGTCTCTGTGATGAGAATGAGCCTGTTTCTTTTGATGAAGCACAAAATTCAGAAAATTGGATGGCTGCTATGCAATCTGAATATGATGCTATAATGAAGAATGGTACATGGTCTTTATGTGACTTGCCTCCTGGCAAGAAGGCCATTGGCACTAAGTGGGTATACAAGCTGTAAACCTGATGGTACAGTTGATAGGTATAAGGCTAGGCTTGTTGCAAAGGGTTATGCGCAGGAGAGAGGCATTGATTTTGATGAGACCTTTGCACCTACATGCCGTATGACTACTGTTCGGAGCATTTGTGCACTTGCAGCCCATCATGGTTGGAATGTACATCAGTTGGACATTGAAACAGCATTTCTGAATGGTGACTTGCATGAAGAAGTGTATGTTTTTCAGCCCCGTGGCTTTGTGCAGAAAGGGCATGAAAACCAGGTGTGCAGGTTAAAGAAGGCGTTATATGGTTTAAAGCAAGCACCACATGGTTGGTATGAGAAAATACATGCCTATCTGATTGCACATGGTTTTGGAACAGTCCAACTGAAAGCACCTTATATGTTAAGCGTGCTAATGATGTGCTTCTGATCATTGTTGTCTATGTAGACGACATGCTGCTCAGTGGTCCTCTTGAGAAGCATATTGCTGATTTCAAGGCTGATTTGCATGCCTCACTTGAGATGTCTGATTTGGGGCATTTGCATCACTATTTGGGCATTGAGTTTATGCAAGTTGATGGTGGAATGGCTTTGTGTCAAACGAAATATATTGACACATTATTGCAGCGTTTTGGCCTTGAAGACTGTAAGCCTATTGCCACTCCTATGGAGACAGGTTTACGATTGAGTCTTCATGATGCTGGAGATGCATTTGATGCTATTCTCTATCAGCAGGCTGTTGGATGCTTGATTTACTTATGCATTACTCGGCCAGATATTCAGTTTGCTGTCTCACAGATGAGCAGGTTTATGCATTGCCCAGGAGTCACGCATTGGAAAGCGGTTAAGCGCATCTTTCGCTACTTGAGTGGTACTCGACTACTTGGGTTGTTTTATCCCAAGGGGGGATCACTACCGCCAGATTTGCATGCTTTTTCTGACTCAGATTGGGCTGGTTGCTATGACACTCGTGTGTCCACCAGTGGTTTTTGCTTCGTGCTTGGTAGCTCATGTATATCTTGGTTGAGCAAGAAGCAGCCTACTGTGGCCACTTCGAGTTGTGAGGCTGAGTATAGGGCAGCTTTCACAGCGACTGTTGAGTGTGTGTGGCTCAGACTCCTTATGGCTGATTTGGGTGTTGGCCAGTCTTCTGCCACCACCATCTTCACTGACAGTCAGAGCACATTGGCAGTTGCGAGGAACCCTGTGTTCCATGCTCGCACTAAGCACATTGAGGTGCATTATCACTATGTCAGGGAGAGGTTCTCTGCTGGGGAGATCAGCTTGGCATATGTGCCCACGCAGGAGAACATTGCAGACCTTTTCACGAAGGCTCTGCCTAGGGAGAAGTTTGAAGCTTTCCGCAAAGCTTTGGGCTTACTTCCTTTTGTGGAGTGATTTCCACATAGCTCGGCACTTCCTTATACATGAGTGCCAGCTCCTTGTTCACCGCATCACTCCCAGGGGGGATTTGTTGATATATTTAGGTAGTGATGTGTGTGAACACTCTAGGACCGCCGGGGCACTTTTTTCCCTCTTTAGGAGGTTTTTTTCCCCCAGCTTGTATATACGCCTATTGCCCTAATGGGCTACTTATCTTTGTACATTCTCTAGTAATACATTCAGTCTTGTGTGTTGTGCTCCAAGCTTCTTCTTCTTCCTTGTGCTGTTCGCGTGCTTCCGCAGACGTCTAACTCCAACAATGAATAGTTCCGTCTTTGTGTGTTGAGAACGTATCAACCAGAGCATAATCGGTAAGGTTGTGGAAGAACTAACAATAGTCTGAGTACAGATAGTGATACGGTGAGAGAACGAACAAGAGTCTAGAGATTAATTCGTATTAACAGAGAGTTAACATTAAGGTACTGTGGTGTGAGTGGTTAATCGGGAAAATCAAGTATAGGGCCTCTGATTATTCAAACCCCTTCCACTCCCAAGAACCCGAAAAGAGCTTAAACGCGTCTCGGGCGGCAACGCACGTTTAACACTGGCACCATCTATGGGAAAGTGGCATCAGAGTGTTGCAAATTAGTTGTGGGAATGTGGCACCAGAGTGTTGCAAATTAGTTGTGGGAATGGTGTAGCTCAGTGATGAGTAGCACCTCCTTTAATGTCAATCCGGGAAGACGTGAGGATGGTATGAAGACCTCGAGCAAGTGGCGGCACAAGTGCGTGAGTGAGAAGCACACAATCATGCACACACATACACACACACGCGCACACACGGCAAGACAAAGAGTGAGAATCAATGGAGTTCTTAGATTACTTTCAAGAAGCTCTTACTAGTTTGTTTCAATTACAATCTAACCTCAAAAATGAGCTCTCTAGCTCCTTTTATAGTTTTTGACTAGCTTTGGCCCTGTTCAGACCTAGTGTCCGGCCTAGTTAAAAATTAGGTTCCAGGGCTTATTTGAGGGCTCAAACGAGATCTAAAAATTACGAAAATTGGTAGGTAGATACTTCTAAAGCTCCTCAAGCTCAAGGACTCCTTGGCTTGCACAAAATGGAGCTACAAAAAGATGAAATGGTATTTACAATGATGTTTAGTGATGAGAATCACTTTTAATTGGTGTAGAGGTTTTGAAAAATTAAAGGTTGCCTTAGTGCTAGATCTGCGTGAATGCTCATACATGCTTCTTTCTGAAGAAAATTATTGGCCTATTTGCCGGATCTTCGTTGACTCCCTTGTCTGCTTGTGCCTTCTCTCCCTTCTGACTCTCTTCTCTGACTGCCATGCCTCGTTAGTCCTTCAGTCCCTTGTCCACTGCTAACATCCCCCCCTCTCTCGCGTCTGTCGTCCCTGACAGACCCTTGTTGTGTGGGTTTCTGGATGTAGTACTCGACGACATCCTGCGCTAAGTGGTGTTCGGCAATTCGCAATCCTTTGGCCAAATCTGTGAGTAGAGCATCCCAGTATACCGGCCCGGGAACCTCTGGATGTGGTATACGTAGCTTTTCGGAATGGAGAGCTTGTTCCACTGCAAACAACTGCAAGAGATGGGGTGGTCTGGGAATGAATATCTCGGAGTGATATTCCCAGAATCCCGTGACAAACATCTCTTCAAACGTTTGTTTGAAGCAGGCCGGTAGATATTTGATGCGAGCATGCCATGCATACACAACATTAATCGATGGGGTTGTGCTCATGTCGTATACAAGGTCCTGATTACCTTCATTAAATCCTAGTGCTGAGAGATGCGGTTCCTTGACATTTTTGAAGGTCCTGAAGGTGACCAACATAAGTTCGAAAATCTTCAGGCACATCTGAGTCATGACGTCAGGTACATTCTTGAACCGGACCCCCCAATGTCGAATCGTCAAAATCATATATCCAACAGTAGGTGGGCCCTTAGGGGGTGCGAAGTACACATAATTGAGCCACTTCTCACATCCTTTAATCGTCAGCACTGTTTGTGTGTACTCCGGCCAGGATCTCCTTCGAAATACAGGGCAATAACATGGGTTATATTTGATGTACAATGGCATGTTGTTCCATGTTCTTACCATTTCCGGGTAGGTTTCAAGCAGCCGAATTCTCCACATCGGTTGGCGAATATGTCCCTGCTTGGCACTTTCTGGGATGTTGTCAGGTGCAAACTGGGTGGCAGAGGTTGGTTCCCTTGAGGTGTGGTGTTTGATCTCCGCATTATAATCCGCCATTAGAACGCAAAAAGGAACATACAGGTCGTCCGATGGGCCGATCCACCTATGGTGTGAGAGATTCTTAAAATAATCGGATTTTATTACAACCTCTTCCAATTTTGACATCAATGCGATTTGGACTGCCACCCTGTCGTCATGCGTCGTGGCTACTTTCTCTAATTTTTGCATCCATTCAGGTGCCTCAATTTCAATTGTGTCCATGCCCTGTTCTGTTCGCTTACCCCCGGGTGTTGGCATCGGGACATAGGGATCCTCGAATGTTTCTTCTACTTCAATTGGCACAAGATCGTCAGGCTCGGGCTCTACCAGAGGGGAGGGCTGGCGCTCGTATTGCATGACCTTGCTACGTAATTCCTCAAGTTCTGCCCGGAGTTTAGTGACCTCTTCAGATGTATCTTCTGCGGTTGTGATCTTGCCGGGTGATGTCTGTCGGGTGGCCAACTGCCTTAGCAAATCATCTCTTTCTTTTTCTAAGGCGGCGTGGGCCTCCATTAGATCTACATGAGTTTCTAACACCACTTTCATATTCTCAGAGGGAATTGCCTTGAATCGCTCTGGGTCAATCTCCTGTGGGGAACCCTCCATGGCCGCCTCCAGATTTTCTTCGTTCTGTTTCTGTAATCGTTTATTCTCCTGTAGCGTTGTAGACATGTGCTTGCGTAGGAGGCCCAAGTTCCGTCAAAGCTTAAGGTTTTCCGTGATCTGAGAATGTAGCAGCTCGTCCATGTGTCGTCGTTCTTCATCATCTACTTGGGATGGGTTGGCTACTAATTGTGCATGTTGTTGCTGTAATGTCACGTGCTGCTGTTGTAGTAGCTGCTTCTGCTCTTCAAGATCCCTACATCGTGCTTGGAGATCTTCGTGGTTTCGGAAAAGCCTTGTATGTTGGTTGTCAAGGTGTTGGTAATGCTGCTGAAGTTGGGACATGCATTGATACATATTATTAAATACATTATTAAGAGGAATGGTGGGAGAAATGGTGTGGAATGCAGAGGGGAAGGGAAAGGGAAAGGGAAGTGTGGATGCGGTATTAGAGAAGGGTGAGGGGGGAGGTGGGGGAATGGGAGATTGTGGGTAAATAGGGGGTGGGAGAGGTGCAGAGGTGGGTGACACCTCCATGGATTCAACAGTGGAGGCCGTGATGGGAGTGACTGTGAACATGGGGATTGTGGTTGCGGTGAGAGTTGTGAATGTGTATAGAGGTGTGTGTAATTGTGAACTTCCAAGAAGTGTGATGGAAGTAGTGGGGTTTACTGTGGCTGTGGTTAGACTTATGTTTTCAGTGGAAATAGAGTATGTGGGTTGACTGATGGTTTGTGCGTCGGTGTGTGGAGTGTGTTCGGAGGTGGTGACAGTAGAGGTTACAGTGGTGGAGGGAAGTGAATGGGGTGGATGTGGGGGAGAAGTTGGCAAGGGAGGTGATGGAGGTGCACTCGATGTGTGGGCTTCCTCGGTGTCGTGAACGGTGTGTGCGGTGCCAGTGGTTGTGGGGATGCCTTGTGGTCCTGATCCTAATACATTCATTCGTTTTCCCGTTCGTGGGGGGCGTCTGCCATATCTCTTCTCTGTCCTTCGTGATTGCGCTAGTGCAGTATGCACCGTTTCAAGTACTCCCAAAGCGTCCGATATCATTTCCAAGGTGGCACGGTATTGCTCGTCCACTCCTTCCTCCTCCAGAATCTGGTTCATGAGGGCTTTACCCGCAGCTAATGATAGTCTGTGTTGTTCTTGAACTCGGTTCATCGTGTCGTAGAGCTTCTTTAATGCGTTAGTATAAGCTGGGGCACCTTCCAATACTTGTAGGGCTTCCTGATCATACTCTTGTTCTTCTGCGTCTGATTGTCCACCCTGTGCCTCCTCATGTGCTTCTTCTTCATCGTCCACATTGACTACATCCGGTTGACTGGGCTGGGCTTGGTCTGGGGCAGTTTGCTGTCCACCAACTTGCTCTTCTTCAACTTCCGCGTTTACCGCTTCGATGATTCTAGCAACTTCTTCGTCCGTTAGATCCTCCAAAGTGAATCCATGCGGGAATTCCAGATCAGTCGGTACTGGTGGAAACACCAGATTAGGTCCATCTGTGCTGTGCCTGGGTAACCTGATAGTAAATGGTTGCACTCGTCGGGGAAGTCTTGGGGTTGTTTGAGGCGTTAGGGTTGCACCGCGAGCTTGTGCACAAGGCATCTGGACAGCGCCTCTCATCTTCTTTGAGGGAGGCCCTACAGCTGACATCTGCGTTGAAACTCCTGTGCTCAGGACCAAATGAGAGCCCTCTGCACCGGTACATCATATGCGAGACATCTATATACAATTCTTGTAAGTGCACAGCATCCATACAGCACAGACTTTTGCTTCTTATACCATCTCTGATGAGCCATATGAATCTGGTCGATAATCCAGTGGGGCATATTGATGGTCAAATCAAAAGCATCCGCCAGGTAGAGGCTAAACCAGATCTTTTTGGGAGGCATCGTGAACCTTTCCTGCGCGGGGAATGTGAAATGTTGCATGACCATGCGTAAGTGAATGGCGATCGTAGGTGTCATCGCAACCATGTCCTTCAGCTTCGTCAGATTCCTATTCTTCATATTGTCTGGAACCATAGTCTCTTTCTCTGTTGGAATGTGCATACCTCTCATGTCGAGTGCTTCTCTTACCAGGTTGATAGTCAAGCGGAAACGCTTCAGCTCGTTGCCCCTTGTGAGTGATGGGAGCAGAAAGGAGCTGTATCCTTTCTTGTCCTTGCTTGGAGTGAGGGTACTAATTAAGTATGAGCACCTTAGAAAATCTGGCTTGGGTAGTTGGAACTTGAAGTAATCATAAAGCCCAGCCTTCTTCCATATCGACTTCAGTCCTTCATTGTTATGTAGCTTTTCAAACTCCCTGGTAAAGAAATGGTATCTGCCCCATCGTCCATTGAATTCCACCTCGGACTCCCACATATATGTGCCTTCACCCAGAGGTCCAGCAACGTCACTGAACCAGTGTGAGGTTCTGCCCACCGGCATTGTGTGACCCTGTGGAGGATTCTGAATTGGTATGGCATGTAATGCCCGTAATGCCACTGGTCTTTCCTTTAATTCCTCCTCGACCGGAAGGCTTTCGATGTCCACCACTTGGGGGCTGGTGCCTGCCTGGGAGCTAGTTCCTACCGTATCTGCCATTTTACTTCTTGCTGCCTGTCTCTGTGAGAATATACAAACATGTGTTAACATTGTACAGGACAAGGGAGAACCGTTGTTGTTCCCATCACAATATTAACATGAGGGTCGGGAGCGAATAACGGGTTAGTAAGTGCTCGGTGCGAGTGTGTGTACGGTTAGTCGTTCGGTAGACCTAAGAGTTAAGTGGAATGATGTAATGTGATAGTGATGTGATTAGTAAGTTATCATGGATTTACAAATGGGATCTGGGGGTTTGTTACAATTCGGAGGCTGCCAATTGCAGTGGCTGGGTTTTGCTCTTGGGTTCGTAGAGACTCTAGAGAGCTTTTTCGGTGTCTCGGTTTGACAATGAGGCCTTTTAGGGACCCATTTACAAGTGATTATGTGCGTGCTCGTGGGCCTTGGTGTGTTCCTGAGTGTTGAAAATGACTGGATGCCGGCTGTGCGAGTGAATGGGTCACGCGGTATAGGTTGTGGCCTTGGCGTAGCTACTTGCGCCCGCAAGCAAGCCTTAGGCACCCAAATTTTTCTTGATTGTGGGCTAGCCTTCATCGACTTATTGGGCACCCAAATAGATTTCACGTTAGCAGAAGAATTTCTGATAGACTTCTTATTAGTGTCGTGTTGTTGGTTACTGATAAGAGGCTTTGCTCGTGTGGTTGGCTTGAGTGCAACCGGGTGTTCGCCTTTCCTCACCCACACTTGGTTTACTTGCTGAGACATTTTGCTGCGCAGGTACTTTTGATCTCTGGCATAGGTAGTACTCTGCTTCTTCTGCCTTTGATCCACCTTCGGTTGCTGCCTCCTTCTGGCCTTTGGAAAAGAAGGGAGTTCCGTTGCATCCCTGACTCCTTTTTTGAGAATATCATTCCTCTGCAACACATAGTTTTGGACAAGAACAGCATGGTCATCTTCATGTGTACCCCTGGAGGGACCAGGAGTCTGTGCCTTTCCTAGTTCCTTTAGTGCTCCATTATCTAACTCTACTGTAATTCGACTATGATTGACCCATACCTGAAGAAGTCCACTTCTTAGGTTTAAGTTGACTGCTTGGTCATAGATCCAGTCTTGACCCAAGACAAGAGGTTCAGTGAGATCCTTGTCTTGACACACTAGTACTTTAACTGTCAATGCCTCATCATGAATGTAGAGGGGAAGTTCCACCTCGCCCATGCAAGGGGTTTCCACGCCTCCCAATCCTATGAGATATGCTTCCACAGGATTGACAGTTAACTGCAACTCTTGACAGTAAGACAATTTAACAGCACTAGTGGCTGCTCCTGAGTCAATCAAGGCTCTCACGGTCCTTGCACTCTTTCCTTGTCCTATATCTAGGGTTATGAAAGGACGTCGATCAGTTATTCTATGTGAGCTAGTTCCTACGACTTCACACATTGCCATATGATATCCTTGATCTGCATAGTCATTTGTTCTAGGCTGATCTCTACCTTACCTTCGTAGCTTTATCCTTCTGATGCGTTCTAAAGCTTTGGCTTGAGCTTCTTCTCGAATTCGCTTTTCTTCCTCTTTGCGTTTCTTAGCAGTGTTGAGTCGGCTGAGCATTTCCTCCGTAAGGGGTTCCTGATACAACTTGACTTTGCATCCGCTAATATAGTTTGGGAGAACATCACCCTCTAATGTGGCCAGTTGTACTGCACCACTCGTGGAAATCCTATTGATAATCATAGGTCCGTAGCCTCTCTTTTCCAGTTTCCTTGCGTGTTGTTTCAGTGTGTAGACTAAAACTAGATCTCCTGCTTTCAAACCCTTATCCTTCACATGGGCATCAAAGTATGCCTTCTGTCTCTTCTTAGCTGCATATATTCCTGCAGCGGCTCTCAGTCTTGTTTCCCCTAATCGTTCAAGGTCAAAGATCCTAGAGGAGAGCTCATGACCTGTCCATTCGTGCTCTTGTGCTACTTTCAACGTAGGTATTAAGAAGTCCAAGGGTAGCACTGCGTTTTTGCCGAATACCATCTGAAAGGGGGTGGCTTGGAGTACCGTTTTGTAGGCAACTCGGTATGCCCAAACAGCATGGTGTAGCTGTTTGTCCCAATCAGAGCATTTAGTGCTCACTAATTTTGTCAGTACATTGCATAAGATCTTATTAGTGCTCTCAGCCTGTCCATTAGCTTGAGGGTGATAGGGGGCAGACTTCTTGTGTATTACCAAGAATTCTTGGAGTAGATTTTCAATCACTTCGTTCAAGAAATGAGTGCCTCTATCACTTACAAGCTCTATAGGTAGCCCATATCTTGTGAATACATTCTCAAACAAGAATTTAGCAGTTGTCTGAGCGTCATTCTTTGTCGTAGCTTTTACCTCTACCCACTTAGTCAGATAGTCTGTTGCAACAATGATGTATTCCGCATGAGAACCCTTAGCTGGGGGATTAATAGGACCTACGAAGTCTATTCCCCACTTAGAAAACGCACGTCCACCCATCATAGGTTTCAGTGGCATCTCATCTTTTCGTATAGGATACTGAGTTCTCTGACAGACATCACACCATTTCACATAGGTATGTGCATCCATGTGAAGGGTAGGCCACCAGAAGCCCGCAAATAGTATTGCCTTGATCACCCGATCCGGTCCAAAGTGTCCTCCTGCTACACCTTGGTGAGCAGTTTCCAAGATCTTCAGATATTCACTTTCATGGACACATAGCCTCAGGTAACCATCTTTACCACGCTTATATAAATTATCACCAATGAGTGAGTAATCCAGGGCTTCTTGTTCTAAACTCCTTTTCCTAGCCAGAGTCATGTCTGGGGGGAATGTGTTTGTCCTTAGGAAGGATACTAGAGGTTCGCTCCAATCTGGCACAATGGATACTTGATAAAGAGTGGTGTGTTCCACAGGTGGTTTAGTGCAGCAGATTGGGCATTCCTTGCACAACTTTTGGACATCAGCTTCCATAGTTGGCCAATGTACTCCGAGTCTCTTTAGGGTCTGTAAAGTTCGTTGCTTTGAGTAGTGTTGCTCTAACGCACCTACATGTGCTAATTGCAACCATTTAGCGTACTCATCCTCTTCTACGCAACAGGCCAAGATCCCTTGATCTGTGTGCTTGTACATACTTCCTGCCATGATGTTGTACTTTTGGGCTTTTACAACCTCTCTATTCCGTGTGTTTACCACTGGATGATTAGGCCCGTATGTCAATACTGGTACTAATGGCTTGGCCCACTGCGGCACCACTTCCAAATTAAACAAGTAAGCATCAGGAAGATCATCCGATACTCCTTGTGGGGCTTCTCCCGATGTGAGCCTAGAGAGATGATCAGCTCTCAAATGAGTCCTACCTTTCCTTACCACAACCTCAAAGTCATATTCCATGAGCAAGAGAAACCATCTCACTAATCTTCCTGTATTGCATGGCTTGTTTACGAGGTATAGCAATGCCTGATGATCAGTAAAAAATTTAAACTTATTTGCAAGCAAATAGTGTCTAAATTTCTTAACTGCATATACCATGCCTTAACCTTCTCTCTCCGTAGTGGTGTAATTTCGTTCAGCTGCATTCAATTGTCTACTAGCGTAGGCACTTGGAAGATCCATATTACCTTCACCAGTAGGTTGAGCAAGTACACATCCAATGGCATAATTGGATGCATCCACATGAACATGGAATGGCTTATTCCAATCTGGTGTGGTCAAGATTGGTGCTGAACATAATCGTCGTTTAAGCTCCTGGAAGGAATTCTCACATTCATCCGTCCACTCAAAGTTTGTCAGAAGTCCGTACATGGGCTTTGCAATGACTGCATACATGTGTATAAATCGTCGGTAATAACCACAATGCCCCATGAAAGCTTGTACTTCCTTGACATTCTTTGGCCTAGGTAGCTCTGCTATAGCTCTCACTTTCTCTTCGTCCGTAGATATGCCATTCTTTGACACTATGTGTCCTAGAATCTTGCCTTGCCTGACCATGAAAACACACTTCTCTGGGTTTAGGCAGACTTGATATTCTCTACATTTGTCAAAGATTTGTCTGAGTTCAAGGATATGGGTTTGTCTAATGTTGGAATGAGCACAAAGATCATCGACATAGACTTCTAAGTTTTTCCTCAGGAACTCTTTAAATACATGGCACATTAGTCTCTGGAAGGTAGCTGGTGCGTTGGTAAGCCCAAATGGCATTACTCTAAAGGCAAAAATGCCCCATTCTGTGGCAAATGCCGTCTTATGTTGATCCTCTGGAGCTATGGCTACTTGATTATAGCCCGAAAATCCATCAAGGAAGTTGTACACTTCCTTGCCTGCCACTCTTTCTAAGAGATGTTCTGTGATGGGAAGCGGATAGTTATCTCGAATTGTGGCTGCATTAACCTTCTTCAAGTTAATGCATACGCGCAACTTTCCATTTTTCTTGGGCACCACTACGATGGGGGATACCCACTCAGTGTGCTCAATTTCATAGATAAATCCAGCTTCAACCAGTCTATCTATCTCTTCTTTGATCTTAGCAGCGTAATTATCGTTATATGTGTAGGGCTTTTGCTTAGAGGGTTTAGCATCTGAAGTCATGGGGATGGTGTGTGAGCATATGTCAGGGTCAACACCCTTCAAATCCTTGTAACTCCACGCGAATACATCTCTGTATTCTCTTAGCAAGGCAATTAACGCATGCTCTTCTTCCTCTGTTAGGTCATGGCCTATGTACGTGCATCTCTCCTCTCCTTCTTCTAGGGCCACTACTATTTTCTTGGTAGTTTCTTTGTTATCATAGGCCTCTCCTGATTGTGCCTCTCGTTTCGGCATTCTGATCATGACTCTCCTGTCGTCTATCTCATACTTCTTAAAATTTTCTGGGACCTCAAACAAAGATTCTTCTTCTTCTGGTGAAACTTCTCTCTTCTTTCGTTTCTTCCCTTCTTCCTTCTGGGTTACATGTGTTGCTAATCTTACATCGTTTGTAATCTCTCCATGCCTCTGGGGTTGAAATTCTACTTCATGGAAGTATTCTTCATCTGATGCAAATGGTGGGTCCATAATGATTGACTCTAGATCGGAGTCACTAGCATCCTCAAATGCATCAGGGCTAGGTTCACACTCTTCTAAAACTGCCTCTCCCCTGATTGGCTCTATGGAGAAGACTGAAATGTCATAGCCATCCTCATCACAGTGAGGTGTCCATTGTTCTTCATTGATGTCTACGTCCATTGTTGCTAGGATTTCGGCCCAGCCATGGGGTTCAAATTCCTCATCAGGAAAGACTACAGGTGCATAGGCTGGGTCTTGGATTGATCTATGGGTTTCTTTCGCACCTATCTCTCTGGCTTTCTCTCTCTTCTCTTCCTCTACTGCTACCTTGCACATCCATAAGTGGGTGTCTTCATGCATCCAAGAGGATCCTGACCCTATGGAATGCACCGATTCTGTATCATCTTTGGCTCTATGGATGGGATTCCATTGGATAGGAGGGACATCTCTATGAGAGTAATCCTTGAGATTGACTTTGGTCGTAATACCTAAGTGTTGCAGGTACAAAGAGTTGGTTCCCCAGTCCTGTACCACTTGCAACTGTCGAATGAATGGTCTTCCCAAAATCATCTCATAGGCATGATTTTTGCTAAAGTCACATATAGCAAAGGTATGTTCAAACTCGGCACCACAAGTGGTGAGAGTTATTCCTTCTAGCAGTCCTAGGGGTCTCTCTATGTGACCATCGGCCATTTGCAATTTCATCCTCGTGGGCCTGAGTGCCGGCTTGCCCCAACGCTTCCATAGGGAAGTGGTGGCAATTGCAACTCCTGCACCTGAGTCCAAAATTGCCTTGGTGGTGTACTCCTGGTAGGTGATGGGAAGATAGGTGTTCCCTTCTTCACCTTCACACATATCTCCTATCTTATCCAAGGGAATTTTTGGCACTGTCCTATGGGATCCTACCTGGGAACGAGGTTTGGCTATTTCTGGTACTTGTTTGGCGACATGTTTCCATAATTCAGGTCTAACCTTGAGTAGCTCTTCTAACTTGAGATTGCACTGCACGTTAGTGTTCTTCACTACCTCTGTGTTCCTAGGTATGACTGAATCTTCGTTTCTTACCATGATTGTAGGTGTTCTCATACACGTGGACTTTGCTTCCCATGGACCTGTGAAGTGGGGTAGCTCTTGTATGGAATTAGACTCAAAGTCCAATCTCTCGTGAGACTGAGTACTCTCATGTTCCCCGTAAATAGATGGGATGTCTTGTGGGAATTGGTCGTGTGCATCATCCACAAGTTCAAAGGGAGGGGCGACTTCACTTTCGTTATCCCATTTGTCTTCTTGAATCTCTCATAGGAAGTCTGGTGCAAACCGATTCATAGAAGAAGAAGTGTCTGGCTCCGTCGAATTAGGCACATAAGCAACCTGGGAAGGAGGGCTTATTCTATCGTTGGCTCTCTCCTCGTTCTCATAGCTGGCTGGAGCACAAGCTTCCTGGGGAGGATTCCTTATTCTATTACTTTTCCGAACAGGCTCATACGCTCCCTGAGAAGGAATGAAGGCAACCTGTGGAGGTACGTAAGCTTTCGAGGGAGGCTCATCTGCCTTTTGGGGGGAAAGATAAGCTTCTTGAGGAGGCACATGGGCTTCCTGAAGAGGCTGGCTTATCCGTTCTCTTGCCCTTTCCTTTCCTTGAGGGGCAGGTTCCTTTTCTGATTGTGCAATTAGCCTCTCTATTCTTTCTAGCAGTCCATCAAAATGTAACTGCGTCTTAGCTGAGCTAGAGATGTTAAAGAGGCGGCTAGCTTCGAACATGGCTTGAGCCAATTCCACCATCTTAGCACAAATTTTAGTTCGTTCAAGCTCTAGCTCGGCTCTAGGGTAGCATTTTTCATGATCGGTTATGGTTGGCCCTTCTTGGATTCTGGCCTGATATGCCTTAAGCATCATGTTTAGGTCCTCGGGAGTGGGATCTGCTAGGAATGATCCTACTTTGGGGGGTGGTGAGTCGTATGAGACGGGTTGGAAGGTGGTGGGTCGGATGGAGATGGGAATGGTGGTGGTGGAGTCATGTGAGAGGGAGTTTGAGTTGTGAGTTCGGTTATTTTGGCTCTTGTTTCTCTTACGCTTTCCTCGAGTTCACTCATCTTTTTTGCCCATTGCCTTTTCATACGTTCACGGCTATCTCTCCAAGCTCTAGTCCTTTTCTTGGTTATGCTCTCAGTTTCACTAGTTGTTGGGCTCTTTTCCTGATCTACCCCCTGGTTTTGCTGCAATGCTTGAGCTCTTGTGACTACCTGTACTGGTGCAGTGGAAGTGACACTTCCTGAGGAATCTACAACCAACCCAATCACATTGATAGGCGTGATTTTTGGCATATTATTAGGATTCTTAGGGCAATCTCGTAAGAGATGCTCTTTTCCACAATCTTGGCAAAAGCCTTGGATCGTCACGGACTGAGTTTGTGTAGGTGGAGGTAAGGGACAATCACGAATGAGGTGATCTCCTTGGCATCTGTAGCACGGTCCTCTTGGGAATGGAGGTCTTACCTGCCTAGGTTGAGGCCTAGGGTTGGGGTTTGCATACATGACGTTTGCGTAATCTGACTCCCAACTAGGTTCATTTGGCTCTTCACTATAGTAGGACTCACCATGTTCTGGAGACTGCATGTAGTACGCCTGGGGACTATCAACATGTGTAGAATCAAAGCTATGGTCACTCGGGTCACTTTCAGAAATCAAGGGTGTCACAGGGACTATAGCTCTATTCAGGTTTTCTTCTGCAACAACATACTTTACCGGAATCACATTAGCTGGGGCGGGGGGTTGTTGAGCTAACACTGGCTGAGGTCTTTGTTGGTTTTGGTAGGGTTGCTGATACGGTTGTTGTGGCTTGCCATATGGTTGTGGAGGGTATGGGTTCTGGTATCTTCCTTGCTGCGGGTATGGCTGAGGGTAGGGTTGCCTAACTGCCTGCTTGTTGTATGGGCAATCTTGTGTGGTGTGATTGGTGTATCTTCGTTCTACGATGCAATATTGGCTATTTGGATTGACCTGGGGTTGAGCCATAATGGGACACACGTTTGCCATATGGTCACCACCGCATGTATAGCACCTCTTCGCTGGGGTAAACCTCGGAATTTGTTTGCTAGAGACACCTAGTTTTTGGGCCACTTTCTCTGCGAGTTCCTCAATTGATGTGGATTGCGTGGAAGAGTGACTAGATGCACTATCTGAATCTTTGTAGATTTTGGAAAGCTCTAGTTCTTCCCCTAGGTTATCTTCAATGTCAATGCACATACGTACACACTCTTCTATAGTCCTAGGGTCCTTCAGATACACATAGGATCTCAATTTCGTACTCAACAATCCATCAAGGAATAAGGCTACTTGGCAGGTGTGGGTAACTCCGAAACAGGGCATCTTTCAAGATATTGTCTAAATCTTCTTCCTGCCAATCTTACAGTCTCTTGGGGAGTCTGTTTGAAGCTGTGGATCAATGAGGAGGTATTGTGTCTTATGCCACTCTTAGAGAATTCAATAATAAATGCCTCTAGGAGTTGGTCTATGCTCCTGAACTGTCGCTCATCCAATGGCTGAAACCATGTAAGTGCTGTGTTCCTAAGGGTTAGACCGAAGGCATTGTATTGCGTGAATAGATCCTCCACTTGTTCAGCTGTCAAGACTTGCTTGAACTCCGCTACATGATCATAGGGATCTCCTGTGCCATCAAAGTAATTCTTCATGGACTTAACTAGCTGGGTCGGTCTCAAAGTTCTGGCGTGCTCTCCAGGTCTCGGCAGAGGAAATCCATCCACATTTCTTTGGTTCCTGTGAGCTCTAAGTATCTCAGGTTCTACTCTATTCGTCTCTGTCCTCGTTCTTTCTCTGCCCACTGGGTTGGCAAAGCTTACTTCTGGTCTATCTCTGCTTCTGTCTCTTTGCATTCCATGAGCTTGGGATGTTCCAGCTCCAGGGTGACCATAGGATACATTCGATCTTGGTTGGGGAAACACGAATTCACCCTTCCAAGTGTAAACATGCCTATCATGTCCTGTCACCACAAAGATCCTCTCTGAAGCGTGATCTAAGTAGGTCACTCTTCCTGGGCTATCAGGATCCTTAAACTCATAGATCATGATTGTTCCTATATCAATTGGCCGATCAGGTTTGTACCTCCAAAAGGCTTCGTCAGTCTCTCGATTGAGGAGCAAATCTATGCTCTTATTATCCTGGGGAATCCATTCTGGTGTGATAATCCTAGTGAGAACCGATTTACCTCGAGGGGTTCTAGGTTATGCCTCCATGTTTCCTTGCTCCAGGTCACCTAAGTCTGCTTCGGGGATCACATTTCCAAATTCGTCCGTCCTATCTGGGTGACTGGTGACTACATATATGGTTCCCTCTTTGTCCAAGTATGCTCCGTTTTCGAACTTGACAGCCGGGTGCTCTAGTCCAATGGATTGATCAGGATTCTTAATCTGTACTACAGATCTTCCTAAGCCGTCCTCATAGATGCTAGCACCTATTCGATTGGTCCTAAGGTATTCCAGCTGTGTTTTGTAAGGGCCTTCTACCCTGTACAAGTAAGGCACTCCTGAACTTCCCGTAGGTCTGTCCATGCCTTAAGACATCTCTGACTCACTGGTCTCAGAGCTAGGGTAGTACGAGTGGTGGCTCAACTGCTGGGCCCAAGACCTAGCAGTGTGGTTAACACTAGCCTCTGAAGATCTAAGGCTTTGTCTCTCCCTTACTAGATGTCGTCCTGATCTAAGGTTCATATGCCTATCTAAGTAGTCCAATTCTTTGCCCAGAGTACAACCTCGTTGCCGGTTACTTTATATTAGTCGCTTGGTTCTTTTTAGTTATTTTATCGTGTTTAAGGTCTTGTCTGATATCACGTCGTCAGGAATACTTGAATGTTGTTTCGCACTTACAGTTGATCGTTCCACGTTAAGTTCTTTCCCTTTAAAATTCTCGACAGTACAAGGATTATGCCCTTAGCTTGAACTTGAAAGTTTAGGTATGCTTCAACTTGATAGTTGCCTATCGTCGCCCTGACTTACTCCTACTCCTAATCGTTCTTAGCCTAAGCTAGGAATTGACGAAGAGGAGGTTAAAAGTTTCCAACCTTTTGTTTCCTGCTTGGTTGCCCTTGAGTGCTCAGGAAGTGTGTTCCCAAGCTTGCACTTACACTTGCTTAGAACGCCTTTCGATGCTCTCAATAGATCTGTAAGAGTTCCAAAGTTAGCTTAAAGATTTAAATTCTAAAGACAGAACCAATGATTTTCATTCCTGTAGCACAAACACAAACTTGCATAGTGATTTTTAAGAAAACAATCCTAAAGACCCCTGACTTTGATCCCCCTAGATATGGTCAACTTCAAAATACTCTATCTGAAAATCAACGCATTATCTTTATAAAAAACAGTTGAGGGCGTGTAGTATATGCCACGAGCTTTCCAACAAGCCCTAGAGCTCAAAAAATTGATTTCGTATGAAGAAGTTATGACTGTTCAGGGTTTAGGGGGTTAAGACAAGATTCAATCTGGCTGACAGATCCTAGGGTTTTCTCCCAAAACACAAGTGTAGAAACCTCCAATTATGCTAATGGATTGACTATTTGCCCCAAAATTTATCCCAAAGTTTGAACAAAAGCAAACCCTAATTTTTGGCCGAAAAGCCTGTCAATCGCGATCGACAGGTCTGTCAATCGCGATTGACAGAGGTGTCCGTCAGGGCTGTCAGTCGCGATCGACAGTGGCAATCGCGATCGACAGTGTCAATCGTGATCGACAGAGTTGATCGTGGCTGTCAATCGCGATCGATGGTATCAATCGCGATCGACACGTTTTCCGGATTTTTCGCCGAGATTTCAGTCAATCGGGGGCCTATCAGTCGCGATGGACACGTGGCTAAGCGAAAAAGTCAATCAATCATTGAATTTCAGTTGGTCGCGATCGACGGTGTCAATCGCGACTGACAGAGGTGTCGGTCGTGGCTGTCGATCGCGATCGACGGTATCAATCGCGATTGACAGGGTCCTACATGGCAGTCAGTCGATCGTGGAGGTCTGTCGGTCGCGATTGACAGGGTCTGTCAGTCGCGATTGACAGGGTCTGTCGGTCGCGATTGACAGAGGTTGTCGGTCGCGATTGACAGAAAACCTCGGAATTTTTCTACTGTTTTTAGTGTTTTAGGATGTGCTCCTTGTGCTTGTTCTAGTGGTGCACTCAATTTTGTGAAAAGCCAAAAATTTCTGTCAGTCGCGATCGACAAAAGCCTGTGACCGCGAGACAGTTTCTGAGTTTTTCGTACCTGCACCGAGTGCTGAGGATGATGATACAGCAAGAACCTGCAATGAAACTCAAGAAACATGCAAAATCCGCACACACAAACAACTCTCTTGCTCTCTCTCTCACAAATGAAATGAGGGAAATGAGGTGGGAAAGGTGATATGATCAAAAAACAGAAATTTTCGCGATGATGTAGATGGAGATGGTGATGTTGATGATGGTGATGAAGATGGTGAAGAAAATAAAAGAAAATCGATGAGAGTGAAGAAAATACCTACGACTCCAACGCGTCAACTCTACGTCTTACCATCACACGCTCGTCCTCAAAGCTCGATCCCCGGCAACGGCGCCAAAATTTGGTGTAGCTCAGTGATGAGTAGCACCTCCTTTAATGTCAATCCGGGAAGACGTGAGGATGGTATGAAGACCTCGAGCAAGTGGCGGCACAAGTGCGTGAGTGAGAAGCACACAATCATGCACACACATACACACACACGCGCACACACGGCAAGACAAAGAGTGAGAATCAATGGAGTTCTTAGATTACTTTCAAGAAGCTCTTACTAGTTTGTTTCAATTACAATCTAACCTCAAAAATGAGCTCTCTAGCTCCTTTTATAGTTTTTGACTAGCTTTGGCCCTGTTCAGACCTAGTGTCCGGCCTAGTTAAAAATTAGGCTCCAGGGCTTATTTGAGGGCTCAAACGAGATCTAAAAATTACGAAAATTGGCAGGTAGATACTTCTAAAGCTCCTCAAGCTCAAGGACTCCTTGGCTTGCACAAAATGGAGCTACAAAAAGATGAAATGGTATTTACAATGATGTTTAGTGATGAGAATCACTTTTAATTGGTGTAGAGGTTTTGAAAAATTAAAGGTTGCCTTAGTGCTAGATCTGCGTGAATGCTCATACGTGCTTCTTTCTGAAGAAAATTATTGGCCTATTTGCCAGATCTTCGTTGACTCCCTTGTCTGCTTGTGCCTTCTCTCCCTTCTGACTCTCTTCTCTGACTGCCATGCCTCGTTAGTCCTTCAGTCCCTTGTCCGCTGCTAACAGGGAAGGTAACCATAGATTGTGAATTGACAGTAAGGTAGAGTAGTACGCAAGTGTGGCTAAGGTGATATATGCCGGTTACTCGGTCCGGCGAGTCGTATCTGAAGTACAGGAGAAACCGACAGCCTTGGGTGGTATTAAATTTGTTAGGGACTCCCCCAGGAGGCAGAAGCATAGATCGGTTAAGCCCACTCGTCAAAGAAACGAAGCATGTTAGCAATAATTCTGGTAGCATTCCGGTGGAACATACTGCAATTCCGGTAGATTCTGGTATAATTTCGGCACAGTCTGCAGAAGGTGCAGTAACTTCGGAGTCTACAAGAACACATTGTGCAGTTGACCCAACACCGTCTGGTCAGGATTCGAACCTCTCTGAGGATAGATGTGTGATAGCCAGAGAGACCATTGCTGGTGAAAGAATACCCTGGTTTGGGGAGAGTTCGACTAATTCCGGTGATAGTTCGGTCCTAGTTGCAGAGAATTTACAATTTTTCGATGACAATGTGATACTTCCTGGTGAATCCTCATTCTGGACACCACTGTTCGGGGAAAGTTTGCCTACGATTGATACCAAAGAAGAGGATAGGCTATTCGAATTGGAAATCCGTAAAAGGTTGAGCGTTATTTTCGAACCGGAAGGTGAGCAGTCTAATCATACAGACTCAGACGGACCGGAAACACCTCCTCAGAATTCAGGAGATAGTAACAATACCACCACTAGCACCATGAGTGGATAACAACAACAACAACAACAACAACAACAACAACAACAACAACAACAACAACAACAACAACAACAACAACAGCAACAACAACAACCACTTCCACTCCGGCCAATTCCAACAGGAGTAACTTACACCAAATTGAGTGGATTTCTAGGTGACGATCCTGATGCCCATGTACGCACCTTTGAAATAAGTTATGCAGTGCTAAACCATCCACCCGATCCGGCATACAAGGCCATCGTATTCCAGTCAACATTAGTTAATGAAGCAGCAAGGTGGATCACAGAGTATGATTTCAATCATTTTTTTACCTATGAAGCGATAAGGGATGCGTTTTTACAGAGGTTCCGATTGAAGAAGAACCCTACCGAAATTTTTGATTACTTGCAGAACAATAAACAGAAGCTGCACCAGACTCTGCAGGAATATGCCACCCTGTTTAGAACTCATTTGAGACAACTACCGCCGGCCCATGCCAACCTATCGGATGATGTCATCACTCAGTGGTTTATTAATGGTTTGACTCCACAACTCAGACAGATTATGATCATCCATTGTGTGGGAGCTATGACACTAGATGCGCTTATTGCAATGGCCTTGGAGCTCGAGCATAAGGTTGGAGGCTTTACCGAAGACCTGGAGTGGTTGAAAGCCAGTAAAAATGTTGCCGAAGATCCGGCTAGACAGATGTACTGCACTAAGTGCAAGAATCCAGGGCATACCAGTGCCATATGTGCCCTTAATCAGATGTATTGCGCTATCTGCAATACCACCGGACATTACACCAAAAATTGTGCATATAACGCCAAAGTGCAGGGACCAGCAACTGTAAATGCCATTATACAAGAACCAGGACAGCCAGCCACCCACTATGTACCACCTCAGATGAGAAATAATCAGCAGCAAGGATATAGAAATTACCGGGGACAGAGGAATACAAACTTCAATACAAATCGCTGGCAAATGGGAACATCACAGGAAGGTACTTCTTTGCCACCACCTTGCTGTCATTTTTGCGGAGAGTTGGGTCACATCCGAAGATTTTGTAAAGATGCAGTCGAATATGATCAGAGGAAGAAAGAGCGTCAGAACCTAATGACCAATATGGTCTATATTTCACCAGTAGAAACTCAAGCGGCAGTGGTCCAGACAAGATCCGGTAAGTAGTTGCAACCAGAAGCTGAGGTGTTTGAACCTGGCATCCATGAACAACAGAGAATGTATAACAAGGCTAGCCAATGGACCACCAAAGAGCCTACAGTGTTCCCTGATCCAGTTCCGGTGACACAAATTCCCTTATCCCAGGCAAGAACGCTTGAACAAGGTTCTACCCCAGTAATAGATGCATCATCATCAGAACCGATGAAGAATACAAATCAAGTAGATCAGGTATGGGATATCCTCTCTAAGGCCTCAATTACACTTCCCTTAGGACAGCTACTTGCTTTAGTACCAGGAGTTAGGCAGCAATCCCAACAACAACTTAGTCCTGGATCTCCCAATATTCCGATAACTGCCACAATCCAACCGGAAGCTGACTCTACGGTGGATCATGCGGTCCCCTTAATTATGGTATGGCACAAGAATCACAAAATTACTCAAGTCTTGATTGATGGTGTTTCGGGTATAAACATAGCAACTGTAGCCCTCTGTAAAAAGTTAGGGTGGACGCAAATCGAGCCTGTTCAATTTTTTATCAAAATGGCCGACCAATCCCGAGTTCATCCGTTGGGACTCGTAAGGAATATCCCAATCACCTTGCAAGGCACCACATTCAAAATGAGTTTTGTAGTCTTAGAAGTACCAGAATATACCCTCGATTACAATCTTCTTTTCGATCGCCCATGGTTGAAACAAGCTAAAGTTATACATGATTGGTCAGCACAGGAACTAACTTTCAAAGACAACCACCATAAATATGTTGTTAAACTAGATGCTATTCAGCCCTATGAACTTCAGGCCAGACCATATGTAGCAGAGCCGGTCCACATGTTGGATGGCTTATCTGATGATGAAGAAGAAGCGTTTCTGAAGAACAATGAAGATCTGATTTCCTTAGGTACTGTAGATCTGCAATCTATTGTAGATAACTGGAGTCTGGCAGCCTGTACGGTGGTGCCTGTGACCGAAGAAGTGGAAACAAAAGATACTGTTGCTATGGATGAAGCCGCTCTACAACAACTTTTATAGTTAGCTGACGATCCAGGCAAACCTCATCAATTCTATGTTCCCGAAGATCTGTTAATCACCTATAATTTGGGAGATGAAGTAAATCCACGACCTGTCAAGATAAAGGAAGGATTGTCTGAGGTGTTTCAAGCAGATTTGATCCAGCTTCTTCGTGAGTTCTCTGATGTTTTTGCATGGGATTACCGTGATATGAAAGGTCTGGACCCTCGCATCTATCAACGTCGGGTCATACTTAAACCAGAAGCAAAACCAATTAAACAGCCCAGCTACCGGATGAATCCTAACTATGCAGCACAGGTCAAGGCAGAGCTTGATAGGTTACTAAGGGTCGGATTCATCGTACCAATAGAACACGCTGAATGGATATCACCAATTGTTATTGTTCCTAAGAAAAATAAGCAGCTTTGAATCTGTGTGGATTACCGGAAACTGAATGCGGCCATGGTGCCTGATCCGTTTCCTCTTCCATTTCTTGACACAATGTTAGACAGAGTGGCCGGACACGAGATGTACTCCTTTTTGGACGGTTACAGTGGTTATAACCAGGTCAGAATGGTTGAACAAGACATACCGAAAACAGCTTTCATTACCAACTGGGGTGTTTTTGCTTGTAAAGTCATGTGGTTTGGGTTAAGAAATGCTCCTAGCACCTTTCAGCGGTGTATGCAGGAAATCTTCTCACCCTATCTCACTTCTTTCATGCAAGTATATCTAGATAACTTCTCTTTATTCGATAAGATGGTAGCACACCTGTATCATTTATGGTGTTGCTTTGAGAAATGTCGTGAATACTGACTCTGCCTGAACCCCACCAAATCTATTCTTGCGGTTTCTTGTGGTAATCTCCTTGGCCATATTGTATCTGCACAAGGCATACAAGTTGACCCAGACAAAGTTGCAGCCGTGTTAGAAGCACCTATGCCGAAAGAAGTGATGCGCTTCATGGGTCAGGTCAGGTGGCATGGTCGATATTTACGGTGGCTTGCCCATTTGGCAATACCCCTAAATCAGTTAATAACTAGTACTCCTCGGTAGTTTGATTGGACTCCGGAATGTCAAACTGCATTTGATCGTCTAAAAGGATTATTAACGCAGGTTCCAATTCTACAAACTCCTGATTGGGAACGCCCATTCCATGTTTTTGTAGACGCATCGGATATATCCATTGGAAGTGTTTTAATGCAGCAAACTGATAAGTGGTTTCGGCCTGTCTATTATGCAAGTCGACGGCTTGATCCTGCCGAAAAGAATTATTCAGTGACTGAAAGAGAATGTCTCGGTTTGGTGTATTCTGTAAAGAAATTCTGGCATTATTTGCTAGGCCGAAAATTCATCTTTCATGTAGATCATGCTGCGCTTGTGTATCTGGTTAGGCAGCAGCATTTAGGTGGTCGATTGGCACGTTGGGTTTTATTGTTACAAGAGTTTGATTACGAAGTGATTCATCGACCCGGAACTACATATGCATTAGCAGATTTTCTCTCTCGGTTGGATTCCGGTGAAGCTCCGGTCGATGTTGATGACACCACACCAGCAATTTACATTACTGAACCGACTAGTGATGAATCTGCAGAACCTCCTGTGACACCTACCTACTATGATCAGTTATTAACCTTTTTTATTGATGGATGTCTTCCCCCTCAAACTTCTCCTGCTATGCGTCGAAAAATTGCAGTTTACAGTCGCAGATTCCGGTTGATTGCTGGATAGTTGTACTACATGGATCATACTGGTGCATTGCTTCATTGTATTCCACCACATGAAGTAAACTCGGTTATTGCTATGGCACACTCAATACCCTCCGGTGGACATTTTGCAGCAGATTTAACGCACCGAAAAATTTTGCAAAGTGGGCTCTAGTGGTCTACTATGTACAAAGATGTATCTCAGTTTGTGCAGCAGTGTGACAATTGTCAGCAATCTGGACAGCCTTTACAACACCATTTCTTCCCTCTACAACCTGTATTACCTTTGGAACCTTTCTAGAAATGGGGTCTTGATTTTATTGGACCAATTACACCTCCAACAATCCTTAGCAACAATCGCTACATTCTGACATGTACATATTATGCTACTAGATGGGCAGAAGCTTGGGCCTTACGGTCCGCTACAGCTGTTTCGGTGGCAAAATGTCTGATGAAAGATGTTTTCCCACGTTATGGATTACCTTTGGAGCTTGTAACAGATCAAGGAACGCACTTTGCTAACAGTTTAATTCGAGTGTTAACGCATACTTTTCAAATTCTGCATAAATTCAGTTCACCGTATTATCCTCGTGCTAATGGCTTAGCTGAAAGTACGAATAAGACCTTGCTGAGTATGCTTCGAAAATTGATTGTGGAATCACCAAAAAGATGGGACCAGTTACTACCTGCAGTATTATGGGCGTACCAGACTACCTACAAAGTTGCAACCGGACTGACTCCTTTCAAACTTGCTTATGGGTTGGAAGCAATCGCTCCAATGGAAGTTGTAGTGCCCAGTTTACGCGTGGCCATAACTCAGAAGTTGATACCCAAAGATTCTTTGCCATTTCGGCTGGATACACTCAGAGACTTGGATGAACATTGCTGGGAAAGTTTTCTGACTCTTCAAGAAGTGCAGTTGCGGCAAGCTCGTACTCATGATCGGTATCTTAGAACTCCAGTTTTTACGGTAGGACAACTTGTGCTGTTTTATAATGCAAAATCAAACCGTTCTGCTGGAAAATTCAAGTTACGGTGGTTTGGTCCTTACCGAATTAGTGAACAAGTGGGCCCAACTACTTTTCGGTTGACTACATTGACCGGAGTTCCTCTTCCTAAAGTGATCAATGGTTGAAAGTTGCGGCCGTATCATCAAGCACCTGGTTCTCGCTGATGTGTTCTTCGTTTTTTCGCGTGTTATTTGCTTTCTTTTTTGTTTTTGCGTGATTAATCAAATAAGCCTGTAAATATCCTCGTTTTAATATCTAATTATGATCAACAGCCACCCTGCATTATCGATTCTACACATGCTTGCATGCCATAGTTATGAAGGTTATCATCTCAACACCACACGATGATTAGCATTTTTTATCGCCTCCCGTTGCCAAGTTTCTACTTAATCTTCTTCTTTTCGCTGTTAGTCACTATTGTTTCTGTGTGTTTTGTGTGCTTTGTGTTTTCTGTAATCACTGTGTATTCGTGCTATTCGCGTACGCATCATGGAAGCTTTAGCAAACTTTGCTACCTTCCGTGACGGAATTCCTCAGGACGTAAGTGAATTCTTGCGTGTCCGAGGTTTGTCCAACTTCGCTGAATTGCCCTCGCATTCAGTGGAGTGCCATCCATATTATGCTCAGATTATTGCTGCTATTGCCGCCACACCTGCTACGGAGCAGAGTTGGCCTATTACGTGTTTCCCCTCTCGTGTCGTAATCACCCTGCAGTCATTTGCTGCCGCTTTCCGACTCTCTCCGGAAGGACGAGAGAATGGTCCTAATCTTCCAATTGCTACTATGAATGAATTGTTCCCTAGGCACTCTTCAAATGAGTATGCCATACTCTGTTGCCCCGATCCTGAACGGACTGCCCTTCAATTTTTAGTAGCTATACTGAACTTACATAAATGCACTTATGGGATTTCTCGCCCATTCTACTTGGTGATTGATATGGCTGCTAGAGAGCCTGTCAATTTTGCTTCTTACTATTTCCGGTGCATTCACCGTGAATGCGTTACGGTTATTAAACATGTAAATAAGGGAGAACTTCCGCGTTCACGTTTACCGCATATCCTCACTTTTTTGTTTCCGGCCCTCCAAGCAGTGCAACCACCTCCAAGAGCTCCAATCTTATATCATGAGGAATCTGCTCAAATACTTGAAGACGACGAAGAAGATGATGAAGAAATTTTCCAACTCCTCCGTCGAAAACGCATACGAATCAGTTCTTTTGACAGTCAAGTACAAGGGTCTGCCACTGTAAATAACGCAGACAAAAATGAAGAAGAGATTTTCCACGACACTGCCACCTCGATTCACCATGATTCGTCCGCTCAATCTTCTCCAAACCAACAACGAGATCAAAGTGTTACTGCCGATTCTGAAGACAGATCTTCCAAGAAAGAATCTCAGCAGCAGTCCCAACAAGATGTGCAAGAAGATACGCAGATTATTGTCGCAGAAATTTTGGCACAATTGATTGCGGCAGTAGATTCTGCAGTTGCCCAACCTCAAGTGACTACGCAGCAATCTACCGATCAATTGTTGGTGGCTAACACTCCGCTACCCACTTCTCCACCCATACCTCCGATCGACCCCATTATATCTGTGAAGCCTATTGAAGAACCTGCCGCTTCATCATCCTCACCAAATTACTCTCCCCCGTCTTCGCATCCCCTTTTATCCGCCTCTTCATCCGAGACACTTCCTCCTTTACTCCCTCCGATTCCCATGTTTACATAATTAGAATCCATGGGACGCATGCTTATTCAATTTTCACAGCAGCTTCCTGTGCAACTAAGAATGGTTACAGAGAATCTTAGTCAGGAATTGCAGCATAAGGTTGATACCCTTGAAGCAGATATTACTCCACTACAGGAAGAAGTCGATGCAGTAAAAGCAAAAAATCATGCTCTGCACATACAGATTCAACAGCTAAAGGATAGTCTTGCTGAACAGGAAACAGTGATCAGTCAAAGAGATGCTGCATTGGCTGAAGTAACAGCCAAAGATGATTTATTAAGTGCTGCCGATGCTGAAATTGTCCACTTAACACAGTTAGTACAGGATAAGGAGGATGCACGAGCTGCCCTTGGAAATTTATTGGCCGAAACACGAGTTCAACTTGATGAAGCATTGTAGACAGGAAAAGAGATGGCGGATTTAGCCAGACAGACAAACAGAGAACTTTAGCTTGCTAATGATAATTTGTTTGAATCAAATTCTACTCTTAAATGCAGATGACATTGGTCGCTCAACTCCAGAAAGAAGTCGCTGGTATTCGAACCCGAAAAGAGCTTAAACGCGTCTCGAACGGCAACGCGCGTTTAACAATACCTTGGGCATATAGTCTCCCAGAATGGAATCTAGATGGATCCTGAAAAAGTAAGGGCTATTATGGAATGGCCACATCCAAGGAACCTGGGAGAGCTGTAGGTCTTTCTAGGTTTATCAAGTTTCTATTGAAGATTCATTAAGAACTATGCCAAAATTGTTGTCCCGATGATGGAACATCTTAAAGGGAAAGGGAAAACCTTTCATTGGGGAGACGCACAGAAGCAAAGTATGGAGAGATTGAAAGTAGCAATTGCTAGTGCTCCACTTTTACATATAGCAGATCCCAACAAACCCTTTGTGGTTGAGACTGACCCGAGTGATTTTGCTATAGGAGCAATTTTAGTTCAGGATGGTCGACGAGTAGCTTTTGAGAGTAAGAAACTAGAATCAAATAAGAAGAATTACTTTGTTTATGAGAAGGAATTGTACGTAGTTATCCATGCTTTGAAGAAGTGGCATCATTATTTATATGGTGCCAAAGTCACAAGAGTGTTTGATCAAGAGAGCATTAAGTAGCTCTCTAATCAAAGAGACCTTAAAAGTTGTAAGGCCCACTGGGCAGGGACCTACAGGAGTTTGATTACGAGCTTAGGTATAGGAAGGGAAAGTTTAATGTAGTGGCTGATTCACTTAGCCGCATGCCTATGCTCAATGGACTGAGTTTTACTAAGATCACTAGTGAGCTACTTGAGTGTAGCTCAAGCATAAGCACCACCTCCTTTACTTGTCAATCCGCGGAGACGTGAGGACTGGTATGAAGACCACGAGCAAGTGAAGTCACAAGTGTGTGAGTGAAAGCACACAAACATGCACACACATACACACACACGCGCACAAAGTAAGATCAAAGAGAGGAACAATGGAAAGCTTAGATTGCAAAAGAGTTCTCTTACAAAAGTTCTATTCTCTAACAAGCTAACCCCAAAAATGAGCTCTCTAGCTCTTTTTATAGTTTTTTGACTAGTTTTGGCCCTGTCCAGACCTAGTGTCCGGCCTAGTTAAAAATTAGGTTCCAGGGCTTATTTGAGGGCTCAAACGAAGTCTAAAAATTATGAAAATTGGTACGATGGTACTTCTAATACTCCTCAAGCTTGAGGACTCCTTGGCTTGAACAAAATGGAGTTACAAAAAATAGATAATGGTATTTACAATGGTTTTTAGTGATGAAAATCACTATTTTTGTAGGGGATTCTTCTGAACATTTGACATACACTTCTTGGAGCTCCCTACTTGCTCCCTTTCCTTGTGTGTGCACCTTTTGATGTGCTTCCATGCTTTGTCCTTGAATTTGGGCTTCAACACTCCCCCCCCTCTCGAGTCTGTCGTCCCTGACAGACCGTTGTTGGAAGGGGTGTCCTATGTAGTGCTTTGAGAGGTGGTGGCCATCCGTTGTATGAGCTGGTTCCTTGGATTCCAGCAAGAATGTGTCGTTGTGAGCTTTCAAAACTGCAAGTTGCTCAAAAGAGGTTGTCAAGAGTGATTTGGAGCAACTACTGGCTTCAATTTGCTTCAGAGATACGGATGTTGTTCCCATGACGTCCGCTAGCTCTTCCAAAGATGATGTTGAGAGCAGTCATGCCAACTACTCATAACCCATAATGAATGATGGGTAAGTGTGTTCGTGCCTGGGTTGAAAGAAGTATGTGCCTTGTGCACGGCCTTGTAATGTAGCCCTACGCATGCTTACTTGGAAAATGCATTGGAAGAAGTATGGTGCAAAAATTGCGGTTCTTGAGCTAAGTGCTCAAGGGTATGCTGACGAAGAGGTTTCCTAAACTATCATGGTTATGGTGTTTCCAGAGTAAAGATACTTACCATGGAGAAGGTTGATGGATGTTTGTCTCTTCGTGTTGTACACTCGGCCTTTGGGATGGAACCTTGTTGATGAATGTCCATGTTGATTGTCCACTGATGAGATCTTTTGAGTGGTGGATCCCCTCTCCTCTTTTCAAAGCAACATTTGTCACTAACAATGTGCATTTCTGAGCTTGGGCTCATGCACGTTCACTTCCCTATATTGACACTCAGAGGAATATTGGACATGTGCCGGTTTCTAAGAGATTACCATGCTGATTGACATAGACCATTCACTAGTGCTACTGTTCCATACTGGTTCAGGAAATACTGAGAATTGAATTGCTTTATATTCCTTGGCAAGCAACATCGGGTAACTACACCAAGCTGAGTTTCACATATTCTCTTTAGCTCACCATATGCAGGAGTCTTCTCCTCCAGAACTACCTTTTGCAGATATCTCCTTGGCTGCTCTGGTACATGAAGTAGTTAAGCATCACTCAAGTTGCGGACCTTCAAGCTCTTCATTCCTACCATGGTAAGAGAAAATCATAGTTGTTCATGCCAAATGCTTGTCATCTACCAGATAAGGCAGCAACAATCTCACTGCTGGCCGAGACACACTTCTATCCAAATTGATAAATGCCTAGTAATCCACAGTTCCACCTTCAACTAAGCATGACTCATTCATGTTTCATAAGCCAAACCTGGGAACAAGCTCTCTCCCGCTTTTCTTTCTCCCTTTTTTTTTTTGTTGAGGAACAGGATATCACAAAACAAGAACACAAAAGTTAGTATCAATAGAAATATTTGACATACGTCGTCTTGTGCGTGGGATTCTCAAGTGTGTCTATGCACGGCCGTGTAATGTGGCCCTATATTAATGCATACTTTGGAAATGCATGACCTGAATGGTGCAAAAGACAGGGTTGTGCAAGGAGCACATGGTTGTTGCTCGTTCGAGGCTTTCGATGTTATTTGCGGAGGTTGATGCCGACCTTGGTGGAGGTATCCATTGAGTCTCGAACTGATGTAATCCTCCTTATTGGAGTCCATTTTAGAACATCATTTGGCAGTGTAGAGGTCACTTCAGGCGTCTTTTTCTTTGGATGCTTTCTGAACTGTGGTATCCAGTGTGGTTGACGCTTTGGTTTGGTGGAGGCTACTTGCACTTTTGGCTTCCAAACCCATATCCTTTTTGCATGTCTTCCTACTAATGTTGACGAGCTGATTTGCTCTTCCTTTGGTCTTTGTACGTGGTTCTTACCCTTTTCTCTTTTTGGCTTCTTTGTTGAAACCTTTTGCATGTGGGAGAACAAAGGTTGTTGTGGATGTAGGAGCTTCTTAGGTACCCACATATGTAATTGCCCTTGTTGAGCTGCAGCTAACTTCTTAGGCACCCAAACTTGTTGGATACCTTGTGATTGAGCTTGTTTGAGCTGCTTCCTTCATCTTCTGGCCTGGTTGGTTTGCATGGATGGGATTTGTGGGGGCAAGGCTGGTGGTTTCTCTCCTTTGCGTACCCATATCTGCTTCATGCTCATAACTGCTTTTTTATCGAATGGTGTCTTTCTATTTGATGTAGCAGTTATCGTGAACGGTTGTGTTTGCTTGTGTGGTGGACTCACAACAATGGCTACTTGATTCTTTGGAGAAGAAGGAAGATCCACCCGCCTTCGAACCTGGTCTTCCACGATTGACTCCTTCTGCATCATAGAGCTTTTGACACATACAACATCTTCTTTCATATGATTAGTCTTGGAAGAACTAAGAGAGTGTGTGGTGCCATGATTTAGGAGCATGCAGTTCTCTAATTCTAATGTAATGCATTGTTCATGTGCCCAAACTTGAAGAATTTGACTTCTTAGGTTTAAGTTAACTGCATGGTCATAGATCCAATCTTGACCCAGGACAAGTGGTTCTGTAAGGTTCTCATCTTGACATACTAGCGCTTTGACTTTCATTGGAACATCGTGAAGGTAGATGGGAAGTTCCACCTCGCCCAAACAAGGGGTTTCCACACCTCCCAAACCTATGAGATAAGCTTCTATGGGATTGATGTTCAACTGCAAGTCTTGGCAGTAGGAAAGTCTAACTGCACTACTTGCTGCACCTGAGTCAATCAATGCTTTCACCGTCCTTGCACCCTTCCCTTGTCCTATCTCTATGGTCACAAAGGGTCTTCGGTCAATGACCTGAGAAGTCGCTATGCCTGACTTTTGACACATATCCATGTGATATTTTGGGGCTTTTGAGTTGACATCTAGGCCTAATCGCCTTAACTTATTTCGCCTAATACGCTCTCTGGCCTCTACCTGTGCTTCTTCTCTCACTCTTAACTCTTCTTCTTTTCGCTTCTTAGCAGTGTTGAGTCTCATTAGCATATCCTCAGTAAGAGGTTCTTGATATAGCTTGACTCTACAGCCACTAATATAGTTTGGCAAGATATCTCCTTCTAGAGTGGCCAACTGAACTGCACCACTAGTGGAAATTCTATTAATGATCATGGGTCCGTATCCTCTTTTTTCCAACTTACGGGCATGTTGTTTTAGTGTGTACACCAACACTAGATCTCCCTCTTTCAATCCCTTATCCTTGATGTGTGCATCAAAGTATGCCTTTTGCCTCTTCTTTGCAGCGTAGATGCCTGCTGCCGCTCGTAGCCTCGTCTCACCCAAGCGTTCGAGATCAAAGATCCTAGAGGACAATTCATGCCCATTCCACTCATACTCTTGTGCTACTTTTAAGGCAGGGATTAAGAAATCTAGTGGTAGCACAGCGTTCTGTCCGAAGACCATCTGAAATGGGGTGGCATTGAGTACCGTTTTGTAGGCAACTCGATAAGCCCAAACAGCATGATGAAGTTGTTTGTCCCAATCAGAGCGTTTATTATTTACCAGTTTTGTCAATACGTTACAGAGGATCTTATTGGTACTCTCGGCTTGTCCGTTGGCTTGTGGGTGATAGGGGGCAGATTTCTTATGTATCACCAAGAATTCTTGGAGAAGATTTTCAATGACTTCATTCAAGAAGTGTGTGCCTCTATCGCTCACCAACTCTATTGGTAGTCCATATCTCGTGAACACATTCTCGAATAAGAACTTAGCAGTAGTCTGAGCATCATTCTTTGTTGTGGCTTTGACTTCTACCCACTTTGTAAGGTAATTTGTGGCTACAATGATGTACTCTGCGTGGGAGTTTCTAGCTGGGGGGTTAATAGGACCTATGAAGTCTATGCCCCACTTCGAAAATGCACGTCCTCCCATCATTGGCCTCAAGGGCATCTCGTCTTTTCTAACTGGATATTGTGCACATTGGCATGTGTCACATTTCTTCACATAGGTATGTGCGTCTATATGAAGAGTGGGCCACCAAAGTCCTGAGAATAGAATGGTCTTGATCACTCGGTCAGGACCAAAATGTCCACCTGCAACACCGTTGTGCGCAGTCTCTAAGACCTTTAAATAGTCTGATTCATGAACGCATAGTCTTAAGTAACCATCTTTGCCTCTTCGGTATAGGTTGTCCCCTACTAAGGCATAGCCTTGAGCCTCTTGCTCCATGCTTCGTCTTCTTGCTAGACTAGCCTCTTTGGGTAATCTTCCCGATCTCATAAACTCTACCAATGGAGTACTCCAATCTGGAATTAATGACACTTGATAAAGGGTCGCATGCTTCACTGGGGGTCTCTCTCTGCACCTTGGACAATTTTTAATCCACTCATGTATTTCTTTGTCCATGCTAGGCCAATACACTCCTAAACGCTTTAGATTCTGCAATGTTCGTTGTTTAGAATAGTGATTTCCTAGCATTCCTTCATGGGCTTGTTGCAACCAACTACTATGTTCATCATCCTCCACACAACAAGCTAATACACCCTCAGTATCTTGTTTGTACATGCTTCCTGCTAATATGTGATATTTTTGTGATTTTACAATTTCTTCTTGTGATGTTTTCACATTCTTATTTGCAGGGCCAAAGGTTAGGACTGGTACCAACTTATTTGCCCATTTAGGAACAACTTCTAAATTGAACAGATAAGCATCGGGTAATTCGTCAGACACTCCTTGCGGTGACTCTCCTGAAGTGATGCGAGAAAGGTGATCTGCCCGAAGGTGGGTTCTACCTTTCCTGACAACAACTTCAAAGTCATATTCCATTAGTAAGAGGAACCATCTTACTAAGCGTCCAGTATTGCAAGGTTTATTGACCAAATATAACAAAGCTTGATGATGAGTGAAAAACTTGAACTTGTTGGCCAATAAATAGTGTCTAAACTTCTTCACAGCGTATACCATGCCTAAGCCCTCTCGCTCAGTTGTGGTATAGTTCCGTTCAGCTGCAGTGAGCTGTCTACTAGCATATGCTATGGGCAAATCTAAGTTTCCTTCACTTGTGGGTTGTGCTAGCACACATCCTATGGCATGATTGGATGCATCCACATGGACATGGAATGGTTTATTCCAATCAAGAGTGGTGAGTATTGGTGCCGTGCACAAACGTTTCTTCAGTTCGTTGAAAGAATTCTCGCATTCGTCGTTCCACTCAAAATTAGACAACAAGGCATAAAGGGGTCTAGCTATGATCGCGTACATGTGGATAAACCTACGGTAGTATCCACAATGGCCCATAAAGGCTTGTACCTCTTTAATATTCCTTGGTCTTGGTAGCTCCGCTATGGCTCGTACCTTATCTTCATCTGTTGAGATTCCATTCTTAGAAACAATATGACCTAAGATTTTACCTTGACGCACCATAAACACACACTTTTCTGGGTTCAGACACACTCGATATTCTCTACACTTGTTGAAGATTTGTCTGAGCTCAGGGATGTGAACCCTTCTTTCTTGGGAATGAGCACATAAATCATCCACATACACTTCTAAGCTCTTTCGCAAGAACTCTTTGAAGACATGACACATGAGCCTTTGGAATGTTGCAGGTGCATTGGTGAGCCCAAATGGCATCACCCGAAATGCAAAGATTCCCCACTCTGTAGCAAAAGCTGTTTTGTGTTGATCTTCTGGGGCAATGGCTACTTGATTGTAACCTGAAAATCCATCAAGGAAGCTATAAACTTCCTTGCCTGCAACACGCTCCAATAGGTGTTATGTGATTGGAAGTGGGTAACTATCTCTAATCGTAGCGGCATTAACTTTTTTAAGGTTAATACACACTCGCAACTTCCCGTTCTACTTGGGTACCACAACAATGGGGGACACCCATTCGGTATGCTCAATCTCATTGATGAATCCAGCTTCAATCAACCTATCAATTTCTTCTTTTATTTTGGCTGCATAGGTATCATTATATGTGTAGGGCTTCTGTTTGGTGGGCTTAGCATCAGCAGTCATGGGGATAGTATGAGAGCAAATTCTTGGATCTACCCCTTTCAAGTCTCTATAGTGCCATGCAAACACATCCCTATATTCCCTTAATAGAGCTATGAGCTCCATTTCTTCTCTTGCACTTAGGTCATCTCCTATATATGTGCATCTCTCTTCGTTCTCTTCAATGGTCACTACAATCTTCTTGGTCTTTTCTTTATTATCATATGATTCTCCTATGATGGCCTCTCTCTTAGGCATTCGTACCAAAATTTTGCGGTCGTCAACTTCATATTTCTTGAAGTTTTCTGGTACTTCAAACAATGATTCCTCCTCTTCTTGTTTCACTGCTTTTCTTTTCTTTTTCTTTTGACTACTCTCACTTCCATCCTTTGAGTTTACTGTTTTAATACTTGTGAGAGGTTCTTCTTCTTTCTGAGTGAACACTCCTATATCTTCTAGATAGTGCTGCTCTGAGTTAAAGCAACTATCCATCACAATAGACTCCAGATCATCGTCATTCTCTTCTTCCTCTATGACATCACTAGGGTCACATTCTTCTAGCAAGGGTTGACACATGAAAACTGAGATATCATAACCCTCCTCCTCATCACAATGGGGTGTCCACTATTCCTCATTGACAGCAATGTCCATGGTGGCTAAGATTTCTGGCCAGCCATGAGGCTCAAACTCCTCATCTGGAAAGATCATCGGTGTGTAGGCTGGGTCTCTAATTGGTCTCTCTCCTAGCGAAGTTCCTTCTTCTCTTGCCTTTAAACGTTTTTCCTCTTCCTTTGCGACCTTGCACATCCACAAATGAGTATCTTCATGTAGCCATGATGGATCAGGTGAACTTTCAGAATGCACAGAGATGGAATCTTCTTTCGCTTTGTGGATAGAATTCCACTGTATGGGTGGTACATCTCTGAAGGTGTAATCCTTCAAATTGACCTTGGTGGTGACCCCTAAGTGCTGTAAGTACAAGGAGTTAGTTCCCCAATCCTGTACTATTTGCAATTGTCGTAGGAAGGGTCTTCCTAGGATCATCTCATAGACATTATTTTTCTCAAAGTCACATATAGCAAATGTGTGCTCAAACTCTACACCACAAGTGGTTAGAGTGATCCCTTCTAGCAATCCTAGAGGTCTTTCAAAATGACCATCAGCCATGTGAAGCTTCATTCTAGTTGGTCTTAATGTGGGCTTGCCCCATTGCTTCCACAAGGAGGTGGTCGCAATAGCAACACCAGCACCTGAATCTATGATTGCTTTGGTTGTGTAACCTTGGTAGGTGATTGGAAGATAAGTATTACCTTCTTCACCCTCACACATGTCCCCTATCTTGTCTAGAGGTATCTCTGGTACCCTTTGCTTGGAGCCTGCTTTTGGCATGTTGGAATCAAGTTCTGGAACCTGATCCTTCACATGATTCCAAAGCTCAGGTTTTGCTTTGAGCAGCTCTTCTACAGTGAGATGACACTGAACCTTAGTGTTCTTCACGACATCCGTGTTCCTTGGAACCACTGAGTCTTCATTTCTTACTAGTATTGTGGGAGCTCTAATCTGGAGAGATTCAGATTCCCATGGGCCTGGAAATTGAGGCAATTCTCCTAAGGTATTAGATTCAAAATCTAACCTTTCGTCTTCTTGTTGTTCTGCTTCATCTCCGTAAATAGATGGAATGTCTTGGGGAAATTGATCATGAAGATCATCAATCTCAGGAATAGGAGGGGAATTACCCTTCTCCTTGGCCCATTTCTCTTCTTGTATTTCCCGCAAGAACTCTTGAGAGTACTGTTGAATTGAAGGAGGTATTCCAACATCTGTGGAATTAGGAACATAAGCCCCCATTGGTGGTGAGCTTCCTCTTTCAATAACTGGTTGAGCCTGTGGAGGTAAAGAGACTTGTGGTTTGTTTACCAACTGCTCTAATCTTTCTAGTAACCCTTGGAAATGCAAATCTGGTTTGACAGAGTTTGTCTGATTGAACTTTTGAGTAGTCTCAAGTATAGCTTGAGCTTGTTCTACCATTTTCATGCACATTTTCATTCGTTCAATCTCTAAATCCGCTCTAGGGTAACTCTTGTCTAGATTTGCAGTTGTAGGCCCTTCTTGAAGTCGAGCCTCGTAGGCTTTGAACATCATGTCCAAGCCTTCTGGGGTTGGATCTGCAAGAACAGACCCTGGTTGCGGTCTATTTACAATGGGTGGTGGGGTGGGATGAGGTGGAGTGGATGGAGTTTCGGCATGCGAGGGGCTTTGAGATGCAATGTCTTCTATTTTTGTTTTCGCTTCTTTTAAGCTTTCTTCTAGTTCCGATAACTTTTTATTCCACTTGCGATTGGCCTTCTCTCTAGTATCCTTCCATGTTCTTGTTTTCCTCTTACTAGGCTCTCCTGATTCACTCGACTCTGATTGTTCTGTTGGTTTATCCTGTTGTAAGGCTTGTGCTCTAGTGAAAGCTTGTATAGGAGCCACATTGCTACTACTTGAACTTGAATCTGCCACTAAGCCTACCACATTAATGGGTGTAATCTTGGGTGCATTGGAGGGGTTTCTTGGACAATCTCTGGGGAGATGGTCTTTGCCACAATCAGGACAGAAAGCCTGTATTGTGATAGCCTGTCCTTGACTCGGAGATGATGGGTGGGACAGTCACGAATGTAATGGTCACCATGACATCTGAAACAAGATCCTCTAGGGGCTTGTGGTCTCATTTGTCTCAACTGGGGCCTAGGGTTAGGATTTGTGTACATGACATTGGAGTATTCTGGCTCCCAATTTTGCTCCATAGGTGGTGCCTCATATTGATACGAGTAAATCTCACTATGTTCAGGTGACTGTGTAATACGCATGTGGACTACCTTCATGGGAGTAGTCTGAACTATGAGCATGAGAATCATTATCTGGTATCCATGGGGTTAGGGGCACCAATGCTCTATTTGGATTTTCCTCTCCCACAGCATATTTGACTGGAATCACGTTGGCTGGAGCTGGTGGTTGGTTTCCCAAGACAGGTTGTGGCCTATATGGTACCTGATATTGCTGTTGTGGTCTATAATATGGCTGTTGGTATTGGTTCTGATACCTACCTTGTGGGTAAGGTTGCTGATAATTCTGTCTAACAGCCTGCCTATTGTAGGGACAATCTTGAGCCGTGTGGTTTGTGTATTTTCTCTCAATAGTGCAATATGGAGCATTCCTTTCTCTAATGTTTTGGTTTTGCATTGGGCATACATTAGCCATGTGGTCGCCCCCACAAGTATAACACCGATTCACTGGAGTGACTCTCTGTGTTTGTTTATTTTGGACTCCCAGTTTCTTGGCAACTTGCTCAGCTATCTCTTCTATTTCTGTGGAGATCTTTGAAGTATGACTAGTAGAACTATCCGAATCTTTGTAGAGTTTGGACAATCCTAACTCCTCACCCAAGTTATCTTCTATGTCGATGCACGCCCGCACGCACTCTTCTATGGATCTAGGCTCTTTCAAGTACACATATGATCTTAATTTTGTGCTCAGTAAGCCATCTAAGAACAAAGCCACTTGTTTAGCTGGTGTGGGTAACTCTGGAGTAGGGCATCTTTCTAGGTACTGTCTGAACCTTCTACCTGCTAGTCGCACTGTTTCTTGGGGTGTCTGCTTGAAACTGTGGATCAGGGACGATGTGTTATGCCTGATACCACTCTTGGAAAATTCTACAATGAATTCGTCTAGCAGTTGACCTATATCACGATAGTTGCGACTACTCAATGGTTGAAACCAAGCCAAGGCAGTGCCCTTAAGAGTCAAACCAAATGCCTCGTATTGGGTGAATAAATCCTCAACCTGTTCAGCTCTTAACACTTGTTTGAACTCGGCCACATGATCATAAGGATCTCCTGACCCGTCAAAATAATTATTCATTGCCTTGATCACTTGAGTGGGTCTAAGGGTTCTTGGGTGCTCTCGGGGTCTAGGCAATGGAAAATCATGTTCATCTCTTTTTTGCCTATGTGCTTGATGTCTCTCTCTTTCACGTCTTTCATTTTCAAATCCTGATCTATTCCTGCCCACGGTGTGTGCAAAACTTACCTCAGGTCTCTCTCTAGTTCTTTCTCTCTAGGCTTCATGAGCGTGGGATGATCCTACTCCTTGGAGGCCATGGGAAACATTGGATCTTGGTGGGGGGAAAATCAATTCATTCTTCCAAGTATATGCATGTCTATCATGTTCTGTTACCAAGAAAATTTTCTCTGATGTGTTATCCAGGTAGACAACTTTGCCTGGTATCTCAGGATCTTTGAATTCATAGATGATAACTATGCCCAATTGGCTAGGTTGATCTGGCTTGAACCTCCAAAAGGCTTCCTCTGTTTCTCTATTCAAAAATAGTTCTATGCTTTTGTTGTCTTGAGGGATCCAGTCCGGAGTGATCACTCGGGTCAAAACTGACTTACCTCTAGGAGTCTGGGGTCCTTGTCCTACGTTTCCTTGTTCTAGGTCTCCTATTTCATTCTCAGGAATGACATTTCCAAACTCATCAGTCCTATCTGGTAGGTTGGTGACCACGTACATGGTTCCTTCCTTATCAATGTATGAACCCTCTTCGAACTTGACCACCGGGTGTTCAAGTCCAAAGGATTGATCTGGATTTTTGAGTTGGACCACTGATCGCCTCAGACCATCCTCATAGATGCGAGCACCTAATTGGTTGGTCCGAATATATTCCAACTGTGTCTTATAGGGACCTTCTGGTGTTTGTAGATGGGCAGTCCCTGAGCCACCTGTAGGTTTTCCCATACTAAAAGACATTTCTGAATCACTTGTGTCTGAACTTAGTAAAAGATGACCACTTAGTTGTTGTGCCCAAGACTTGGATGTACGGTTGACACTAGCCTGAGAAGATCTAATGCTTTGTTTATCCTTGCCTAAGTGTCTACCAGATCTCAGGTTCATAAGCCTTAGTCAAGAGTCCAAATTTTCCCCTTGGTATGGTTCAAAATTCTTTGGAGTCCCCTTGGTTCCCTAGTCCCACATGAGGGTCAACTTCAAATTATCCTATCTCAAAATCAACGCGTTATTCTTGAAAAAAACAGTTGAGATCGTGTAGGATTTGAAACGAGCTTTCCAACGAGCTATAGAGCTCAAAAAATGGACTTTGGATGAAAAAGTTATGCCAATTCAGGCTCCTGGGGGTCAAAACAGGCAAACAGGACCTTTGGAGAAAATCGCGATTTTGTACCTTGAGAATCGTGTTCACAAAATCATGTTTTCACAAAATCGTGTTTTGAAAATCACGATTTTGATCACAAAATCGTGTTTCTGAAAATCGCGATGTTGATCACAAAATCGTGTTTTTTTGACATGAAAATCGCGATTTTGAGCACAGAATCGTGTTTTTGAAAATCGCGATTTTGACTCAGAGAATCGTGTTTTTTTTTTTTTCACAAAATCGTGTTTTTTTGCTGAAAATCGTGATTTGTGAGAATCGCGATTTTGAGCCCGCTGAAAATCGTATTTTCTTAGAATCGTGTTTTTGGCATGAAAATCGCGATTTTGAGCACAGAATCGTGTTTTTTGACATGAAAATCGCGATTTTGAGCACAGAATCGTGTTTTAGAGAATCGTGTTTTTTGACATGAAAATCGCGATTTTGAGCACAGAATCGTGTTTTTTGACATGAAAATCGCGATGTTGAGCACAAAATCGTGTTTATGAAAATCGCGATTTTGAGCACAGAATCGTGTTTTAGAGAATCGTGTTTTTTGACATGAAAATCGCGATTTTGAGCACAGAATCGTGTTTTAGAGAATCGTGTTTTTTGACATGAAACTCGCGATTTTGAGCACAGAATCGTGTTTTAGAGAATCGTGTTTTTTGACATGAAACTCGCGATTTTGAGCACAGAATCGTGTTTTAGAGAATCGTGTTTTTTGACATGAAAATCGCAATTTTGAGCACAGAATCGTGTTTTAGAGAATCGTGTTTTTTGACATGAAAATCGCGATGTTGAGCACAAAATCGTGTTTCTGAAAATCGCGATTTTGAGCGACAATTCGTGTTTTCACAGAATCGCCTTTTTCACAAAATCGTGTTTTTGGCTGAAAATCGTGATTTGTGAGAATCGCGATTTTGAGCCCGCTGAAAATCGTGTTTTTAGAAATCGTGTTTCTTTTGATATGAAAATCGCGATTTTGAGCACAATCACAGAATCGCGATTCTGAGAATGACCACAGAATCGTGATTTTTTCAGCCAACTTTTAGGCGGGAAAACAAAAAATCGTGATTTTTCAAAAATTTTGAATTTTCACAGAATCGCGATTTTCATCACAGAATCGCGTTTTTTGGCGGGAAATTCAAATTTCTGAGCGCCGGCTATGGCGAGCTCCGTATGAGCAGAAAATCATGAAAAAAACACAGCGCTTGCTCTCCCTTGCTTCTCCTAACTCCTTCCCACACAATAATGCATGAAAAATGGTATGAAGATGGTGAAAATGCAATAAAAAACAAGAATTTTCTATGAAGAAGAAGGTGGAAGAAGGTGGAGATGATGATGATGATGAAGATGAAAAGGAAAAAACAGAAAATGAACTAAAATGACAGTTTTTTTACCTTCCAACGTCGCAAATCTACGATCTTACCATCACAACACTCGTCCTCGAAGCTCTCTCCCCGGCAACGGCGCCAAAATTTGGTGTAGCTCAAGCGTAAGCACCACCTCCTTTACTTGTCAATCCGCGGAGACGTGAGGACTGGTATGAAGACCACGAGCAAGTGAAGTCACAAGTGTGTGAGTGAAAGCACACAAACATGCACACACATACACACACACGCGCACAAAGTAAGATCAAAGAGAGGAACAATGGAAAGCTTAGATTGCAAAAGAGTTCTCTTACAAAAGTTCTATTCTCTAACAAGCTAACCCCAAAAATGAGCTCTCTAGCTCTTTTTATAGTTTTTTGACTAGTTTTGGCCCCGTCCAGACCTAGTGTCCGGCCTAGTTAAAAATTAGGTTCCAGGGCTTATTTGAGGGCTCAAACGAAGTCTAAAAATTATGAAAATTGGTACGATGGTACTTCTAATACTCCTCAAGCTTGAGGACTCCTCGGCTTGAACAAAATGGAGTTACAAAAAATAGATAATGGTATTTACAATGGTTTTTAGTGATGAAAATCACTATTTTTGTAGGGGATTCTTCTGAAAATTTGACATACACTTCTTGGAGCTCCCTACTTGCTCCCTTTCCTTGTGTGTCCACCTTTTGATGTGCTTCCATGCTTTGTCCTTGAATTTGGGCTTCAACATTGAGTCCATTAGAGGGAAATGTAGGCTTGATCCTGCATATTTTGAGATTTGGGAAGCCATAGAGAATGGGGATCATGATATACGAGTTTTGAGTGAGGATGGAGTATCGACGGGTACTCAAGAAGGATTCAATTGGAAGATTACAGTGTCTGTGATGGATATCTATTATATAAAGGTAAGGTGTGTCCCATAGAGATCCTGAGATGAGACGGCATATTTTGTATGAATGTCATGACACACCTAGTGCGGGATACCCAAGAGTTAACAAGACTTGTGATCTTGTTAATAGGCAGTTTTACTGGCCTGGACTTCATAAGGACATCCTAGAGTATGTACTTAAGTGCACCAAATGCCAGGTCAATAAAGCTAAGAGATTGAGGATTGAAGGGCTACTCCACCCATTGGATATTCCTAATGGGAAGTGAGAGAGTATCACCATGGACTTTATAGTCAGATTACCTAAGACATAGAGAGGGCACAACTTGATCTGGGCAATTGTGGATAGGTTAACTTAAATGGCTAGGTTTATTTCGACACATACTACAGTAGAGAACAGAGAACCTATACTGGTTATATGATCTTCCCTTAGACGTAGATTCTGATCGGCATAGGAAGTTTAATATCCACTTTTGGAGAGCAGTCTTCAAAAGGTTGGACACGAAACTTAGCATGAGTACGGCCAAGCATCCATATTCAGATGGGCAAACAGAGAGGGTTAACCAAATCCTAGAGGATATGCTTCGAGCATATGTGAATGAAAGGCAAACTAATTGGGAAGAGTACTTACCTATAGTAGAGTTTGCATATAATAGTGCCAAGCACTCTACCAGTGGGCATAATCCATTTATGTTTATGTATGGGTTTCAGTCAAGAGCTCCTTATGCAGTAGGATTGCAGAATGAGAAAGTTCAAGCTGCAAAGGATTTCTTGGAAGAGATGAACGATATGCTTAGGGTTGCTAGGGACAACATTAGGAGAGCTCAAAATAGAGCTACAACCTATTCTGACCCTCAAAGGAGAGTCAGCAACTTTGAGGTAGGAGAGCAAGTCTATCTTAGAGTTCCATCTAGATTTGAAACCATGGAGATGGGACCTTATCCAAAACTATCTCCTAGGTATTGTGGACCTTTCCAAATACTTAAGAGAATAGGAAAGATGGCTTACCAGCTCCAACTTCTAGAGAATAGTCAAATCCATCCAGTTTTTCATGTTAGCCAGCTTAAGAAGAGGCTGTGTGAATCTAACAGTGAGGTAGTAGAGCCTATTTTTGTTCAATCTATTCCACATTAGCCTGAGAGCATACTACGCACTCAGGAGAAACGGACGAGAAGTCACTTACATAAAGAGTGTCTAGTAAAGTGGAAATATAGTTCAGAAGATAATGCCACATGGGAGCGGGTTAGCATCCTTCAGAGACAGTTTCCCAGTTTTAGACTACCTTTCCAAGGGCCTTCTTAAGGGGAAGGATACAGGGAAACAACACAAAGATATGACCATGTATTGTCATACATGGGGATATAGTGGGAGTACCATTCTATTAATTCTCTCTCTTCACAAGACCTTCCAATACCATTTTTGAGGACAAAAATGGACTTAAGGGGAAGGAAATGTCATGTGGAAAATGACTAGAGAAGGGATGGCGTGAACCATCCCTTAGATTCTATTAGAAGGGCACACACATAAATGCCAAGTGTCACTCACGTGAGATGCCACTTAGTGATCCCATCAAGAGGGGAATTTATAGCATGGCTACGTGGCTGGGCGGCAGAGGTAACTCTAAGAATCTCCATGTGAATTCGTGCCCTGAAGCTAAAAAAGTAAGGGACGTCATCGAGAATGCCACAAATACTAGAGGATTTGGATGTGTTTTTCAAGGACAATCAAGAAAGAGTCAATGTTAACCTAATTATTTTAGAACATAATAGAAACTATTGATGAGTTGATAAAATCCTAGTAAACCATATAAATTTGGCACTAACACGATAGAAAGTACTAACACGATAATTTTTACAATGCTGAACAAGCTTGTGCATAATCATAGATTGGATAGGGATAAGTAATCACATCATGTGGTATGGGCTTACTAGGTTGCTCAAAAGGCTACATCAGGGGTTACACCATTCAATATGGTGTATGGTCAAAATTCAATCTTTCTAGTTGATTTCTTAATACATAGTTTGAGAGTCACTAAAGGTTATGAATGGACATGGCATGAGATGTTGAATTAACTATATTCTTTGGAATATGTGCAAGAAACTAGATTAAAAGTAGTGATGCCAGTTCATTATGGTGGATAAGGACTTTCCTTCAGATAGGTAAGAAATAAATTAAGAGAGTAGTACTGGACCTGCTTGACCCTTTGAATGTAGAGCAACAAGCTCTGGTCCATATTGTTCAGGAAGTTATGTGTCAGGTGTAAGAGGAACAACAACGACAAATGTAAGAGCAAACAGACAAGAAGCTCCAACAATGGTAGGAGGAGGAGGCATTGGAAACTTCTAGAGCCCAACAAGGGCAACAAAGAGCTGAGGATGAGGTTGTGCATCATCAACAAGGGCAACAATAGATGACAAGCAATGATCAAGAAGGGCAACCTCAACAACAAGCTACACATAGCCACAGATCGGATGGGCTCACATGAAATAACAACAAAAAATCAAGCAACACACTAAAGTGAAAGCAAGAGAAAAAAATGAATAGGGAGAGGAATATGAAGAAACTAAGAGAAATTAACAAGATGTAACAATCAAAAGTGATTCCTATATGTATGATGAGTATAATGAGGAATGAAAGGATAAAGATATTTGGAAGAAAATACAATTGATTCAGGTGTACATAGAAACATGATTTGTCTATCTTTAGCATTAGAAAGAAATGGAGACATATTAGGACAAATGCATTTGTTGAGAATTTCAATGGATAGTTAATCCCATGTGTAGGTGAAATAGATCTAGTATCCATTTTGGAGGGAGAGTGATACAAGAGTGTTTCTTAGTATGCAAATGATTCGATTGAACCATTGATTTTATGACATGAGTGGTTAAATTGGTACCAAGAGAACATGAATTTCGAAGTGCTAGTTTAGTTGCTCGTGCGGATGCATGCAATGTGTTTGCTTTATTCTCCACTCTACATGCATTCAATTAACCTAGGGACACACCCATTGTTTTAACAAAATTCTAGGTATATATAAATCTAGATGCACAGCCTAGTACACTTGTAGGGATTTCCATTTAGCACACTAAGATTACCAAGTCAAATATCCTCTAAAAAATAAAATAGAAGAATCAGAGAAAAGAAATTAGAGAATGAAAGTAAAATCTAAATACAACCCCACAAAACAAATATGGACACCCAAGAAATTGGTGGAATCTCATTGACATTTAAACTAGATTTGGATTCCTAAGCAAAGACTATTAATCATGAAGATAGTAAAAAAGAAAAGAAATTAGATAAAACTCAAAGTTCTATACTATAAGAGATCACTAACAAGGCAACTCTCAATTAATACCTTTCAAAACACCCCACAAGAAGAAGAAATTAGAAGTACATAAAAGTGGATTGTAAAAAACTTTTCAAAGAACAAAAAGGCTGATTGCATTAACTAGTTACCTAAACAATAACTATTCAAAAGGAGAAAGAAAATCCACATTCATTGTAAACTAGTAACAAAGAAGAACTTCACCAAAAGCAAGACGCTATGGAAACAATAGGAATTTAGTGAGAGTATCACAACATTGACAATGGATATCATTGATTTTGACATATCTCTTAGAAAAATATTTCATAAAAACTTTCTAGAACCAAGAACAATACAAGAAGCCTCTATGCACAATAGCCTTTGTGTACATGGCACACAACCTCTTGATAGACCATATTAGAGTGTGCATTCCAAAGTATGCATTTTTAGGACTAACTATAAGCAATGTATAGGAACTTAAGAGGCTTCCCATGCACAAACACATTTGTATCATAATTTCATTGAAGTGTGATTATTTCTAACTAAACATTTAACTAACTATCTAACATATAAATAAGTAAATAAATAAGAAGTATTTTCGGAAGCACAATTATCGAGAGGATTCTTAATTGAGGAAATAATTTTTAGATGAATTTCATGGCATGAAAAGTGCAAGATACCCAAGAATGAAAACAACACTTATGATACTGTTAAAAGATAGTTTTATGGGCTTGGGTTGAAAGGAAATATGACACAACACAATAGACTAGATTTAACTCAAACACTAACAAAAAAGAGTAATGAGAAATTTTAATATTTTAAGCAAGATATAATGATGGCATAATCCACCCATGTGATCCCATGATTGGAGATCAGATGGTGATCTAGTTGGACTCTAAATGAAGAGATTAGAAGGTAGATGTATGCTTTGTCAACTATTTAGAATAGAACAGAATTCATCTATGAATAAGTCAATGAAAGGGTGTTCCCTTCTACGGATAGCTAGACATAGGTGTTAATCCATGGGAAATCATTGTTTTAGTAGTCATTTGCCTCCCATATGCACGTGGTATGTGGGTTCTATTGGTCCATATAGTAGAAAACTAACAAATAAAATTCATGTTCTTTCTATATGTCTAGCTAGATGTATCTTGATTGGCTTTATGGTCATTACAAGGTGTTGAAAAGTGATTTTTTGTAAAGAAAAAATGGAAAATCTTATAATATAGTAGAATAAAATATACAAATTGTTGTAAAAATCTGACAGAGCCTTCCCTCATGACTAGACGTAAGTTATATATATTTTTTGTAGAATTTTTAGAGCTCTCAAACTAGTATATTTTTTTGGGTAGACATTTAGAGGACTTATTTTGAGTGTAAAACGGGACACTTGTAAAAGTATATACATCAATTATGACTCATTTGTAACATCATCTTGTATTTTTGAAAATCAATGAGAACTTGAGAGATCTTCTTTCTTCCAAATCTCGTCATCAAGCTTTAATGGTAATACCAAGTGGATTTTCTGAGTATTTTTCATGGATTTATCTTTGTGATCAATAGTTCTTTGAGTGTGTCATGCTTTTATAAGTGTATCATTATCTTCTAAGCTCCATTAATCGTTTAAACTATTGTTTCTTCATGAGTATGAGAATCAATTAAATCATGATTCTCTCTTCACATGGGTACATGTACTAAAATCACAATTTGATGTTACCAATGTATTTATTATGAAAAAATAGCACACCTTTGGCACAAGAAACATTGAAAAAGCTTATTCCTAATTATGAGAATTATTCATATGTTTTGTGAAAACTCTGATAACTGATCTTGTGATGATACATCTTGGATTCCATTGATGAAGAAGGGGCTAGGGTCTTAACATGATCCCGGATTGAAAATTTAAGTGTTTGAGGTTGTTGTTCCTTTATACTATGATGATTGGAGAGGACAGATCCAAAGTGCAACAAAATTTTTTTGGCACCATTGCTAGGGAACATTGAAGCAAATCTTTGGACCTTGCTAGTCTTTCAAGTAGATGGTAACAAGTACTTGCTCAAAATTCTTTTGAATCACTAGGTGTGGCAAAGATGAAAGGGTGAGTGTGTTTAATCTTCAAGGAAGATATTTCTTCATTCATCTTGTTCAAAAAATAGTGCAAGAGCTGTATGTTCTTCTCTGATTCCATATATGAGATGACAAGCTTCCATTAGAAGCTTTTTAGCTTCATTTTCTAGAAAACCAGTTTTGATTTGTTTTGGAAAATACAAAAAACAAAATGGTTGAATATTTTATGAACAATTGTTAACATCAGTGGACCATCAATACTTAGAATAGGAAGGGAAAGATGTGGAAAAATCAAAGAAATAAATTGAAGGGAATTTTTGTTAACCTAGAAAAATAATTTGCTTTGGAATAATCACAATTGATTTTGATTTGCAGGCAAAGAGGGAAGGAGCACCAATTGGACCCCAAGTTAAGATTGTTGATATATTTAGGTAGTGTTGTGTCTGAACACTCTAGGACTACCGGGGCACTTTTTTTCCCTCTTTAGGAGGTTTTTTTCCCCCGGCTTGTATATACGCCTATTGCCCTAATGGGCTGCTTATCTTTGTACATTCTCTAGTAATACATTCAGTATTGTGTGTTGTGGTCCAAGCTTCTTATTCTTCCTTGAGCTGTTTGCGTGCTTCCGCAGACATCTAACTCCAACAATTGGTATTAGAGCAAGTCATCGCTTCATCTAGGGCATCGTTGACACCTCTCCGGTTGTAGTCTCATAATCACACAAATTTTGATGAGCATACTCAACATGTTTTTGAGCTCGTTTTGGCCTCCGAACGCACTATCGTAGCACTTGTACAAGCTATTTTGCCTTTTTGCGCCAAAGGTATATACATGTTTCAGTTCACCAGTATAAGCATCTCAAATTCTGCTACAAGTTTAGCTGAACTCGTTTGGGCAGTTCTGTTCAACGTTTTTAGATACAATCAATTTTTTGCATCAAGGTATTTTAGTCACCGACCATGGCTGAAAGCAATGATGTATTTCGCATGTTGGCTGTTGAGGATAAGTTGGATGGTAACAACTACCCGTTGTGGGCTTATATGATGCGACATGTATTGGTTGCAAAAGAAGTGTGGAACATTGTACAAGGTGTTGAAAAACATCCTATCACACCTGCAACTATTAAAACTATAGGTACTGAAGCTAATGCAGAAGGTGTCAAAGATGATGATATTCTACATATTCCTATTTGTGCTGCGGTTTCTGCTGCACCTACTGCAGAGAAAATTCCTTGGGATGGCAGAGATGCCCAGGCACATGCATTGATAGCTTTGTCTGTCAAACATGCCATTATTCTTCACATTCGCTCTTGTAGAACAACTAAGGATGCTTGGGATACACTTACCACATTGTACCAAGGTAGGAATGAGGCTCGTGTTACTTACCTCCAAAAACAGTTGGAGAGTGAGCACATGAATGAAGGTGATTCTATGGATAGTTTTCTAACAAAGATCAAAGACTTGAAGGAACAATTGATTTCTGCTGATGAGGTTATACCAGATAGCTCACTTGTGCAGACCGTTTTGAATGGTCTTCCTGATTCATATCAGAGTCTTGCTTGTACTCTTTGATTGATAATGAAAGGCAATCCAAATGCCTTGTCATTGAAGGAGTTCGTCTTTGTTCTATTACAGGAAGATCAGTCCACGCTGAACATGTCCATTATACGAGTTGCAGATCAAGCATTTCTGGCTAGTCAGAAGGGCAAAGGAAAATGGAGCTCTTCAACTAGTAAGCAAAAATCTGCTAATTCTGCACAATCGAAGAGGGAAGACAAAGATGAAAAGAAATTAGAAAAGCAGAAATTGTTCTGCAAGTACTGTAAAGGAAATGATAATATGATAAAGAACTGTCCAAAATTGGTTGCCAAAGAGGCAAAGAAGAAAGAGGTTGGAATGGTTGTTGCAGAGGCCTCTACACCAAAAACGGAGTCTGCTAATCTTGTTTAGGAAGAAGAATGGGCATTTACTACTGTTTGCAGTTTTGACTCATCTTCTCATGAGCAGTGCATGTCTGCAGTAGACTTAGATGTTTGGTACTTTAGCAGTGGGTGACCAAACATATTACCTCGCAGCACAGTGTCTTCTCTTCACTCGAGCCTGTCCCTATAGGGAATACTGTTACATGTACCAACAACTCTTGTTATCCTGTTATGGGAGTTGGTAAGATCATTTTGATTACTGCTGATGGTAGTTCTTTCACTTTGTCAGATGCTTTATTTATGCCAGGGATCAAGAAGAACCTGTTATCATTTTTTGCATTAGCCAAGATTGGATTGGTTTTGAAATTTGTTGATGGCAGGTGTACAGTTCATGATCTGTCAAATGGCAATGTGATTATTGCTTCTCGCATTTTATGTCGTGGGCTCTATAAGTGCATAGGCTATGAAAGATCTGTGAATGATTCGGCATGTGCACTACATGATTCTCAAGCTATGTCAGATGCAAAGCTTTAGCATGCACGCTTTGGTCATCTGAATTTTGCTAGTTTGCTACGCCTATAGAAATCTGAAATGGTGTCTTCTTTGCCCAAACTTGAGGCACCTAGAAAACATGTTTGTGAAGGCTGTATTTTGGGCAAAATGCAGCGTTTCTCATTTCCAAAAGATTTTTTCAGTTCGGGCTACTAAGAAATTGCAGCTTGTACATAGTGATGTCTGTGGTCCTATGCAAACACCTTTTTTGGAAATTATCTTTACTTTGTGACTTTCATTGATGATTTTTCCAGGCATGCATGTGTATATCCATTGAAGGCAAAGTCCGAAGTGTTCATGTGCTTCAAACAGTTTTTGGTTTGGCTGAAACTCTGTCAGCATGTAAAATGAGCACCCTCCATTCAGATCGAGGGGGGAGATATATGTCTTCTGATTTAATGCATTAATGGCTGAACATGGGATAAAACACCAGTGTACAGTGCCGTATACATCTCAACAGAATGGATTTGCTAAATGAAAGAACATGTCACTCATGGAGATGGCGAGGTGTATGGTCAAGAGTCAGGCTTTACCACATAGTTTTTGGCTTGAGGCTGTCAGGTGTGCAACATATGTACTTAATAGGTATCCCACTAAAGCACTACAGTCTATCACTCCATATGAGGCTTGGCATGATTGCAAGCCATCTGTTGCTCATCTGCATGTTTTTGGTTGTTTGGCATATGCATTAGGGCCTGAACAACATCGTAGAAAATTGGATGATAAAGCAGTAAACTGTATTTTTGTTGGGTATAGTTCTAAAAGTAAAGGCTATCGTCTGTATCATCCACATACTAAATGCATTCTGGTCAGCCGTGATGTTGTTTTTGTGGAAGATGCTATTCAGCCATTGCTTTCATGTGCTAAGGAGACATCTGTTAGCTCCAAAGACATGTATGATACTTTGCTGCCTCCTTTTACAGGTGGACAGTCTAGTGCTGGTCCTAATGAGGCAACTTCTCAGCCTTTGTATGTTTCATGTGATGATGTAGATCATCCCATTTTTTATGCAGATTTACATGATGCACTTGTTGATGAGAGACCTGACATTGAGGAGGAAAAAACTATGCCAAATGGCTAGTGCAAACTTTGCGTGACAACAAATTAGATGAACCTCTCTCATATGGTACTCGATCAGGCTCTCTGTTGGCATACAAAGCAACAGAGGAATCATGCACAATACGGCAACAAGGCCAAATCATTTTTTCCATGGACTATTTACAAATCAAGTGATTTTAATCACTACACAAACATTGTAAATCCCGTTTTTGGTAGAATAGACTCCATTTTGTGCAAGCCGAGGAGTCCTCGAGCTTGAGGAGTATTAGAACTAGCGACACATCAATTTTCATAATTTTTAGACTCTGTTTGAGCCTTCAAATAGACTCTAGAACCTAATTTTTAACTAGGCCGGACACTAGGTCTGGACAGGACCAAAGCTAGTTAGAAAACTATAAAAAGAGCTAGAGAGCTCATTTTTGGGGTTAGATTGTTTGTGAATTGAGCTTATGTAAGAGACCATTTGATTAATGCAAAGAACTCCATTGTTCCTCTCCTTGTTCTTGCCTTGTGTGCGCGTGTGTGTGTATGTGTGTGCATGCTTGTGTGCTTCTCACTCACGCACTTGTGTCTTCACTTGCTCATAGTCTTCATACTAGTCCTCACGTCTCCACAAATTGACAATTATGAGGTGAATCTTCTCACGTTGGTACTCACCATTGTGCTAGAGTGACACCAAATTTGGCGCCGTTGCCGGGGAGAGAGCTTCGAGGACGAGCGTGTGATGGTAAGACGTCGAGTTGAGACATTGGAGTTATAGGTAATATCCTTCTTTCTCTTAATTTTTCTTCATTTTTTCCTTACTTTCGCATCACCATCATCACCATCATCATCTCCACCATCTCCCACCTCCATCTCCATCTCCACAAAAAATTTCAGTTTTTTGGTCATATTACACCCCCCACCTCATTTCCCTCATTTCATTGTGAGAGAGAGCGAGAGAGAGCTTGCATGCTATCAGTTTTTGGTGTGTTTTTGAGCTTTTGTTGCAGGAACTTGCTGTACCACCTCCTCCAGCAGTGTGCGCACGTACGACAGACTCTGCACAGGTCCCGGGACGACGACCTCTGTCTGTCGCGACAGACAGAAAAACTTAAAATTTTGTGAATGCATGTTTGGCACGGTAACCTACACCATTAGGGCACTCTAAATCACTAGAAGTTTCTCAAAAATTTGCGTTTTTTAAGTCTATCGCGACAGACACCGTCTATCGCGACAGACACTGTCTATCGCGACAGACACCATCTATCGCGATAGACAGAAATCCACGATAGACCCCGTCTATCGCGACAGACACCGTCTATCGCGACAGACCAAAATTCCACGACAGACAGCGTCTATCGCGACAGACACCGTCTATCGCGACAGACAGAAATCCACGATAGACCCCGTCTATCGCGACAGACACCGTCTATCGCGACAGATAGACATTTTTGGCGAAAATTAAGGGGTAAATATTTGGAAATTTAGGCTAAATTTTGGGCATATTTGCACTCTCAAATACTCATACACTTACAAAGGCCTTAGAAAAATGCATTAAAACCCCTGAAAGGTTCTGTTTGTCTAGTTAACCCCCTAAACCCTGAACGGTCATAACTTTTTCATACGAAATCCATTTTTTGAGCTCTAGGGCTTGTCGGAAAGCTCGTGGCATATACTGCACGCCCTCAACTGTTTTTTATAAGAATAATGCGTTGATTTTCAGATAGGATATTTGGAAGTTGACACACTGAGGGGTAGGAGCACCAAGGGAGCTCTAGAGGAAATTTCTAGCAATACAAAAGGGGGAACAAGGGTCATTAAAAAAGTGTCTGAAATAAATTGTCTGTCAATTGAAAGGTCAACTTGGAGCTAATCTTGGGACTGATGCAGGTCTATTGAGAAGCAATTGAGAGCGTCCAAGCAAGGGTTTTGCGCAAGCTTGAGAATCAATTTCTCGAGCACTAAAGAGCAAGGTTCAGCAAGAAAGGTCGGAATACTCTCAACTCCTCTTCGTCAATTCCTAGCTTAGGCTAAGAACGATTAGAAGTAGGAGTAAGTCAGGGCGACGATAGGCAACTATCAAGTTGAAGCATACCTAAACTTTCAAGCTCAAGCTAAGGGCATAATCCTTGTACTGTCGAGAATTTTAAAGGGAAAGAACTTAACGTGGAACGATCAAGTGTAAGTGCGAAATAACATTCAAATATTCTTGACGACGTGATATCAGACAAGACCTTAAACACGATAAAATAACTAAAAAGAACCAAGCGACTAATATAAAGTAACCAGCAACGAGGTTGTACTCTGGGCAAAGAACTGGGCTACTTAGATAGGCATATGAACCTTAGATCAGGACGACATCTAGTAAGGGAGAGACAAAGCCTTAGATCTTCAGAGGCTAGCGTTAACCACACTGCTAGGTCTTGGGCCCAGCAGTTGAGCCACCACTCGTACTACCCTAGCTCTGAGACCAGTGAGTCAGAGATGTCTCAAGGCATGGACAGACCTACGGGGAGTTTAGGTGTGCCATACTTGTACAGGGTAGAAGGCCCTTACAAAACACAGTTGGAATACCTTAGGACCAACCGATTAGGTGCTAGCATCTATGAGGACGGCCTAGGAAGATCCGTGGTCCAGATTAAAAACCCTGACCAATCCATAGGACTAGAGCACCCAGCTGTCAAGTTTGAAAACGGTGCATACCTGGACAAAGAAGGAACCATATACGTAGTCACCAGTCACCCAGATAGGACAGATGAATTTGGAAATGTAATCTCAGAAGCGGACTTAGGTGACTTGGAACAAGGAAACATGGGAGTAGAACCTAGAACACCCCGAGGCAAATCTGTTCTCACTAGGATTATCACACCTGATTGGGTTCCCCAAGACAACAAGTGCATAGATTTGCTTCTCAATGGAGGAACTGACGAAGCCTTTTGGAGGTATAAACCTGATCAACCAACTGATATAGGAACAATCATGATCTATGAGTTTAAGGATCCTGATAGCCCGGGCAGAGTGACCTACCTAGATCACGCTTCGGAGAGGATCTTTGGGGTGACAGAAAATGATAGGCATGCTTACACTTGGAAGGGTGAATTCGTTTTCCCCCAACCAAGATCGAATGTATCCTATGGTCACCCTGGAGCTGGAACATCCCAAGCTCATGGAATGCAAAGAGACAGAAGTAGAGATAGACCAGAAGTAAGCTTTGCTAACCCAGGGGGCAGAGAAAGAACGAGGACAGAAACGAATAGAGTAGAGCCTGAGATACTCAGAGCTCACAGGAATCAAAGAAATGTGGATGAGTTCCCTCTACCACGACCTAGAGAGCACACAAGGACTTTGAGACCGACTCAGCTAGTTAAGTCCATGAAGAACTACTTCGATGGCACGGGGGATCCATATGATCACGTGGCTGAGTTTAGGCAAGTCTTGAGAGCTGAACAAGTGGAGGATCTATTCACGCAGTACAATGCCTTTGGTGTGACCCTTAGGAACACTGCCCTGACATGGTTTCAGCCACTAAATGAGAGGCAGTTCAGGTGCATAGACCAACTCCTAGAGGCTTTCATTGTAGAGTTCTCTAAGAGTGGCATAAGACACAATACCTCCTCATTGATTCACAGCTTCAAACAGACTCCCCAAGAGACTGTAAGATTGGCAGGAAGAAGATTTAGACAATATCTTGAAAGATGCCCTGTTTCGGAGCTACCCACACCTGCCAAACAAGTAGCCTTATTCCTTGATGGATTGCTGAGTACGAAATTGAGATCCTATGTGTATCTGAAGGACCCTAGGACTATAGAAGAGTGTGTACGCATGTGCATTGACATTGAAGATAACCTAGGGGAAGAACTAGAGCTTTCCAAAATCTACAAAGATTTAGATAGTGCATCTAGTCACTCTTCCACGCAATCCACATCAATTGAGGAACTCGCAGAGAAAGTAGCTCAGAAATTAGGTGTAACTAGCAAACAAATCCTGAGGTTTACCCCAGCGAAGAGGTGCTATACATGCGGTGGTGACCATATGGCAAACGTGTGTCCCATTATGGCTCAACCCCAGATCAATCCAAATAGCCAATATTACACCATAGAACGAAGATACACAAATCACACAGCACAAGACTGTCCTTACAACAAGCAAGCGGTCAGACAAACCTACCTTCAGCCCTACCAACAAGGCAGATACCAGAACCAAAATCCACCACCTTAATATGCTAGACCCCAACAAACCTACCAACCACAATATCAGGCCCAACAGAGACCCCAACCGGTGCTAGCTCAACAGCCTCCAAACCCCGCTAATGTAATCCCTGTAAAGTATACATCTGCAGAAGAAAACCTGAATAGAGCTATAGTCCCTGTAACACCCTTGCTTTCTGAAAGTGACCCGAGTGACCATAGCTTTGATTCTACACATGTTGATAGTCCCCAGGCGTACTACATGCAGTCTGCAGAACATGGTGAGTCCTATTACAGCGAAGAGCCAATGAACCTAGTTGGGAGTCAGATTATACAAACGTCATGTATGAAAACCCCAACCCTAGGCCTCAACCTAGGCAGGTAAGACCTCCATTCCCAAGAGGACCGTGCTACAGATGCCAAGGAGATCACCTCATTCGTGATTGCCCCTTACCTCCACCTACACAAAACCAGTCAGTGACGATCCAAGGCTTCTGCCAAGATTGTGGAAAAGAACATCTCTTACGAGATTGCCCAAAGAACCCCAATAATATGCCAAAAATCACGCCTATCAATGTTATTGGGTTAGTGGTAGATTCCAGCGGAAGTGTCACTTCCACTGCACCCGTACAGGCAGTCACTAGAGCTCAAACAGTGCAGCAAAACCGAGGGGTAAGCAAGGAAAAGAGCCCAGAAGCCAGCGACACTGAGAGCCAAAATAAGAAAAGGACTAGAGCTTGGAGAGATAGCCACGAATGCATGAAAAGGCAATGGGCAAAAAAGATGAGTGAGCTTGAGGAAAGCTTGAGAGAAACCAAAGCAAAAATCATAGAGATCACATCTCAACCGCACTCTCACACATTCCCACCGCTACCATCCCCATCACCCTCCATCCTAATGGCACAATCACCAAAGGAACCAGCCTCTCAACACAAGGGCAAGGTAAGTGAAAGAGAAAGCATTCCTGCTCAAGAAGCCTATGTGCCTGAAGCCTATGTGCCTAACTCTACGAAGCCGGACACATCATCTTCTATGAATCGGTTCACACCAGAATTTCTACGCGAGATTCAAGAAGACAAATGGGCTAAGGAAAGTGAAGTCCCTCCTCCTATCGAACTTGTGGATGAGGCACATGACCAATTCCCATAAGACATCCCATCCATTTATGGAGAGCAGGAGAGTACCCAATCTCAAGAAAGATTAGACTTCGAGTCTAACTCTTTACAAGAACTACCCCATTTCATAGGCCCATGGGAAGCGAAGTCCACCTGCATGAGAGCACCTACAGTCATGGTAAGAAACGAAGATTCCGTTATACCTAGGAACACAGAGGTAGTGAAGAACACTAACGTGCAGTGCAATCTCAAGTTAGGAGAGCTACTCAAGGTTAGACCTGAATTATGGAAACATGTCGCCAAACAAGTACCAGAAATAGTCAAACCTCGTTCCCAGGTAGGATCCCATAGGACAGTGCCAGAAATTCCCTTGGATAAGATAGGAGATATGTGTGAGGGTGAAGAAGGTAATACCTATCTTCCCATTACCTACCAGGACTACACCACCAAGGCAATTTTGGACTCAGGTGCAGGAGTTGCAATTGCCACTACTTCCCTATGGAAGCGTTGGGGCAAGCCAGCACTCAAGCCAACGAGAATGAAATTGCAGATGGCAGATGGTCATATTGAGAGACCCTTAGGATTGCTAGAAGGAATAACTCTCACCACTTGTGGTGTCGAGTTCGAGCATACATTTGCTATATGTGACTTTAGCAAAAATCATGCCTATGAGATGATTTTGGGAAGACCATTCATGCGACAGTTGCAAGTGGTACAGGATTGGGGAACTAATTCCTTGTACCTGCAACACTTAGGTGTTACGACCAAAGTCAATCTCAAGGATTACTCTCATAGAGATGTCCCTCCTATCCAATGGAATCCCATCCATAGAACCAAAGATGATACAGAATCGGTGCATTCCATAGGGTCTGGATCCTCATGGATGCATGAAGACACTCACTTATGGATGTGCAAAGTAGCAGTAGAAGAAGAGAAGAGAGAGGAAGCCAGAGAGAGAGGTGCGAAAGAAACCCATAGATCAATCCAAGACCCAGCCTATGCACCTGTAGTCTTTCCTGATGAGGAATTTGAACCCCATGGCTGGGCCGAAATCCTAGCAACAATGGACGTAGCCATCAATGAAGAACAATGGACACCTCACTGTGATGAGGATGGCTATGACATTTCAGTCTTCTCCATAGAGCCTATCATGGGAGAGGCAGTTCTAGAAGAATGCGAACCTAGCCCTGATGCATTTGAGGATGCAAGTGACTCCGATCTAGAGTCAATCATTATGGACCCACCATTTGCATCAGATGAAGAATACTTCCATGAAGTAGAATTTCAACCCCAGAGGCATGGAGAGATTACAAATGATGTAAGATTAGCAACACACGTGACCCCGAAGGAAGAAGGGAAGAAACGAAAGGAGAAAGAAGCCTCACCAGAAGAGGAAGAATCTTTGTTTGAGGTTCCAGAAAATTTTAAGAAGTATGAGATAGATGACAGGAGAGTCATGATAAGAATGCCTAAACTAGAGGCACAATCAGGAGAGGCCTATGATAACAAAGAAACCACCAAGAAAATAGTAGTGGCCCTAGAAGAAGGAGAGGAGAGATGCACGTACATAGGCCATGACCTAACAGAAGAAGAAGAGCATGCGTTAATTGCCTTGTTAAGAGAATACAGAGATGTATTTGCTTGGAGTCACAAGGATTTGAAAGGTGTTGACCCGGACATATGCTCACACACCATTCCCATGACCTCAGATGCTAAACCCTCTAAGCAAAAGCCCTATACATATAATGATAATTACGCTGCTAAGATCAAAGAAGAGATAGATAGACTGGTTGAAGCTGGATTTATCTATGAAATTGAGCACACTGAATGGGTATCCCCCATCGTAGTGGTGCCCAAGAAGAATGGCAAGCTGCGTGTGTGCATTAACTTGAAAAAGGTTAATGCAGCCACGATTCGAGATAACTATCCACTTCCCATCACAGAACATCTCTTAGAAAGAGTGGCAGGTAAGGAAGTCTACAGCTTCCTTGATGGATTTTTGGGTTACAATCAAGTGGCCATAGCTCCAGAGGATCAGCATAAGACAGCCTTTGCCACAGAATGGGGCATTTTTGCTTTTAGAGTAATGCCATTTGGGCTTACCAATGCACCAGCTCCCTTCCAAAGGCTGATGTGCCATGTATTTAAAGAGTTCCTGAGGAAAAACTTAGAAGTCTATGTCGATCATCTTTGTGCTCATTCCAACATTAGACAAACCCATATCCCTGAACTCAGACAAATCTTTGACAAATGTAGAGAATATCAAGTCTGCCTGAACCCAGAAAAATGTGTTTTCATGGTCAGGCAAGGCAAGATTCTAGGACACATAGTGTCAAAGAATGGCATATCCACTGATGAAGAGAAAGTGAGAGCTATAGAAGAGCTACCTAGGCCAAAGAATGTCAAGGAAGTACAAGCTTTCATGGGGCATTGTGGTTATTACCGAAGATTTATACACATGTATGCTGTCATTGCAAAGCCCATGTACGGACTTCTGACAAACTTTGAGTGGACGGATGAATGTGAGAATTCCTTCCAGGAGCTTAAACGAAGATTATGTTCAACACCAATCTTGACCACACCAGATTGGAATAAACCTTTCCATGTTCATGTGGATGCATCCAATTATGCTATTGGATGTGTGCTTGCACAACCTACTGGTGAAGGTAATATGGATCTTCCAATTGCCTATGCCAGTAGACAATTGAATGCGGCTGAACGGAATTACACCACTACAGAGCAAGAAGGATTAGGCATGGTATATGCAGTTAAGAAATTTAGACACTATTTGCTTGCAACTAAGTTTAAATTTTTTACTGATCATCAGGCATTGCTATACCTCGTAAACAAGCCATGCAATACAGGAAGATTAGTGAGATGGTTTCTCTTGCTCATGGAATATGACTTTGAAGTTGTGGTAAGGAAAGGTAGGACTCATTTGAGAGCTGATCATCTCTCTAGGCTCACATCGGGAGAAGCCCCACAAGGAGTATCAGATGACCTTCTTGACGCTTACTTGTTTAATTTGGAAGTGGTGCCGCAGTGGGCTAAGCCATTGGTACCAGTATTGACATATGGGCCTAACCATCCAGTGGTGAACACACGGAATAAAGAGGTTGTAAAAGCCCAAAAGTACCACATCATGGCTGGAAGTATGTACAAGCACACAGATCAAGGGATCTTGGCTTGTTGCGTAGAAGAGGATGAGTACGCTAAATGGTTGCAATTAGCACATGTAGGTGCACTAGAGCAACACCATTCAAAGCAACGAACTTTACAGACCCTAAAGAGACTCGGAGTACATTGGCCAACTATGGAAGCTGATGTCCAAAAGTTGTGCAAGGAATGCCCAATCTGTTGCACTAAGCCACCTGTGGAACACGCCACCCTTTATCAAGTATCCATTGTGCCAGATTGGAGTGAACCTCTAGTATCCTTACTGAGGACAAACACATTCCCTCCAGACATGACTCTGGCTAGGAAAAGGAGTTTAGAACAAGAAGCCCTGGATTACTCACTCATTGGTGATAATCTATATAAGCGTGGTAAAGATGGTTACCTGAGGCTATGTGTCCATGAAAGTGAATATTTTAAGATCTTGGAAACTGCTCACCAAGGTGTAGCAGGAGGACACTTTGGACCAGATCGGGTGATCAAAGCAATACTATTTGCGGGCTTCTGGTGGCCTACCCTTCACATGGATGCACATACCTACGTGAAACGGTGCGATGTCTGACAGAGGACTCAATATCCTATACGCAAAGATGAGATGCCACTGAAACCTATGATGGGTGGACGTGCATTCTCTAAGTGGGGAATAGACTTCGTAGGTCCTATTAATCCCCCAGCTAAGGGTTCTCATGCGGAATACATCATTGTTGCAACAGACATCTAACTAAGTGGGTAGAGGTAAAGGCTACGACAAAGAACGATGCTCAAACAACTGCCAAATTCTTGTTTGAGAATGTATTCACAAGATACGGGCTACCTATAGAGCTTGTAAGTGATAGAGGCACTCATTTCTTGAACGAAGTGATTGAAAATCTACTCCAAGAATTCTTGGTAATACACAAGAAGTCTGCCCCTTATCACCCTCAAGCTAATGGACAAGCTGAGAGCACTAATAAGATCTTATGCAATGTACTGACAAAATTAGTGAACACTAAACGTTCTGATTGGGACAAACAGCTACACCATGCTGTTTGGGCATACCGAGTTGCCTACAAAACGGTACTCCAAGCCACCCCCTTTCAGATGGTATTTGGCCAAAACGCTATGCTACCCCTGGACTTCTTGATTCCTACATTGAGAGTAGCACAAGAGCACGAATGGACAGGTCATGAGCTCTCCTCTAGGATCTTTGACCTTGAACGATTAGGGGAAACAAGACTGAGAGCCGCTGCAGGAATATATGCAGCCAAGAAGAGACAGAAGGCATACTTTGATGCCCATGTGAAGGATAAAGGCTTGAAAGCAGGAGATCTAGTCCTAGTCTATACACTGAAACAACACGCGAGGAAGCTAGAAAAGAGAGGCTACGGACCTATGATCATCAATAGGATCTCCACGAGTGGAGCAGTACAATTAGCCACGTTAGAGGGTGATATTCTCCCAAACTATATTAGCGGCTGCAGAGTCAAGTTGTATCAGGAACCCCTCACGGAGGAAATGCTCAGCCGACTCAACACTGCTAAGAAACGCAAAGAGGAAGAAAAGCGAATTCAAGAAGAAGCTCAAGCAGAAGCTTTAGAACGCATCAGAAGGATGAAGTTACGAAGGCAAGGTAGAGATCAGCCTAGAACAAATGACTATGCAGATCACGGATATCCTATGGCCATGTGTGAAGTCGCAGGAACAAGCTCGCATAGGATAATTGATCGACGTCCTTTCATAACCCTAGATATAGGACAAGGAAACAGTGCAAGGACCGTAAGAGCCTTGATTGACTCAGGTGCAGCCACTAGTGCTGTTAAATTGTCTTACTGTCAAGAGTTGCAGTTAACTGTCACTCCTGTGGAAGCATATCTCATAGGATTGGGAGGCGTGGAAACCCCTTGCATGGGCGAGGTGGAACTTCCCCTCTACATTCATGATGAGGCAATGACAGTTAAAGTACTAGTGTGTCAAGATGAGGATCTCACTGAACCTCTTGTCTTGGGTCAAGACTGGATCTATGACCAAGCAGTCAACTTAAACCTAAGAAGTGGACTTCTTCAGGTATGGGTCAATCATAGTCGAATTACAATAGAGTTAGATAATGGAGCACTCAAGGAACTAGGAAAGGCACAGACTCCTGGTCCCTCCAGGGGTGCACATGAAGTTGACCATGCTGTTCTTGTCCAAAACTATGTGTTGCAGAGGAATGATATTCTCAAAAAAGGAGTGAGGGATGCAACGGAACTCCCTTCTTTTCCAAAGGCCAGAAGGAGGCAGCAACCAAAGGTGGATCAAAGGCAGAAGAAGCAGAGTACTACCTATGCCGGAAATCAAAAGTACCTGCACAGCAAAATGTCTCAGCAAGTAAACCAAGTTTGGGTGCGGAAAGGCGAACACCCGGGTGCACTCAAGCCAACCACACGGGCAAAGCCTCTTATTAGTAACCAACAACACGACACTAATAAGAAGTCTTTCAGAAATTCTTCTGCTAACGTGAAATCTATTTGGGTGCCCAAGCAGTCGATGAAGGCTAGCTCACATTCAAGACAAATTTGGGTGCCTAAGGCTTGTTTGCGGGCTCAAATAGCTACACCAGGAACACACCCTACACAGCACGATCCATTCACTCGCACAGCCGGCATCTAATCGTTTTCAACACTCACGAACACACTAAGGCCCATGGTCACGAACAGAATCACTTGTAAATGGGTCCCTAAAAGGCCTCATGTTCAAGCTGACACACCTATAAAGCTCTCGAGAGTCTCTACGGAATCAAGAGCAAAACCCATCCACTGCATTTGGCAGCCCAAGACTTGTAACAAACCCCCGGACCCCAATTGTAAATCCATGACCACCTACTAACCGCTGCACTCTCACTTCACATCATTCCACTTAATTCTTAGGTCCAACCAATTCCTAACTACACACACAAGCACCGAGCACTTATTAACCTACTAATCTCTCCCGAACCTCATGATACTGTTGTAATGGGGACAAAAAATGATTTTAACTTGTCCCTTACAATATTAACATATGTTCCTATATTCTCACAGAATCAGAAGGCGAGAAGTGACATGGCAGAAGCGACAGGTCCGAGCTCACAAGTAGGAATACTTATTGCAGGAATCGATGTGGATAGTCTACCTGTGGATGTGCCACCAACTGAACGACCTGTGGAGCTGCAACACCTTCAGCAAATCCCGGTGCCGGATCCACCCACAGGGATCACAGAAAGAGTCCATGCCAATTCTCATTGGTTCAATGGCATGCCAGGTCCATTAGGAGAGGCCAAGTATATATGGGAGTCTAAGTGCGAGTATGACAGATCATGGGTTCGATTCCAATTTTTCTCCAAGGAGTTTGAGACTTTACAGAACACCGAGGACCTTCAGACCATATGGCAACGAGCAGGGCTAGCAGAATACTTTGAAGCCCCACTACCTAAACCAGATCTCCTCCGATGCTACTATTTGGTCTCCACATTACAAGCTAATGAAGAAAAGGACAAACCCGGATCATTTGTTCTTCCCTCCTTGCTGGGCAACAACGAGTTGAAGAGGTTTGAACTTACTGTGGAGTTGGTGAGCGACGCTTTGAATATGCACGGCACACATGTACCCTCTGAAAAGGATGCTCTTGTTCCCACTAACATGAAGGATAGGAAACTATTGAAGCTTAAAGACATGGCAGCACTCACACCAAACGTGTCCATTCCTCTCCGTATGTGCATGCAACATTTTGCTTTTCCCGGCCAAGACCGCTTCACACAACCACACAAGAGAATCTGGTTCGCTCTCTACTTAGCGGAAGCAGGTGCGTTACCAATTAAGCTACCGGTATGGATTATAGATCAATTGTATGAAGCAAATAAAAGGTCTTCTAGGAAATTAGTGGTGAACGGTTGCTGTGCAATCACACGCATTATTTACCGGTGCCTGGCATACGATGTTCCCATTGAACGTGCCTTAACTTGGGCACAATTACAAATGTTTAAGAAGCTCAAGACGTCCACACATCAATCCAAGCGCATGAGGGGTGCGATCCCTTGTGTCCAGACAAGGGAAGTTTTGACTACTCCTGAGGTATCGCCACGAAGGGAGACCACTGTACCTCCCTTTACCATTAGGATACCCAGGTCGGGATCTGAAACTACGACACATGCTACCCCATCGGCTCCTCCTGCTCCACCTGAATTTGAATTTGCTGCAACTGGAGATGTTGAAGGAATGGACCCCCAGGACTTCGAAGCCTTCTTACAAAGTACACAATTCTCTGATGTGGAGTTTTATTCAGATGCAGAGGAACAAGGCACATCTTCACGAAGAAGAAGAAAGTCTACAGACGGCCGACATGTACATTGGAGTGACACTCAACAAGGTCAACAACAAGGACACCTAGAAGAAGAAGGAGCGTATGAAGAGGAGACCACTGAAGCCCCAGCCTATACAGCAGAACTCCGAAGGCTGTATCAAATTATGGAAAGAGTGCGATCGCAACAACTGCTCACTGAACAGAGCAGCAGAGTACTCATGACTCAATTGTTGGAAGAAGCAGGAGTTGACTCAGAATATAGGGAAGGTCTCTCATTGATGGCAGAAACATATGGGGTAGTGGAAGCAGTGCGCACTGCCATTCGGAGGTCTCCAGTTCAATATGATCCACGAAGGTTCCAGACACGACCACGCTTAGGTAAGAATATCCAGATTCCCATCACAACTGCAGAAGAGCCAACTATTACATCTGAACCCATCAGGACAACCTCCCAAGCAACCGAAACGGCTAGCCAAGAGCACCCAATCACCCATGAGGAGTCCACCGAGCCACTACCACCCACACCCCCACCATCGCCTCCTAGAGCAGAAACAGTGGAAATCACCTCGACCACTCAACCCACCGAACCAACCTTCATCTTCCGTACTCCCATCTCTAGTTCCACCCTATTCTCTACCTCTGATAACCCGATCTTTGAAGCAACCCCCATCACTATGCAATCCACCGAACCGCTCATAGAGCCTGCCCTAGGACAACCATCCCCCATGCCCTCAGCCATAGGTCATCCTGACCCTAGATCCACATTCATGGGTTTTCCTGCTACCACGCAACCCTTCATGCCCTCCTCAAACCTACGACCTCAACCCCCGACCTCCATCTCTCCATTTCTACAATCCCTCCATGACCTCCTTGCTAGAACTTTTCAACCCAAGTCTCAACCATTCCCTTTCTTTTCAGCTCCCCACCCCACTTCTCATCTATTCACCACTTCCACACACACACCACCTACCATTCCAATGTATATGGCAGACCCCACACTCGCACCCACTCCTGAAGGTATGGACATTTCACCACCCACGGCACCTCCCCCCACGATTCCACCCCCTCCCATTCCCCCTCCACCAATTCCACTCACACACACGACTTCAATAGACACATCATTCACTCTTCCCCTTCCCCAATTCCCTTCCCATGCATCTTCCACTGTAAACACCACACACTCATCTATAGGAAGTGCATTGGACACCATGCTTGCTTGTATATCAAACTTAAGGACAGATTACATTCAGCTCTAGCAACAGAATGAACGCCTGCACGAGCACTCAGAGACACTACAGCACCGCCTCGCGGCACTAGAGGAGGAAAATGCTCGCCTCCACACACAGTTCCAAACTCTCCAAGAAGCTCATGGCATATTGGAGGTACAGTTACAGAACACAGATCAGGAAGCGATACAGGTGGTAGAAGGTCACCTACGGACACAGCTGGAACGCAACTCAAAGCTTCAGCGAAATATGGCTCTACTCAAACGCCATCTTGCGGCCGCTCAGGAAGAGAATCGACGCCTGCAAGTACAAAATCAAGAGAACCTGGAAGTAGCTATTGAGAGCACACCGGGGGCACCCATCAGCCCATCAAAGTTTCAAGCAGTGACCCCCGATAATATCAAGATCATATTGGAAGACTATGCCATGCTGCTTGAAGCACATGATCAGCTATCGGAGGAACTGGGACAATTGAAGCAGAAACACCAAAAAGGACCAACAGCAGCCTCTCCAACCACCCCCTCCGCGGCTTCACTTCTCACAGACTCAGAGGCCATAAAAGATCTCCAGAAACAGGTCACTGAATTGCAAACATGTCTACTACAATATGAGAGACCACCTTCCCCTCCAGAGGCTCCCACTGACGAAGAAGTAGTGCAAATTCCTGTGGAACAAACGTTTGACGAAGAATACGATCCACAACCATTCCAAGGAGGCCAACAAACAGAAGAAGCTCAGGACACATTCGAGGCACCACGGCCTCCATGGCTACGTCAAGTGGAGGAAATCGGGAGTTCGCACGAAGAGCGCACAGTAGTGCAAAATCAGGCCATGAGGGTCATAGAGGAAACTGTGCTACAATCGGCTTACTTCAAGAACCTGTCATCAAGACGCCTCATCCTCTCATCTGAACTCCAATACCAGCCTTATTATATTATCTTGGCTGATTATAATGCAGAAATACAGAGAGTCACGGGTCAGATTCCTACCTTTGCTACCCAATTTCAACCCGAAGACCTTCCTCCAGAGGTGCAAAAAGGCAAAATTTGTCAACCCACCTGGCGGCAGAAACTTCTAGAGACATATCCAGAAATGCTACGCACGTGGAACAATGCGCCTTTACATCTCCTATACAATCCATGCTACGGTCCAGTTCCACGCCGCAGGTCTTGGAAGGCATTCAATATCAAAGTGTAGAACAATGCGCAATGCAAAGAATGGCTAAACTACCCGTACATTGCGCCACCACAGGGACCACCATCGGTAGCATACATGATGGGAACAATTCGCCACTGGATGCCGCGATTGAAGCCCATGCAAGATGTAGCAGCGCAAATGATGCTTAAAATCTTAGATATGATGCAGGTAGTCCTGAAAACTTTTAGAAATGCAGCCGCACCACAGGTACGTCTCCCGGGGTTCAGCAATGGAAATTATGACTTGGTGTATGACATGAGCACCACCCCCAGTATTCGTGTGGCTTATGCCTGGCATGCACGCATCAAATACCTCCCTGCCTGTTACAAACAGACCTTCGAAGAAATGTTCAGATCAGGTTTCTGGGAGTATCACTCAGAGATTTTCGCACCGAAGCCAACACACCTGCTCCATCTTTTTGCTTGTGAACAAGCAATGTACTCTGAGTACTACACCACCCCGCAGCCAGAGGCCCCTGGTGCAATAAATTGGGATGCATTGGAAGCTGATCTAGCAAGAGGCTTAAGGATCGGAGAACATGAACTTGCCACCAATGTCATCCAATACTATATCGACCACCCGAGAGAACAAAGGTCTGTCAGGGGCGACAGACGCTAGGAAGGGGGGCGTGTTGGCATACAAAGCAACAGAGGAGTCATGCACAATACAGCAACAAGGCCAAATCATTTTTTCCATGGACTATTTACAAATCAAGTGATTTTAATCACTACACAAACATTGTAAATCCCGTTTTTGGTAGAATAGACTCCATTTTGTGCAAGCCGAGGAGTCCTCGAGCTTGAGGAGTATTAGAACTAGCGACACATCAATTTTCATAATTTTAAGACTCTGTTTGAGCCTTCAAATAGACTCTAGAACCTAATTTTTAACTAGACAGGACCAAAGCTAGTTAGAAAACTATAAAAAGAGCTAGAGAGCTCATTTTTGGGGTTAGATTGTTTGTGAATTGAGCTTATGTAAGAGACCATTTGATTAATGCAAAGAACTCCATTGTTCCTCTCCTTGTTCTTGCCTTGTGTGCGCGCGTGTGTGTATGTGTGTGCATGCTTGTGTGCTTCTCACTCACGCACTTGTGTCTTCACTTGCTCATAGTCTTCATACTAGTCCTCACGTCTCCACGGATTGACAATTATGAGGTGAATCTTCTCACGTTGGTACTCACCATTGTGCTAGAGTGACACCACTCTCATAGTGCCTCTTTTGCATCAGATTGCTATGCTATGGCTGCATCTACTCTCTGTGATGAGACTGAGCCTGTTTCGTTTGATGAAGCACAAAATTAAAAAAATTGGATGGCTGCTATGCAATTTGAATATGATGCTATAATGAAGAATGGTACTTGGTCTTTATGTGTCTTGCCTCCTGGCAAGAAGGCCATTGGCACGAAGTGGGTATACAAGATGAAGCATAAACCTGATGGTACAATCGACGGGTATAAGGCTAGGCTTGTTGCAAATGGTTATGCATAGGAAAGAGGCATTGATTTTGATGAGACCTTTGCACCTACATGTCGTATGGCTAGTATTCAGAGGATCTGTGCACTTGCAGCCCATCATGATTGGAATGTATTTCAGTTGGACATTAAAACTACATTTCTAAATGGTGACCTTCATGAAGAAGTGTATGTTTTTTAACCCCGTGGCTTTGTGCAGAAAGGGCATGAAAACTAGGTGTGCAGGTTAAAGAAGGCATTATATGGTTTAAAGCAAGCACCACGTGCTTGGTATGAGAAGATACATGCCTATCTGATTGCACATGGTTTTGAGAACAGTCCAACCGAAAGCACCTTATATGTTAAGAGTGCTAATGATGTGCTTCTGATCATTGTTGCCTATGTTGATGACATGCTGCTCACTGCTCCTATTGAGAAGCATATTTCTGATTTTAAGGCTGATTTGCATACCTCATTTGAGATGTCTGGTTTGGGGCATTTGCATCATTATTTGGCATTCAGTTTATGCATGTTGATGGTGTAATGGCTTTGTGTCAAATGAATATATTGACACATTATTGTAGTGTTTTGGCCTTGAAGACTGTAAACCTATTGCCACTTCTATGGAGACAGGTTTACGACTGAGTCTTCATGATGCTGGAGATGCATTTGATGCTGTTCTCTATCAACATGCTATTGGATGCTTGATTTACTTATGCATTACTTGGCCAGATATTCAGTTTGCTGTCTCACAGATGAGCAAGTTTATGCATTGCCCAGGAGTCAAGCATTGTGTTGAAGCTCAAGGTCAAGGACAAAGCATGGAAGCACATCAAAGAAGTGGACATAGAAGAAGAGAGAGCAAGTAGGGAGCTCCAAGGAGTGTATGTCAATTTTTCACAAGAATTCCCTACAAAAATAGTGATTTTCATCACTAAAAGCCATTGTAAATACCATTTTGTTCAAGCCAAGGAGTCCTTGAGCTTGAGGAGTATTAGAACTATCATCCTACCAAGTTTCATAATTTTTAGACTCCGTTTGAGCCCTCAAATAAGCCCTGGAACCTAATTTTTAACTAGGCCGGACACTAGGTCTGGACAGGGCCAAAACTAGTAAAAAAACTATAAAAAGAGCTAGAGAGCTCATTTTTGAGGTTAGCTTGTTAGAGAATAGAACTTTTGTAAGAGAACTCTTTTGCAATCTAAGCTTTCCATTGTTCCTCTCTTTGATCTTACTTTGCGCGCGTGTGTGTGTATGTGTGTGCATGTTTGTGTGCTTTCACTCACGCACTTGTGCCTTCACTTGCTCGTGGTCTTCATACCAGTCCTCACGTCTCCGCGGATTGACAAGTAAAGGAGGTGGTGCTTACGCTTGAGCTACACCAAATTTTGGCGCCGTTGCCGGGGAGAGAGCTTCGAGGACGAGCGTTGTGATGGTAAGATCGTAGATTTGCGACGTTGGAAGGTAAAAAAAAACTGTCATTTCAGTTCATTTTCTGTTTTTTCCTCTTCATCTTCATCATCATCATCATCTCCACCTTCTTCCACCTTCTTCTTCATAGAAAATTCTTGTTTTTTAGTGCATTTTCACCATCTTCATACCATTTTTCATGCATTATTGTGTGGGAAGGAGTTAGGAGAAGCAAGGGAGAGCAAGCGCTGTGTTTTTTTCATGATTTTCTGCTCATACGGAGCTCGCCATAGCCGGCGCTCAGAAATTTGAATTTCCCGCCAAAAAACGCGATTCTGTGATGAAAATCGCGATTCTGTGAAAATTCAAAATTTTTTTGAAAAATCACGATTTCCAGTTTTCCCGCCTACAAGTTGGTTGAAAAGAATCGCGATTCTGTGTTTTTTCTCAAAAAAAAAACACGATTCTCTGCTCAAAATCACGATTCTCAAAAAAAAAAAAAAAAAAACACGATCCTCTGCTCAAAATCGCGATTCTAAAAAAAAACACGATTCTCTGCTCAAAATCGCGATTCTCACCAATCACGATTTTCAGCAAAAATACGATTTTGTGAAAAACACGACTTTCTGCTCAAAATCGCGATTCTCACAAATCACGATTTTCAGCCAAAAATACGATTTTGAGAAAAAAAAAACACGATTCTGTGGAAAAACACGATTCTCTGAGACAAAATCGCAATTTTCATGTCAAAAACACGATTTTGAGAAAACACGATTTTGTGATCAAAATCGCGATTTTCAGAAACACGATTTTGTGATCAACATCGCAATTTTCAGAAACACGATTTTGTGATCAACATCGCGATTTTCAGAAACGCGATTTTGTGATCAAAATCGCGATTTTCAGAAACACGATTTTGTGATCAACATCGCGATTTTCAAAAAACACGATTTTGTGATCAACATCGCGATTTTCAAAAAACACGATTTTGTGATCAACATCGCGATTTTCAAAAAACACGATTTTGTGATCAAAATCGCGATTTTCAAAAACACGATTTTGTGATCAACATCACGATTTTCAAAAAACACGATTTTGTGATCAAAATCGCGATTTTCAAAAACACGATTTTGTGCTCAACATCGCGATTTTCAGAAACACGATTTTGTGCTCAACATCGCGATTTTCTGAGTTCACAGAATCGCGATTCTCTGAAAGTTCACAAAATCGCGATTTTCTCCAAAGGTCCTGTTTGCCTGTTTTGAACCCCAGGAGCCTGAATTGGCATAACTTTTTCATCCAAAGTCCATTTTTTGAGCTCTATAGCTCGTTGGAAAGCTCGTTTCAAATCCTACACGACCTCAACTGTTTTTTTCAAGAATAACGTGTTGATTTTGAGATAGGATAATTTGAAGTTGACCCTCAAGTGGGACTAGGGGACCAAGGGGACTCCAAAGAATTTTGAACCATATCAAGGGGAAAATTTGGACTCTTGACTAAAGCTTATGAACCTGAGATCTGGTAGACACTTAGGCAAGGATAAACAAAGCATTAGATCTTCTGAGGCTAGTGTCAACCATACATCCAAGTCTTGGTCACAACAACTAAGTGGTCATCTTTTACTAAGTTCAGACACAAGTGAGTCAGAAATGTCTTTTAGTATGGGAAAACCTGCAGGTGGCTCAGGGACTGCCCATCTACAAACACCGGAAGGGCCCTATAAGACACAGTTGGAATATATTCGGACCAACCAATTAGGTGCTCGCATCTATGAGGATGGTCTGAGGCGATCAGTGGTCCAACTCAAAAATCCAGATCAATCCTTTGGACTTGAACACCCGGTGGTCAAGTTCGAAGAGGGTTCATACATTGATAAGGAAGGAACCATGGTTCGTATGTGGTTACCAACCAACCAGATAGGACCTATGAGTTTGGAAATATCATTCATGAGAATGAGATAGGAGACCTAGAACAAGGAAATATAGGACAAGGACCCCAGACTCCTAGAGGCAAGTCAGTTTTGACCCGAGTGATCACTCTAGACTGGATCCCTCAAGACAACAAAAGCATAGAACTATTTTTGAATAGAGAAACAGAGGAAGCCTTTTGGAGATTCAAGCCAGAACAACCTAGCCAATTGGGCATAGTCATCATCTACGAGTTCAAGGATCCAGAGATACCAGGCAAAGTTGTCTACCTAGATAACACGTCAGAGAAAATTTTCTTGGTAACAGAACATGATAGACATGCATATACTTGGAAGAATGAATTGATTTTCCCTCCACCAAGATCCAATGTTTCCCACGGCCTCCATGGAGTAGGGTCATCCCAAGCTCAGGAAGCCCAGAGAGAAAGAACTAGAGAGAGACCGGAGGTAAGTTTTGCACACATAGTGGGCAGGAATAGGTCAGGATTTGAAAATGAAAGACCTGAAAGAGAGAGATATCAAGCACATAGGCAACAAAGAAATGAACATGAATTTCCATTGCCTAGAACCCGAGAGCACCCAAGAACCCTCAGACCCACTCAAGTGATCAAGGCAATGAAGAATTATTTTGACGGGTCAGGAGATCCTTATGATCATGTGGCTGAGTTCAAACAAGTGTTAAGAGCTGAACAGGTTGAGGATTTGTTCACCCAGTACGAGGCATTTGGTCTGACTCTTAAGGGCACGGCCTTAGCTTGGTTTCAACCATTGAGTAGTCGCAACTATCGCAATATAGGCCAACTGCTAGACGAATTCATTGTAGAATTTTCCAAGAGTGGTATCAGGCATAACACTTCATCTTTGATCCACAGCTTCAAGCAGACACCCCAAGAAACAGTGCGACTAGCAGGTAGAAGGTTTAGATAGTACCTAGAAAGATGCCCTGCTCCAGAGCTACCCACACCAGCCAAACAAGTGGCTTTGTTTTTAGATGGCTTACTGAGCACAAAGTTAAGATCCTATGTATACTTGAAAGAGCCTAGATCAATAGAAGAGTGCGTGCGGACATGCATTGACATAGAAGATAACCTGGGTGAGGAATTAGGATTATCCAAACTCTATAAGGATTCAGATAGTTCTACTAGTCATGCTTCAAAAATCTCCACGAAAATAGAGGAGATAGCTGAGCAAGTTGCCAAGAAGCTGGGAGTCCAAAATAAACAAACACAGAGAGTCACTCTAGTGAATCGGTGTTATACTTGCGGAGGCGACCACATGGCTAATGTATGCCCATTGCACAACCAGAACGTGAGAGAAAGGAATGCTCCATATTGCACTATTGAGAGAAAATATACGAACCACACGGCTCAAGATTGTCCCTACAATAGGCAGGCTGTTAGACAGAATTATCAGCAACCTTACCCACAAGGTAGGTATCAGAACCAATACAAACAGCCATATTATAGACCACAACAGCAATATCAAGCACCATATAGGCCACAACCTGTCTTGGGAAACCAACCACCAGCTCCTGCCAACGTGATTCCAGTCAAATATGCTGTGGGAGAGGAAAATCCAAATAGAGCATTGGTGCCACTAACCCCATTGATACCAGATAATGACTCTCATGCCCATAGTTCAGACTACTCCCATGAAGGTAGTCCACATGCTTATTACACAGAGTCACCTGAACATAGTGAGATTTACTCGTATCAATATGAGGCACCACCTATGGAGCAAAATTGGGAGCCAGAATACTCCAATGTCATGTACACAAATCCTAACCCTAGGCCCCAGTTGAGACAAATGAGACCACAAGCCCCTAGAGGATCTTGTTTTAGATGTCAAGGTGATCATTTCATTCGTGACTGTCCCCACCCACCATCTCCGAGTCAAGGACATGCTATCACAATACAAGCTTTTTGTCCTGATTGTGGCAAAGACCATCTCCCTAGAGATTGTCCAAGAAACCCCTCCAGTGCACCCAAGATTACTCCCATTAATGTGGTAGGCTTAGTGGCAGAATCAAGTGCCAATAGCAGTAACGTGGCACCTGTACAGGCAGTTACTAGGGCACAAGCATTAAAACAAGATAAACCAGCAGAACAATCGAGGTCGAGTGAATCAGGAGAGCCTAGTAAGAGGAAAACAAGAACATGGAAGGATACCAGAGAAAAGGCCAATCGTAAGTGGAATAAAAAGTTATCGGAACTAGAAGAAAGCTTGAAAGACGCAAAAACAAAAATAGAAGACATTGCATCACATAACCCCTCGCATGCCGAAACTCCATCCAGTCCACCTCATCCCACCCCACCACCCATTGTGAATAGACCACAACCAGGGTCTGTTCTTGCAGATCCAACCCCAGAAGGTTTGGACATGATGTTCAAGGCCTACCAGGCTTGACTTCAAGAAGGGCCTACAGCTGCAAACCTAGACAAGAGTTACCCTAGAGCAGATTTAGAGATTGAACGGATGAAAATGTGCATGAAAATGGTAGAACAAGCTCAAGCTATACTTGAGACTAGTCAAAAGGTCAATCAGACGAACTCTGTCAAAGCGGATTTGCATTTCCAGGGCTTACTAGAACGATTAGAGCAGTTGGTAAACAAACCACAAGTGTCTTTACCTCCACAGGCTCAACCAGTTATTGAAAGAGGAAGCTCACCACCAAGGGGAGCTTATGTTCCTAATTCCACGGATGCTGGAATACCTCCTTCTATTCAACAGTACTCTCAAGAGTTCTTGCGGGAAATACAAGAGGAGAAATGGGCCAAGGAGAAGGGTAATTCCCCTCCTATTCCTGAGATTGATGATCTTCATGATCAATTTCCCCAAGACATTCCATCTATTTACGAAGATGAAGCAGAACAAGAAGACGAAAGATTAGATTTTGAATCTAATACCTTAGAAGAACTGCCTCAATTTCCAGGCCCATGGGAATCTGAATCACTCCAGATTAGAGCTCCCACAATACTAGTAAGAAATGAAGACTCAGTGGTTCCAAGGAACACGGATGTCGTGAAGAACACTAAGGTTCAGTGTCATCTCACTGTAGAAGAGCTGCTCAAAGCAAAACCTGAGTTATGGAATCATGTGAAGGATCAGGTCCCAGAACTTGAGTCCAATATGCCAAAAGCAGGCTCTAAGCAAAGGGTACCAGAGATACCTCTAGACAAAATAGGGGACATGTGTGAGGGTGAAGAAGGTAATACTTATCTTCCAATCACCTACCAAGGTTACACAACCAAAGCAATCATAGATTCAGGTGCTGGTGTTGCTATTGCAACCACCTCCTTGTGGAAGCAATGGGGCAAGCCCACATTAAGACCAACTAGAATGAAGCTTCAAATGGCCGACGGTCATTTTGAAAGACCTCTAGGATTGCTCGAAGGGATAACTCTAACCACTTGTGGTGTGGAGTTTGAACATACATTTGCTATATGTGACTTTGAGAAAAATAACGTCTATGAGATGATCCTAGGAAGACCCTTCCTACGACAATTGCAAATAGTACAAGATTGGGGAACCAACTCCTTGTACTTACAGCACTTAGGGGTCACTACCAAGGTCAATTTGAAGGATTACTCTTTCAGAGATGTACCACCCCTACAGTGGAATCCTATCCACAAAGCGAAAGAAGATTCCATCTCTGTGCATTCTGAACGTTCACCAGATCCATCATGGTTGCATGAAGATACTCATTTGTGGATGTGCAAGGTTGCAGAGGAAGAGGAAAAACGCTTGAAGGCAAGAGAAGAAGGAACTTCGCCAGGAGATAGACCAGTTAGAGACCCAGCATACACACCGATGATCTTTCCAGATGAGGAGTTCGAACCTCATGGCTGGCCAGAAATCTTAGCCACCATGGACATTGCTGTCAATGAAGAACAATGGACACCTCATTGTGATGAGGAAGGTTATGATATCTCAGTGTTCATGTGTCAGCCCTTGCTAGAAGAATGTGACCCTAGTGATGTCATAGAAGAAGAAGAGAATGACGATGATATTGAGTCCATTGTGATGGATAGTTGCTTTAACTCAGAGCAGCACTATCTAGAAGATATAGGAGTGTTCACCCAGAAAGAAGAAGAACCTCTCACAAGTATTAAAACGGTAAACTCAAAGGATGGAAGCGAAAGTAGTCAAAAGAAAAAGAAAAGAAAAGCAGTGAAACAAGAAGAGGAGGAATCATTGTTTGAAGTACCAGAAAACTTCAAGAAATATGAAGTTGACGACCGCAAAATTTTGGTACGAATGCCTAAGAGAGAGGCCATCATAGGAGAATCATATGATAATAAAGAAAAGACCAAGAAGATTGTAGTGACCATTGAAGAGAACGAAGAGAGATGCACATATATAGGAGATGATCTAAGTGCAAGAGAAGAAATGGAGCTTGTAGCTCTATTAAGGGAATATAGGGATGTGTTTGCGTGGCACTATAGAGACTTGAAAGGGGTAGATCCAAGAATTTGCTCTCATACTATCCCCATGACTGCTGATGCCAAGCCCACCAAACAGAAGCCCTACACATATAATGATACCTATGCAGCCAAAATAAAAGAAGAAATTGATAGGTTGATTGAAGCTGGATTCATCTATGAGATTGAGCATACTGAATGTCAGGGGAGCACTAGATTGTGCTCTCTGACTACACAAGACAAGATTTCGGAAACACAGTTCTGATTACAAGAATACCCACGAAGGGAAAATGCTACAAGAATATACGATCGATACAAGATGTCCCACAACCCGGGACCAATAGGTATGGAAAACTCGACTAGAGATGATACAGGAGATCCCACAACCCGGGATCGTAGGTAGGAAACAAGATATCTCGATTACAAGAAATCCCCTCAGGGATATGAACTGGATACAAGAAATAACTAGAAAGGATCTCGTACTACGAGATTACAATAGGACAAGAAAGGATGTCCACAATACAAGACTAGACAAGACTAGAGCTAGAAACAAGACTAGAACTTGAACTGGAACTTGAATGTACTTACTTGGAGGTCACGACTCCTTGAGCTCCCAAGACTGGCATTGGCAAGACTGAGAATGAATGTGGCCAACCCCTCCTTTTATAGGTGTTCAAAGGCGGTTCTGTATGGCGGTTACGAGTTGATGATGTCATCATGATGTCATCAACTTGTAACAAGACCTCCCGATGTCAGAATTCAGCGAATAGACAGTCGATCTTGGGGTTTTGGCACATTCCGGACGCAATGGAAGCATTAGTTTCTTCAAAATATGAGCCAATCATGAGATATAGAAAGTTCCATGGAATATAAGGTTCGAGATGGTTTTCTTTGTGTCCATGACATCACCTCCCCCTCAAGCGACGAGTTCCACGAGGAGCGGTTATGTGACTTTGAGATCTTCTAGGACTTGAATCTTCATAACTCTTGGTCTTTGTAGGATTCTTGATATGTGGTACTGGAACAAGATGATGATGGATATCCATGATGAAACTGGAAAGGGTTTGTAGTATATCGAGGTACAGAATCAAGGCCATGATTCTTATGATAAACTATATTATTCTTTTGACTCTCATGATGGTCCTTCTGATGTGGGATGGTGATTGTGGAAGTTCTAATCCCAACTTGTTTCTTTTTCTTAGGGCATTTGAATACCATATGATCATGCTCTCCACAATAAAAGCATAATCCATTATCCTTTCTATATTGTCTTTCCTTTGTTGTAAGTCGTCTGACCATGATGTGATCCAATTGCATGGGTTCTGGTTGCATTTCCTCGAGCATATGTTGTTGTGGAATAGAAGTAAAGTTGTATTCTCGATCTCTAATAGAAGTCTTCTTCTCTTGATTTCTCTCGAACAACCGATTATCACATTCAATTGCTTGATTCATGAATTCATTCAAAGTATTTACCTTGGGCATGGTTAGCATGAGGTCCTTAACATCATCACGTAAGCCCCATCGAAATTGGTTGATAAAATAATCCTCATGCCATGTGAGGTCACAAATGATTTGTCTGAATTCCGATGCATAGGTAGATGCAGGCCTATTTCCTTGATGTAGCTTCCTTAGCCTTGTTTCGGCAACACGTGAACAATTTGTATCTCCAAATGAGGATGTGAACTCTTGAATAAAGGCCTTGAAATCATGCAAAATATCCATGTCCTTCTCAAGGATAGGTGCAAACCATGAAAGAGCAGGACCACATAATAGAGTTCCTATGAGTCCTACTTGAGAAGCATCATCTGGGTACCTACCTGGTTGCATCCTTATGAATAGCTTCACTTGTTGCACAAATCCTCGAAACTTTGATCTCGTCCCATCAAATTTCTCAGGCATGCTCACTTTTGGACTTTTCTTCATGTTACTTGTCATGGGGGTACTTGAAGAAGATTGACTAACAATGATCTGTAGCTCTTGGATTTGCCTCTGAAGTTCTGTGATTACATCTTGAATACTCTGTTGTTGAATCCTTTGTTGGTTCTCTCGTATCTCTTGGACTTGTTGTTGAATGACTTTAAGCGCAGTAAAAAATTCTTCTCGAATAGTCTCCATGGTGCCTGATCTTGATGAAGGTAGTCTTGCCAAAATGTCAGGGGAGCACTAGATTGTGCTCTCTGACTACACAAGACAAGATTTCGGAAACACAGTTCTGATTACAAGAATACCCACGAAGGGAAAATGCTACAAGAATATACGATCGATACAAGATGTCCCACAACCCGGGACCAATAGGTATGGAAAACTCGACTAGAGATGATACAGGAGATCCCACAACCCGGGATCGTAGGTAGGAAACAAGATATCTCGATTACAAGAAATCCCCTCAGGGATATGAACTGGATACAAGAAATAACTAGAAAGGATCTCGTACTACGAGATTACAATAGGACAAGAAAGGATGTCCACAATACAAGACTAGACAAGACTAGAGCTAGAAACAAGACTAGAACTTGAACTGGAACTTGAATGTACTTACTTGGAGGTCACGACTCCTTGAGCTCCCAAGACTGGCATTGGCAAGACTGAGAATGAATGTGGCCAACCCCTCCTTTTATAGGTGTTCAAAGGCGGTTCTGTATGGCGGTTACGAGTTGATGATGTCATCATGATGTCATCAACTTGTAACAAGACCTCCCGATGTCAGAATTCAGCAAATAGACAGTCGATCTTGGGGTTTTGGCACATTCCGGACGCAATGGAAGCATTAGTTTCTTCAAAATATGAGCCAATCATGAGATATAGAAAGTTCCATGGAATATAAGGTTCGAGATGGTTTTCTTTGTGTCCATGACACTGAATGGGTGTCCCCCATTGTAGTAGTGCCCAAGAAGAACGGAAAGTTGCGAGTGTGCATTAACCTGAAAAAAGTTAATGCCGCTACAATCAGAGATAGCTATCCGCTTCCAATCACCGAACATTTATTGGAGCGTGTTGCAGGCAAGGAAGTTTATAGCTTTCTTGATGGATTTTCAGGTTACAACCAAGTAGCCATTGCCCCAGAAGATCAACACAAGACGGCTTTTGCCACCGAATGGGGAATCTTTGCATTTCGTGTGATGCCATTTGGGCTCACCAATGCACCTGCAACATTCCAAAGGCTCATGTGTCATGTCTTCAAAGAGTTCTTACGAAAGAGCTTAGAAGTGTATGTGGATGATTTATGTGCTCATTCCCAAGAAAGAAGATTTCACATCCCTGAGCTCAGACACATCTTCAACAAGTGTAGAGAATATCGAGTGTGTCTGAACCCAGAAAAGTGTGTGTTCATGGTGCGTCAAGGTAAAATCCTCGGTCATATTGTTTCTAAGAATGGAATCTCAACGGATGAAGATAAGGTACGAGCCATAGCGGAGCTGCCAAGGCCAAGGAATGTTAAAGAGGTACAAGCCTTTATGGGCCATTGTGGATATTACCGTAGGTTTATCCACATGTACGCGATCATAGCTAGACCCCTTTATGCCTTGTTGTCTAATTTTGAGTGGAACGACGAATGCGAGAATTCTTTCAATGAACTGAAGAAACGTTTGTGCACAGCACCAATATTGACCACTCCTGATTGGAATAAGCCATTCCATGTCCATGTGGATGCATCCAATCATGCCATAGGATGTGTGCTAGCACAACCCACAGGTGAAGGGAATTTAGATTTGCCCATAGCATATGCTAGTAGACAACTAAACCCAGCCGAAAGAAATTATACCACAACCGAGCGAGAAGGGTTAGGCATGGTATATGCTGTAAAGAAGTTTAGACACTATTTATTGGCCAACAAGTTCAAGTTTTTCACTGATCATCAAGCTTTGTTATATTTGGTCAATAAACCTTGCAATACTGGGCGCTTAGTAAGATGGTTCCTCTTACTAATGGAGTATGACTTTGAAGTTGTTGTCAGGAAAGGTAGAACCCACCTTCGAGCAGATCACCTTTCTCGCATTACTTCAGGAGAGTCACCACAAGGAGTGTCTGATGAACTACCTGATGCTTATCTGTTCAATTTGGAAGTTGTTCCTAAATGGGCAAATAAGTTGGTACCAGTCCTAACCTTCGGCCCTGCAAATAAGAATGTGAAAACATCACAAGAAGAAATTGTAAAATCACAAAAATATCACATATTGGCAGGAAGCATGTACAAACAAGATACTGAGGGTGTATTAGCTTGTTGTGTCGAGGATGATGAACATAGTAGTTGGTTGCAGCAAGCTCATGAGGGATTGCTAGGAAATCACTATTCTAAACAACGAACATTGCAGAATTTGAAACGTTTAGGAGTGTATTGGCCTAGCATGGACAAAGAAATACATGAGTGGATCAAGAATTGTCCAATGTGCAGAGAGAGACCACCAGTGGAGCATGCGACCCTTTATCAAGTATCATTAATTCCAGATTGGAGTGCTCCATTGGTAGAGTTTATGAGATCGGGAAGATTACCCAAAGAGGCCAGTCTAGCAAGAAGACGAAATATGGAGCAAGAGGCTCAAGGCTATGCCTTAGTAGGAGAGAACCTATACCGAAGAGGTAAAGATGGTTACTTAAGACTGTGCGTTCATGAATCAGACTATTTAAGGGTCTTAGAGACTGCACACAGTGGTGTTGCAGGTGGACATTTTGGTCCTGACCGAGTGATTAAGACCATTCTATTCTCAGGACTTTGGTGGCCCACTCTTCATATGGATGCACATACCTATGTGAAGAAATGTGACACATGCCAACGTGCACAATATCGAGTTAGAAAAGACGAGATGCCTTTGAGGCCAATGATGGGAGGGCGTGCATTTTCCAAGTGGGGCATAGACTTCATAGGTCCTATTAATCCCCCTGCTAGAAACTCCCATGCAGAGTATATTATTGTAGCCACAGATTACCTTACCAAGTGGGTAGAAGTGAAAGCCACAACAAAGAATGATGCTCAGATGACGGCTAAGTTCTTATTCGAGAATGTGTTCACGAGATATGGGCTACCAATAGAGTTAGTGAGCGATAGAGGCACACACTTCTTGAATGAAGTCATTGAAAATCTTCTCCAAGAATTCTTGGTGATACATAAGAAATCTGCCCCTTATCACCCACAAGCTAACGGACAAGCCGAGAGTACCAATAAGATCCTTTGTAACGTATTGACAAAATTAGTAAATAATAAACGCTCTGATTGGGACAAACAACTTCATCATGCTGTTTGGGCTTATCGAGTTGCCTACAAAACAGTACTCAATGCCACCCCATTTCAGATGGTCTTTGGACAGAATGCGGTGCTACCATTGGATTTCTTAATCCCTGCTTTAAAAGTAGCACAAGAGCATGAGTGGAATGGACATGAATTGTCATCTAGGATCTTTGATCTAGAACGCTTAGGTGAGACAAGGCTACGAGCGGCTGCAGGCATCTACGCTGCAAAGAAAAGGCAAAAGGCCTACTTCGATGCACACATTAAGGATAAGGGACTGAAAGAGGGAGATCTAGTGTTGGTTTACACACTGAAACAACATGCCCGTAAGTTGGAAAAACGAGGATATGGACCCATGATCATTAACAGAATTTCCACTAGTGGCGCGGTTCAATTGGCTACTTTAGAAGGTGATATCTTGCCAAACTATATTAGTGGTTGTAGAGTCAAGTTATATCAAGAACCTCTTACAGAGGACATGCTAATGAGACTCAACACTGCTAAGAAACGAAAAGAAGAAGAGTTAAGAGTGAGAGAAGAAGCACAGGCAGAGGCTAGAGAGCGCATAAGGCGAAATAAGTTAAGACGACTTGGCCTAGATGTCAACTCAAAAGCTCCAAAATATCACATGGATATGTGCCAAAAGTCAGGCATAGCGACTTCTCAGGTCATTGACCGAAGACCCTTTGTGACCATAGAGATAGGACAAGGGAAGGGTGCAAGGACGGTGAAAGCATTGATTGACTCAGGTGCAGCAAGTAGTGCAGTTAGACTTTCCTACTGCCAAGACTTGCAGTTGAACATCAATCCCATAGAAGCTTATCTCATAGGATTGGGAGGTGTGGAAACCCCTTGTTTGGGCGAGGTGGAACTTCCCATCTACCTTCAAGATGTTCCAATGAAAGTCAAAGCGCTAGTATGTCAAGATGAGAACCTTACAGAACCACTTGTCTTGGGTCAAGATTGGATCTATGACCATGCAGTTAACTTAAACCTAAGAAGTCAAATTCTTCAAGTTCGGGTACATGAACAATGCATTACATTAGAATTAGAGAACTGCATGCTCCTAGATCATGGCACCACACACTCTCTTAGTTCTTCCAAGACTAATCATATGAAAGAAGATGTTGTATGTGTCAAAAGCTCTATGATGCAGAAGGAGTCAATCGTGGACAACCAGGTTCGAAGGCGGGTGGATCTTTCTTCTTCTCCAAAGAATCAAGTAGCCACAGTAGTGAGTCCACCACACAAGCAAACACAACCGTTCACGACAACTGCTACATCAAATAGAAAGACACCATTCGATAAAAAAGCAGTTCCGAGCATGAAGCAGATATGGGTACGCAAAGGAGAGCAACCACCAGCCTTGCCCCCACAAATCCCATCTAGGCAAGCCAACCAGGCCAGAAGACGAGGGAAGCAGCTCAGACAAGCTCAATCACAAGGTATCCAACAAGTTTGGGTGCCTAAGAAGTTAGCTGCAGCTCAACAAGGGCAATTACAGATGTGGGTACCTCAGAAGCTCCTACATCTACAACAACCTATGTTCTCCCACATGCGAAAGGTCTCAACAAAGAATCCAAAAAGAGAAGAGGGTAAGAACCACATACAGAGACCGAAAGAAGATCAAATCAATTCTTCAACAATAGTAGGAAGACGTGCAAAAAGGATATGGGTTTGGAAGCCAAAAGTACAAGTAGCCTACACCGAACCAAAGGGCCAATCACATTGGATACTACAGTTCAGAAAGCATCCAAAGATGAAGTCGCCTGAAGTGATCTCTACTGTGCCAAATGCTGTTCTCAAATGGATTCCAATAAGAAGGAATACATCATCTCGCGATCCCATGGAGACATCCAAGAAAGATGGCGTCCACATCTACAAGTAACATCAAGCCTCGACGAGCAACAACCATGTGCTCCTTGCACAACCCTGTCTTTTGCACCATTCAGGTCATGCATTTCCAAAGTATGCATTAATATAGGGCCACATTACACAACCGTGCATAGACACACTTGAGAATCCCAGACACAAGAGCACATTGACATATGTCAAAGATTTTTATTGATTGATACTAAAATCTGTCTTCTTGTTTTGTGATATTGTTCCAAAAAAAAAAAAAAAAAAAAAAAAAACGAGGAAGAACTTGTTCCCAGGTTTCGCTCATGGAACATGAATGAGTCATGCTTAGTTGAAGATTGAACCATCGATTACTGGGCATTTATCAGTCTGGATAGAAGTGTGTCTTGGCTAGCAGATGATTTAATTGCTGCCTTATCTCATAGATGTCAAGAACTTAGCATGAGCAGGGCATCCACAACTATGGTTTCCTCTTACTATGGTAGGAGTGAAGAGCTTGAAGGTCCACAACTTGAGTGATGCTTAACTACTGTATGTACAAGAGCATCCAAGGAGATATCTGCAAGGGATAGTCTGGAGGAGAGGGGATCTGCCATTCAAAAGATCTCATCAGTGGACCATCAACACGGACATCCATCAACAATGGTCCATCCCAAACGCCAAGTGTACAACATGAAGAGATGAACATCCATCGACCTTCTCCATGGTAAGCATCTTTACTTTGGAAACATCATAGCCATAATAGCGTAGGAAACCTCTTCGTCGGCATACCCTTGAGCACTTAGCTCAAGAGCCCCAATTTTTGCACCATTCTTCTTCCAATGCATTTCCCAAGTAAACATTCATAGGGCTACATTACAAGGCCGTGCACAAGGCACATATTTTCCTCAACCCATGCACGAACACACTTACCCATCACTCAATATGGGTTATGAGTACTTGGCATGACTACTATGAAGATCAACTTTGGAAGATCTAGAAAACATCAACGGAGACTCACAACGACACAGTCATGCTGGAATCCAAGGCAGAAGCACATACCAAGAGACTACAACCTGCAAAGACTCACAGTGATAGATGAAGAACGTCGGACGACTTGTGTTCATACAGAAGGGACACTCCCTCTCAAGGCACTACTTGGAACAACCACTACAATAAGGGTCTGTCAGGGACGACAGACTCGAGAGGGGGGGGAGTGTTGAAGCTCAAGGTCAAGGACAAAGCATGGAAGCACATCAAAGAAGTGGACATAGAAGAAGAGAGAGCAAGTAGGGAGCTCCAAGGAGTGTATGTCAATTTTTCACAAGAATTCCCTACAAAAATAGTGATTTTCATCACTAAAAGCCATTGTAAATACCATTTTCTATTTTGGTAACTCCATTTTGTTCAAGCCAAGGAGTCCTTGAGCTTGAGGAGTATTAGAACTATCATCCTACCAAGTTTCATAATTTTTAGACTCCGTTTGAGCCCTCAAATAAGCCCTGGAACCTAATTTTTAACTAGGCCGGACACTAGGTCTGGACAGGGCCAAAACTAGTCAAAAAACTATAAAAAGAGCTAGAGAGCTCATTTTTGAGGTTAGCTTGTTAGAGAATAGAACTTTTGTAAGAGAACTCTTTTGCAATCTAAGCTTTCCATTGTTCCTCTCTTTGATCTTACTTTGCGCGCGTGTGTGTGTATGTGTGTGCATGTTTGTGTGCTTTCACTCACGCACTTGTGCCTTCACTTGCTCGTGGTCTTCATACCGGTCCTCACGTCTCCGCGGATTGACAAGTAAAGGAGGTGGTGCTTACGCTTGAGCTACACATTGGCAGACCGTTAAGTGTATCTTTTGCTACTTGAGTGATACTCGGCTACTTGGGTTGTTTTATCCCAAGGGGGGATCACTACCGCCAGATTTGCATGCTTTTTCTAACTCTGATTGGGCTAGTTGCTATGAAATTGTGTGTCCACCAGTGGCTTTTGCTTCATGCTTGGTAGCTCATGTATATCTTGGTTGAGCAAGAAGCAACCTACTATGGCCACTTCCAGTTGTGAAGCTGAGTATAGGGCAGCTTTCATAGCCTGTTGAGTGTGTGTGGCTCAGACGCCTTATGGCTGATTTGGGTGTTGGTCAGTCTTCTACCACCACCATCTTCACTGACAGTCAGAGCGCAATGGCAATTGGAAGGAACCCTGTGTTCCATGCTCGCACTAAGCACATTGAGGTGCATTATCATTATGTCAGGGAGAGGTTCTCCACTGGGGAGATAAGCTTGGCATATGTGCCCACGCAGGAGAACATTGTAGACCTTTTCATGAAGGCTCTGCCTAGGGAGAAGTTTGAAGCTTTCCGCAAAGCTTTGGGCTTACTTCAATTTGTGGAGTGATTTCCACATAGCTTGGCATTTCCTTATACATGAGTGCCAGCTAGTTGTTCATCGCATCACTCCCAGGGGGGATTTGTTGATATATTTAGGTAGTGATGTGTGTGAACACTCTAGGACCACCGGGGCACTTTTTCGCTCTTTAGGAGGTTTTTTTCCCCCCGGCTTGTATATATGCCTATTGCCGTAGTGGGCTACTTATCATTGTACATTCTCTAGTAATACATTGGGTATTGTGTGTTTTGCTCCAAGCTTCTTCTTCTTCCTTGAGCTGTTTGCGTGCTTCCGTAGACATCTAACTCCAACAAAGACACACCATCAAAAGAATTGATAGAAAATGAAAAAACTAGGGTAAATTCAAAAACATGATTTTTTGTAGAGAAGTGTGATTCTTTGTGGAAGGTAAGGATCACCAAATAATTTACAAAGTTGTGAAATTTTGAGTGCAAAAAAGGTCAGAAATCATAATAAAGCTCAATCTGAGGTAAAATTGAAATTCATGCAAAAGGGTGGAAATCACAAGTTTGAGTGAGTAGTATAAAAAGGGGACTTGGAAAAATTCAGCTCATTGCAAGAGAGAGAGTCTCATTATGAGAATAGTAGAAAACCGCGATTCTATGGGCAAGGAGCAAATATTGTAATTTTCAAGATTTTAGTGCAAGCAAAGCAAAGGTTAACTCTTGTGAGAGCTCATAGTGTAATGTTTTGAACATTTTTGTTAAAAAATGATAGATATTCAATAAATATGAAATCAGATTTTCTATTTTTGATGTTTCAATGAGAAAAATATATCTTTTGTTGCACTTTCTTTATCGCATGGCATTTAAATAATCAAGCACTTGCAATGCATATGAAGAAACCACAAAAAACTAACAAAAATATGTCACTAAAAATCAACAACAAAATCGTGTTTTTGTATAAAGCAAAACATGATTCTTTGAAAACACACAATTTTGAGTTGAAAATCATGTAAAATCAGTAGTGTGCAATATTTGAGTGTTCTTCTATAGTTTAGGTATGATGGTTTTTTATAGTTGCACAAATGGGTAGGATGATTCTCTCCACACACATAACATTTTGTGATTTGTGTTATCTTGTGATTGATTGAGTTTATTTTAACTGAGGCTTTTGCTATGACTTGAGCTCCTGGAGCTTTTGCTATGACTTGAGCTAACTCTTATGTGGGTGGTATTTTGTTTTCCACATTCCCTTGTTGATCAATGATTAGAATATTAGTCCGTCTATTGTCTTCTATATCAATGGCTTCCTTGATGCAAGAGTCTAGGTCCATTGTCCTTAATTGTGAGTTATTCAATCCTTGAATGAACAATGACACTCTATTAGGCATTGATGGTCTTTTCTTCATGATGGCATCTATCCAGATATTGTTTGAATCTCCTAGCAGCTATCCTTAAACTTTTATCATGTTTTTGCTTAAATGTATGACTTAGTGTAGTAGTACTATGCTTAATTCCATTTTTGGAAAATTCCCCTATGAATTCTTCCAAAGATATCTATATCCATAAACATTTCCTTCCTTAATGTTTATACTCAGCTACATGATCATGAGGATCTGTAGATCCTTCATATTGACTTTTCATACATTTTGCTACTTGGTATGGTCTCAAGGTTCTCCCAACATTATTTTGTTCCTTTCTTCTCCTAATGGGGAATTCATTCACTACTTCTCCTTCCCTCATGAAAGGGTTGGGTGAAGTATGATGTCTTCTTTCTCTTAGTGGCTCTATAGGGTTGTGATGTCTACTATGCCTTTGATTGTCTGGTTGCTCTAAGTTTTGGTCCCAAGTTCCCTTTTTTGGACACTAACCTAGATCATTTGTATCATCAGGGTTATTTGTAAAGACATATATACATCCTTGTCTAGCTTCATATATGTCATCCTTAAACTGAACCACTAGCATCAAGTTTAAAGTAATTTCTAAGTTTTTCAATCTAATGAGTTCTTTATGGAGTCCATCTTGATACACATAGGCTCCAAACCTATTTGTATATAGGTATTTGAGGAGGTTTCTATAGTCTCCTTAATCAAATGTTTTTACTTCCCCATTCCCATCTTCCATGTTCATTTTTGACAAGTGTGTGTTTTATTCCTCCCTACCTATCTATTGATGTGCCCAAGGTTTTCTAGGTTTTTGAATATGTTTAGTGACAATTCTTGACCTCAGTCTCATCAATTTTAGAGTGTTTTCCTAGAAAAACCCTAATTTTCACCAGAGGACTAGGGTTAGTTTTTTTTTTACCTCAACTCAAGAATTTCCTCCCCCAATGAGTCCATTCCTGAGAGAAATATGGTTGATTTTGTTTGTGTGTCAAAATTTTGACTTTTCAACTAAATTGGAAAATTCACGATTTTGAGCTCTGAATCATGTTTTCCTTAAAGAATTGTAATTTTCAATGTATGTGAGCTTTTAGATATTTTCTTTATTTTTTTGGATTTTATAAAATTTTGATTATTCAAGTATTTTGGAAATCCTTGAAAATCATGTTTTTCTGGGTTATTTTGAAAAACCACGATTTTGTACAGAAAATCATGTTTTCTTGCTAAAAATAACGATTTTGAAAACCGAGATTCTCAAAAGAGAAACATGATTTTCACATTTCACAAGTCACAATCTTCAAGCAATGAGAATCATGTTTTTCCTCCAAAAATCACAGTTTTGTCGGGGAAATCATGTTTTTATCTGTGAGGAGAAAATTGTGATTTTCAAGTGCTCAAAATCGTGTTTTATGGCACAATCATGTTTTCACACAATCATGTATTTTCCACGATTGTGAAGTCAGAATCTTGAAATTCTTGAGCCTCACAATCGTGATTCTCTATCGTAGGAATAAATAGATAAAATGGTAAAAACTGGACTCATATATGAGATTGAACATATAGAATGGGAAACATTATGGTTGCATCTCAAAAGAACAAGAATATAAGATTCTAAATAAATTTTAAAATAGTAAATGTAGCATGGATAATGGATAGATATGCCCCAACCAATTATAGACCATATCTTGGAAAGAAAGGCAAGAAGGGGAGTACAAAACTTCCTAGATGGATTTTGGGGATATAATCAAGTGGCTATAGCGCTTAGAGACCACATAAGATGGCGTTTTCCATTAATATGGGATTGTTTTCCTCTAGAATTATGCCATTTGAATTGAAAATGTCCGAGCAACATTCTAAAAACTTATGTGTCATGTATTTAATGGATTCTTAAGAAAGAGATTAGAGGTATATGTGGATTATCTATTCTCATATTTGCAAAAGAGATCAATACACCTCCCATAGATCAAGAATATTTTTGAAAAAATCTAAACATGTAATGTGTGCATTAATCTAGAGGAGTCTTCATGGTAAGACAAGGAAAAATCTAGGATGTCGCGTGTTGGAGATTGGAATTTTAATGCATAAGCACAATGTGGGAGCCATTGTAGAGATGTCCAAGTCTAGATACATCAGGGAATTTTATGGTTTCCTAGGACATTCTTGCTACAAATGAAGATTTACACACATGTACACCATAATTGCAAGACCATTATATGAGACTATCATGAATTTGGAGTATACACCTAAGTGCAAAGGAACTTTTGAGGAATTGAAAAAGAGGTTGAGCTCAACTCCCAATTCTCACAACTCTTGATTGTAATACATTTCTTCATGTAAATGTTGATGATTCTAATCATGATAGAGGTTGTGTATTGGTGCAAACGATGATGCAAAATTAGATATGCCAATTACCTACACAAATTTTCAATTCAATACAGCAAAAAAATGTTGAAAATCAAATCTCAATCATGCAAAAAGGCTCAACCACGAGTTTTGCAAGTGGACCAATAAAAAAGGAGGACCCAAAGTTGTGGAATAAAGTTAGAAGTTCCACCAAACTCAATCAAATTAAAATCTCATCAAATCAGCCACCAAAAAGTGCACCTAAACTGATTGGTGGGTGCTTAGCTAGATTGTAGGAAAAGTAGAAGTCTATATAAGCATCATCCCACCTTTGTTTCTTGATTTCTATGCATTCCATGAGTTTCCCTCTTAGTTTAGTGAAGTCATAAACTCCAGCAAGCAGCCCCCTTGCTTGCTTACCTCATTTTCGCATGATTTTGCTCCTCCCTATCTAGAGGTGTAGGTAGGCTTTTCCAAATCTGATTGTACCCGATTGCTGAGCATTGTTTGCTCTCTCATTGTACTCATTTTCATTGATTTCAAGCTTCATTTTATCTCTCATATTGTGCCATGAACTTTGCCAAAGTTTCAAGTTATTTGGCTGAGTGAGTTGTGAGAAATTGCCAACTTTGTGACGGTATATCTCTACACATAGGCAGAGAGTGTTGCAAATAAGTATTCTGTTTTGCAGAGGGTGTTTCCCCCATCTGGAATATCCATTTGGGATGATTTAAATCTTTTTGGGTAGCTCTTATAGTCTACTACAAGTCTGCAAAATTTCATTTTAAGTCTTTGTATTGGTGCAGAGAGAAGTTTAGAACAGTGAGCATATATCATTGCTTGTGGACCTAGTGGAGGGCAGCCATCTTCCATTTTTGCATTGGGGTGTTAGAATCATCCCCCATCAGTGGTATCAGAGCCATTTTGGAGGCTTGGATACATCAGTGGCATCATATTGAAGACTTGAGAGGATCAAGACAACTCGTGGAAGCACAAGCAGGACTCATCAAAGAAAGAAGACATCAAAAGGGGGCTACATCGATCGAGATCTCAACTAGTCAAAGGTTAGCAAGGGAGAAGCTATCAAAAGGTAATATCCACACCTTCTAAAGCATACAAACACTTGAGGAGAAGCTAGAGGAGCATCTTAGAGCTCAATATCGCTAAGTATAATGCACAAATAGAGAAGTTAGAGAAAGGCAATTATGAACCATGGAAATTTAGAGTTAGCAACTACCTTATGGGCTAAGAATTGTGGGGATTAGTGAGCAGCACATAGCCAATGCCTCATGTACATGATCCACCACTTCAAGGGCAGGTCAAGGCACTTAATGAATGGATAGAAAGACTTGTGGACTACTTAGTAAAATGTGGATACAATCATAGTCATGCAGACCCATCACTCTTTGTGAAGAAGGAAGGTAGCAAAATTGTTTTCATTTGTATATATGTTGATGATTTGATCGTTAAGGGGATGATGAAGCCAACATCAAGGACATAAAGAGGAAGCTTGGATGTGAATTTAAAATCTTAAATTTAAGGTACTTCCTTGGGATTGAAGTACTATATAAAGAGGAAGGTATATACTTGATGCAAAGGAAATACATTCTTGATCTTTTGAAGAAGTTCGGCTTGTGTGATTGCAAGCCCATTTCAAATCCATTAGAAGTAAATGTTAAACTAAGTGCTCATGAAGGTGAAGAAGTGAAGGATGTGACCATGTATAGGTCAATAATTATTTCTCTCTTGTATGCTACTATGACAAGACATGATATTGCACATGTAGTTGGAGTGTTATCTCAATTTTTGCAAGCGCCAAGAGTACCTCATCTTGTTGCAGCCAAAATGGTACTTAGGTACCTCAAAGGATCAGTGAATGAAGTTCTATATTATCCATTTGATGATGGATTAAATGTACAAGCTTATTGTGATGCTGATTGGGCAAGTTCCAAAGATGATAGGAGGAGCACTAGTGGATATGTTAGCATGCTAGGGAAGAAGACCATCTCATGGATGTCAAAGAAACAACCAACCGTGGCTCTTTCATCGATCGAAGCTGAGTATAGAGGCTTAGCACAAGTCTCATGTGAGCTTATGTGGCTGTTGCAGAGCTAAAGGAAGCACAAAGCAGAGAAAAAGACGGGCCCCAAAATTTTTCCGATTTGGACATCATATTTTTGTATCATAATCATTCTTGTAATATATTTTCCATTGTAAAGGCACTAGAGGAGTCCTCTAGATGCATACCCGCAGAAGATTAGAGATTTACCCATGTAAAATAGTAGGAAATTAGTCTTTTAGTGAATAAAGTGCCGGTCGCTTGTGTGAAAGGACCATTTCTAGGGCACTAGTATATAAGTCACTTTGTGACTCTTTGTAAGAACTTTTTGCCATTGTGAAGAAGGAGCTCTATAGATTTTCGAGTTTGCCTCTTTCATGCTGATTTTGATCTTCATTTCGCTCTTGTATGTGTGTGTTATGCTTGAAATGCATGTGTAGGACTGTTGTCTACCCCTTCCCCTTGGTTTTGAGCTGCTGTAGTGCGTGCAAGCTAGGAGAAGTTGTGGCGCGGGTATTTGTGACTCCCGTCATTCACTGTTTTTGCCATAACTTGAAGCAGAGTGGTTGGAATTGAGTGAAACCACTGCCGTTGGATGCGTCTCGTCGAGAGCTTCGAAACGAGTACCCTATTGCCTATGTTCGGAGTTCTGGGCTGGGAGAAAACCTCAAAATACTAAAAACTGCTGTAAGAGGCTTGCGGCAAACACTTTCAGTATTTCAGTGAGTGTGAGAGGTAGTAGTCTTTTCTCATGCATGCTAGCTAAACCACTTCATTTTCCATCACGTGTGCACATGTCCTCATACACTTGGTACGTCGTTCCTTCGGATTGACAATTAGATGTGTGTTAAGTACCCACCATACGCACTTGTGTGGCAATTGAGGTACAGTCTCATTGGCACAAGTCCTTGAGTCTTCTTGGCTCAAGTACACACGTTTTTGGCGCCGTTGCCGGGGAACACTCAACCAAGGTGCCTTCGTGATGGTTATAGATCGAGTGTGATAGAATCGTACTTGTAGAGGTAAAATTGTCCGGTGGCAAGTAGTCAGTCACTTCAGCACTTGTTACTTCACATCTTCGAGGTGTGTGTGATAAGTTTTAGGTTTAGGTTTAGGAGGAGGGAAGAGAAGGAGGAGTTAGGGTTAGGTTAGAAGTAGAGGAGTAGTGAGGAGAGGAGAAGTTGGAATAGGAAAGAATCACCAAAAAAAAAATCCCAAAAAATCAGCAAAATTCAAGTTCTGTCCAAAAAAGTATAAAAACCAAAAAATTGGCTCATTTGACACTTCACTGAAGTTTGGTATCGTTTGCTAGCAGCGACCGGTATCGCGAGTGAAGTATCATGGATTTCAGGCTATTAAAGCTAGGGGTTGACTTCCAGGTGCAAGCAGAGCATTACATTGGTAAGATATCACCAAGAACCTTAGCTAAAAACTCACTAAACATGCACAAACACGTGATTAAACAGATGTGCAGTATCGCAAGGGGGTTAAACTGAACTCTTTACAGATTTTTTGTGTGATACAGAGGCCTAGGAGAGAAGAGGGGAGTGAGGAGAGCAAGGGGTGATAAAAATTTTGAAAATATCTTGCATTTTGGCTTGAGTATCGCGATCGGTTGAGGTTTGGTATCGCGATACCAAAACTCCCTTGTATCGCGATACTCGCCGAAGTATCGTATCGCTTGATACCGGTCTTGGTATCGCGATACCATTTTGGTATCGTGACCCCGAGTTGGTATCGCGATCGTGTAATCTTCCAAGGTATCGTATCGCCAGGTATCTGACTTGGTATCGTGATACCATTTTGGTATCGTGTCGCTAAGTTGGTATCGCGATCTCACCTTGCTCAGTTGGTATCGTATCGTTACTAACAGTATCGTATCGTGTCACTCCCTTGTGAAGTATCGCGACACCACACTGGGTATCGTATCGTAAGGGTACTGGTATCGGTATCGTACAGGTGTCCAGTATCGTATCGTCTACTTCTCAGGACAGTATCGCGATACTGTCATAAGTATCGTATCGTCTGGTCTCATAGATATCGTATCGCACACGTGGTATCGTATCGCCTTCTCCTCGAGATCGGTATCACGATACCACACTGATATCGTATCGGCATATGTTCCAGTATCGTATCGCCTGAAACATTTGAGATCGTATCGTGATAATCCTAGTATCGTATCGTCTGCTCTCCGGGGTAGTATCGCGATACCATGTTAGTATCGTATCGTCTTGGAGTTTGGTATCGTATCGCTGGCAATATCCAGTATCGTGTCGTTTGGACCTCTGGTATCGTATCGTGATCAAAGCAGTATCGCCGAGGGCAATATCGTCAGGAAGTGGTATCGTCCAGATTGACCCTTTCTTTTGTCAGGCACTTTAAGTCATAAGGAGAGTTACCCAAGGAGAATCTCTGAGGCATAGAGAGAGACTTGGGGGGGTGAATGAACTTGAGATCAGGAAGAGTGCTAAGTAGTCGAAGAAGTGTCATATCTTCGGTAGGAAGCGCTGCCCAGGCTAGTCACCACTCCATTTACTCAGAAACCTCTAGTGATTCGGAAGGGGAACTACACATGGCTTCGGAAGACATGCAAGGTCCAACGCCAAATAGGAATTTCATGTCCACTGTTGAGGGGGATTACCGTACCTCCTTACAATATGTGTCCACCAATGCCCAGGAGATCCCAATCTACTTGGATGGGTTAAACAGATCTGTTGCTAGGATGATAACTTCCCAGAATGCCACAATTGTGCCTCGACCTGCTGTGAAGTATGAAGGAGGAGCATATGTAGACAAGATTGGTCATATCTATATTGTGACTAAATTTCCTGAGAGAATCAATGAAAGGGGAGAGTTCATGGACCCAAACAACTCCGAAAGAACGCAACCTGAAGAGTTGGTATCTACCCCGAGGGGCAGGTCTCAAGTGTCACGGGTCTTGAGAGGAGATTTGATACCTCAAGATGATTACCTGTTGGAAGTTTATATGATCCATGGATCAGACCTGTTGCTTCAAACTTACTTACCGGCTCCAGGGAGAGAAGAAAGCCCCATGACATTTTATGAGTTGAAAGACCCAGATGATGAAACTAGACTCACATACTTGGATAAGGATCAAAGGAGATATTGGCCTGTGAGTGCCTTAGACAAGGCTCGACTAAGATACATGGGTACGCCTGTATTTCCTCAGAGAGGTCAGGCAACTACTTCACAAAATCCTTTTGGGAATCAACATGAAACGGAGCAGACCGCATCAGGACATACCAGTCAACGAAGTGTGCCCAATCATACTCATGTACAGTTTGCAACTCCAGGAGTGCACACACATAATCAGGCCCACGTAGGGATAGGAAACCAGTACCGACCACCAGCAAGACCACAACCACCGATAGGAAGACAGCCTGGAGTACCGCCATTACGACCAGCTATCCTAGTCTTCCCTGTGATGCCCAGACCACCTGAGCCAATGAGAAGGCTGAGACCTATCCAAGTAGCCAAATGTGTAAGAAACCATTATGATGGGATGGGAGAGCCCTATGATCATATCACAGAATTTAAACAAGTTCTAAGAGCGGAGCAAGTAGAGGACTTCTTTGTGCAGTATGAGTCTTTTGGGCTCACCCTCACCGGGACTGCCCTAACTTGGTTCCAACCTTTAGACCCCAATCAATTTGAAAACATGGAACAATTCTTTCAAGAATTCATTGGAGAATTCACAAAGAGAGGGATTAAACACAATTCTGCATCTTTAATCCATAGCTTTAAACAAAACCCTAATGAAACCGTGAAGACTGCTGCCCGAAGATTCAATCAGTATGTGGATAGATGCCCAGTGGCTGAGAGACCCACTCAACAAAAGATGATTTCACTATTTCTAGATGGACTCACCAACGGAACCCTAAGAACACTAGTGTATGTGCAGAGATTACAAACACTGAGTGAGTGTCTTCAAGAATGCATTGAATTGGAAGACAACCTTGCCGAGGATCTCAAAGGTACAACCGACCACACTAAAACAGAAGATTTAAGGAGTACTATCACGTCCAACTCCAGTAACATGGAAGAATTAGCAGAATTATTAGCAAAGAAACTAGGAGTCCAGGGACAGAGAGCTTACCAAAACCCAGCACAAAGATTTCCTGTGTTACGAAGATGTAATTTATGTGGAGGAGAGCACCCCACACACTTGTGCGTCCGAGGAGGGGCCGGTGCACAACCCACGTATCCATACTACAGACAGCAACAACAAGGGACTTCTTCATACTGCCACATTGAGCAAAAATACACCAATCACACCACAGAAAACTGTCCCTTCAATAGGCAAGCACGGCGTATCCAACCACCTCAATACCGACCATATGGATATCAACCAAGAGAGCCTGGTAGGGAGATGCCTAGATACAATCCTTATCCAACACAAGCAGGGGCACCAAGACAATATGAGCAAGCACCGTACCCACCACCACAACTAGTACTGGGACCCCAGCTATCACAACCTCAACAAGTAGTACCAGTGAAGTATGCTCAACCAGAAGAAAACTTAGAGAGAGCCATAGTACCAGCATCAATAATGACCAATGTGGAATCAACCAACCTAGGGTATGAACCTCCACTAGGGGAGTACTATCCATATGAAGCCAACATGATGGAATATGAACCAACATATGACACGGCTTATTATGGTTATGAGGGCTATGATCAGACATATGGAGCAGAAACCACCACCTTAATGTATACGGCTCCTAAAGCACAACAACCCATAAGACCTCCTGTTAGACCACCAGTGCAGAGAGGACCATGCTATAGATGCGGAGGGGATCACTTCATTAGGGAATGCCCACAACCTTATAATCCACCACCACCCAGAGTTTGGGAAGGGTATTGCAGTGATTGTGGAAAGGAACATCTTTTTAGAGATTGCCCTAAGAACCCAGCCAAATCTCAAGACACTGCACCTATCAATGTGATTGAGGTCATTGAAGGATCCAGAAGTGATAAGGAGTACACGGTGCCACTAAAGGCCATTAGGAGAGCCCAAACGAAACAACAAAAAGAACAGCACTCAGAAGAGAAACAAAAAAGCAACAAAAAAATAAGTCCTTCAATTCAGATAGTGGAAGATTCCGAGGACCCATGTGAAAATTCGGAGAACACGAAAGCTCAGAAATGGAAGGAAAGACGAGAAAAACTCAAGGACAAATGGGCAAAAAACAAGACTATAAACAGTAAAAAGCAAACCAAAAACCCGAATAAACACAAAGAACAAGGGAATCCTAAGAAGACCCCTGAGCTACCCGAACCTAGCTCAGATAGGGAGAAGCCCGGATCAATTCTAGCAGACCCAAAGCCAGACGACTTAGACATGTGGTTGAAAGCCTACCAAGCTAGAATCAAGATGGGCCCAAGCGTTGAACAACATGAAAAAATCTACCCTAAAGGGGAATTAGAAAAAGAAAGACTGACCATATGCAAGAAACTCATAGAAGTAGCACAAGCAACCCTAGAAAAGCCTATCCCAATTCTACCAGAGACCAGGATTGCACATAGTCTGTATGAAGAATGCTTAAAGTCCAATAACAAAGAACCTAGGAAAGAAAATGACCAAAGCGGCTAGATAACAACCCAAGAGGAATCGATGTCAATAATCCCAGATCTAGAGGCAGATTGGCCAAAAGACTTATGGAACAGAATACGAGAGGAGCAATGGAAGAAGAATGGAGATAATACACCTCCTTTTGAAGAAATAGATGGGGAAGATTGTCAACTTCACCCCAACTTGGAGGAAGTGTATGAAGAAGTGTCAAGACTTGACAGAGGAAGAGAGGAAACCATAAGCATTTCAACATTGCCTAACTACATGGGAGAATACGAAAGGGAGTCAGTAATAATCCGAGCACCCACAGTGCATGGAAAGGGAAAGGAAAAGGTAGAAGAGAGTTCACACAATCTAACAGAATTAAAGAAAACAAAAGTACGATGCAAATTGACGGTGGAAGAATTGCTTCGACTTAAACCACAATTATGGAAGCAAATGGCAAACCAATTAGAATCACAGCCAGAGATTGGAGGACCGACAGAAAAGGAGAAGGAAAATAACTCCACAATACAAGTTCCTGTGGACAAAGTGGGAGAGTTTAGTGAAGGAGATGAGGGTAATACTTGTCTACCAGTCACACACAATGGGTACATGACCAAGGCTATTCTAGATACGGGAGTTGGGGTAGGAATTGCCACTAAGGAAATCTGGGAAAAATGGGGAAAACCTGCCTTACGACCCACACGCATGAAACTCCAATTAGCAGACGGTCATGTGGAAAAACCCTTAGGAATATTGGAAAGGATCAAACTAACCACTTGCGGTGTAGAATTCGAACACACCCTAGCCATCTGTAAATTCGAGAAAGCAAACAACTACGAGATGATATTAGGACGACCCTTCATGAGACAAATGCGGGTAGTACAGGATTGGGGAAGAGATTCGTTATACCTGCAACATCAAGGAAACACCACCAAAATAAATTTGCACACATTTGCTTATCGAGATGTCCCTCCACTACAATGGAATCCAGTACACCGAGAAGAAGATGACTTATCCATTCACAGTGCTGGATCAAGTGATCAATCTTGGATGCATGAAGATGCCCAGTTGTGGATGTGTAAGGAATCCAAGAGAGAAGAGAGCAAAAGGCAACCATGGCCGATAGGACATCCTAACCATAGATCCGTAGAGGACCCCACTTACACACCTCAAATTTTCTCTGATGAGATCTTTGAGCCACATGGATGGATGGAAATCTTGGCAACTCTAGATGTGTGCGTAAACGAGGACGTTTTGACGATGAATGAATGCATAGATGAGGAGGGCTATGATGTAAACCTCTATATGGTTGTCCTTCAAGAAGTAGAAGAAGGGGAAATCCTGGAAAAAGAATGGAGAGAGGAATATGAAAGCATAGAAATGGAACCAGAATTTGATTCAGAAGAAAGCTGTTTGAATACTATTCAGGACCAGAAGGAACAGGAACCAACAAAGATCTTAGCAATTGAAACTGCTACTGCAATACGCGGGCAGGAGGAGAACAGGAGTAAAGTAGGGCCGGACCCAGATCTTTTTGAAGTTCCTGAACACTTTAAAAAATACGAAGTGGAGGAAAGAAAAGTGGCTATTCAAATGCCTCGACGAGAGGCACGAGACGGGGAAGCATATGACAACAAGGAACAAACGAAAAAAATTGTTGTGACAGTTGAGGAAGGATAAGAAAGATGCACATATATTGGTAAAGATGTGTCTGAAGAAGAGGAAGAGGAACTCATATACCTTATTCGGGAGTACCGAGATGTATTCGCATGGACCTATAAGGATCTCAAAGGGGTAGAACCCACTATTTGTTCCCATCGAATACCAATGACAGCAGATGCAAAACCCTCCAAACAACGTCCTTATACATACAATGAAGTCTACGCAGCAAAGATTAAGGAAGAAATAGACAAACTACTAGCGGCAGGATTCATATATGAGATAGAACATACCGAGTGGGTATCGCCACTAGTAGTAGTGCCTAAGAAAAATGGAAAATTGAGAGTGTGCATAAATTTGAAGAAGGTGAATGCAGCCACTATACGTGACAGCTACCCACTACCCATCACGGACCATTTATTAGAGAGAGTAGCAGGTAAGGAGGTCTATAGTTTCCTAGATGGATTCTCCAGATACAACCAGGTAGCTATTGGGACGGGGGACCAACATAAGACAGCCTTCGCCACTGAATGGGGAGTGTATGCATTCAGAGTGATGCCCTTTGGACTCACTAATGCCCCAGCTACCTTCCAAAGATTGATGTGTCATGTTTTCAAGGAATTTCTGAAAAAAAGCATGGAAGTATATGTAGATGACCTTTGCACGTACTCCAATCAAAGACCCGATCACATTCCCGAGTTGAGGAAGATATTCAACAAATGTAGACAGTACAGAGTCTGCTTAAACCCAGAGAAATGTGTCTTCATGGTAAGGCAAGGGAAAATTCTAGGACACATAGTTTCGAGAAATGGAATATCAACGGATGAGGACAAGATTAAAGTCATCTTAGATTTACCAAGACCCAAGAATGCAAAGGAAGTGCAAGCTTTTATGGGACATTGTGGATACTACCGTAGGTTCATTCACATGTATGCCATAATAGCAAAACCCTTGTATGGTCTCTTGACTCAATTTACTTGGACAGAAGAGTGCGAAAAGGCATTCACAGAGTTGAAAAAGAGACTTAGTACTGCCCCAATTCTGAAATCACCCAATTGGAGCAAGCCTTTTCATATTCATGTTGACGCTTCTAACTATGCCATTGGATGCATCTTAGCCCAGCCGGCTGATGAAGGCAAGCTTGATCATCCAATTGCTTATGCGAGTAGACAACTGAATCAAGCAGAAAGAAATTATACCACTACGGAACGAGAAGGCTTAGGAATGGTATACGTAGTGAAGAAATTCAGACATTATCTTTTGGCCAACAAGTTCAAATTCTTCATAGACCATCAAGCTTTGTTGTACTTAGTCAATAAACGTTGTAACACGGGAAGGTTGGTACGATGGTTTCTACTACTAATGGAGTTTGACTTCGAAGTAATAGTGAAAAAGGGGAACACACATGTGAGAGCAGACCACCTTTCAAGGCTAACACATGGAGAGCCACCAAGTGGGGTGCCCGACAATCTACCAGATGCTTATTTGTTCAATCTAGAAGTTTGCCCAAAGTGGGCTGAGAAATTGATCCCTATACTCACCCATGGCCCTGAACACTCAATTAATAGGAATAGCAAGAAAGAAATTCTTCAATCGAGGAACTTACACATTGTGTCAGGAAGTGTATACTACAAGGAACCCAACGGAGTGTTACTCAGATGTGTTGATGAGGATGAACAAACGCAACTAATTGAGCAAGCACATGTGAACAAATGGAGAACACACCAAGGGACTCATGGAACAATCCGAGAACTGAAAAGATTAGGAGTATATTGGCCTGACATGCCCAAGAATGTTCACGACCACGTAAGTAATTGTGCAGAATGTCGAGAGACGGTTCCCGAAGATCATATGTCTCTACCTTTTTCGACCATAACACCCAATTGGAGTACAACGTTAGTGAAATTCTTAAAAACTCAAGAACATGAGTTAGGAACCAGCTTAGCAAGAAAGCGATCCTTAGAAGAAATGAGCAAGGACTACATTCTCATAGGAAAACAATTGTTCAAACGAGGGAAGGATAACCAACTAAGATTATGTGTGCATGAAGGAGAATATCTACCCATATTAGAAATGGCACATGCAGGTGCTGCAGGAGGTCATTTTTCGGCGGAAAGAACTGTTAAAATGATCCTCTTTGCGGGCTTGTGGTGGCCAACTCTACATATGGATGCTGAAACGTATGTACGAAGTTGTGAGACTTGTCAGAGAACTAAATACCCAATTCGGAGAGATGACATGCCATTAAGACCAATGATATGCGCTAGAGCCTTCACAAAATGGGGTATAGACTTCATTGGACCTATCAACCCACCTGCCAAAGGATCACATGCGGAGTACATCATAGTAGCCACGGACTACTTGACTAAATGGGTAGAAGCAAAAGCCACTAGGAAGAATGATGCTCAAACTACCGCAAAATTTCTCTTTGAGCATATCTTCACCCGCTTTGGCTTGCCCATTGAGATTGTTAGCGATAGGGGAACACATTTCCTCAATGAGGTAATCGAGTCATTAATGAACGAGTTCTTAGTGATTCATAAAAAATCAGCACCATACCATCCCCAAGCCAATGGACAAGCTGAGAGCTCTAACAAAGTACTGTGCACGGTGTTGACTAAGCTTGTCAATAATGGAAGGTCTGATTGGGACAAACAATTGCATCATGCAATTTGGGAATTCCGAGTTCCATATAAAACAGCCATTGGAACTACACCTTTCAATTTAGTGTATGGGCAAAATGCAATTTTGCCAATTGACTTCTTAGTGCCTAGATTGAAAGTGGCCCAGCAATATGAGTGGAACGACCATGAATTATCCCAACAACTAGATCAAATTGAGAAGTTACATGAGACTAGATTGCAAGCAGTAGCAGGCATTTATGCTGCTAAACGGAGACAAAAGGCATATTATGATGCACATATAAAAGACAAGGGACTTAAAGAAGGAGACTTAGTCCTAGTGTACACCCTAAAACAACATGCCAAGAAGTTACAAAAACGCGGATACGGACCCTTGATCATAAATCGAATCTCTACTAGTGGTGCAGTCAATCTCGCCACGCTAGACGGAGACATTCTTCCAAACTACATCAGTGGATGTAGAGTAAGACGATTCATGGAGCCCTTGACTGATCAAATGCTAGCACGATTGATAGGTGCTCAAAATAGGAAAAAGGAAGAAGAACGAATTAGAGAGGAAGCTCGACAAGAAGCACTAAAGCGCATTAAGAAACGGAAAGAGTGGATCAGGCAAAGAGATGAACGCTATCTCCAAGGAGAAGAGCCCATCCCTATGGCAAATTACCAAGTCGAAAATCATGGTAAAACGGGTATGTGTAAAACACAGCCTTACCTAAACCTAGGGATTGGCAAGACAGAGTACAAATTGATAGATGCATTGATAGACTCAGGAGCAGGACTTAGCTGCATGCGAAAGAGAATAGCAAAAGAGCTGCAATTAGATTTGAATCCCACAAAAGCCCGATTAATAGGAATTGGAGGTCACACCCTAGAATGTATTGGAACCACGAATGTATCCCTCCACCTAGGAAATTCATCAATGGAACAAAGAGTCCTAGTGTGTGAGGATGAAGATTTGATAGAAGACTTCATTCTAGGACACGACTGGATCATTGAGACAGAGGCGTGTATCCATCTAGCTCAAGGTTATATTCCGGCTACGATAGGGCATAAGGAGATTTTCAGCTTACTTGAAGAGAAACCATGTATTCAAACAAACATAATACAAAGTTCCGAGGAAGTTCAGAGGACGACATTAGAAAGTATCAACTATGCTCACAATTCAGAAACCAAACGCATAGAAGCTGAAACTTCAATCCTAGCGACGTCAGCAATAGAGTCGAAGTCATCCAATGCAATTGTGGAAAAGCCAACCATTAAGGAGACTTGCTCTCCTATACCTGCTCAAAACATCAAAAGATCGCACTATTGGAAACCAACAACCAGATACCCATATCAAGGCCCACCCAAATATAAGTGGGTACGCAGGGATCAAAAGCAGAGTCGAGAAACGTCCGCACCCACTCTTAAGGAGGAAACAGGAATCACCAAACCAGCTGCACAGAACTACATACGAAAAGAATCAGTGCAAGTAGATCCCTAAGACTTTGCTCGAAGCTCAAAGATCGCGACTCCAGATATGGATTCCCAAAAAGCTCACACAAGCAGCTAAACAGGCGTTAAAGACAAAAGAAGAGGTACTACATCAGACAAGGCGAAAGACAACAACACATAAGAGTCATCCAGGAAACTCGAAAGACAAAGCCAATTTCACTCGAACAATGGAGGAAGCAAACAGAACACGAGGAGCTATAAGCATCAAGGAAACGAAACGACCCCCCTTAGTGTTCACGAAAGGGATCTGGAAACCAAAGCAACCACGAGGAGCGGAGGATCGAAGAGATAAAGCTTCCCATTGCACTCATGAAGTTTCTAATGCACCTCAAGTAAGCATGATAGGGACACCATACCAGGCCAAGCATTCGGCACAAGATGTAGGAATGGACCTACTATGTATATAAATAAATGCTTCGGCTACTCTGACATTTTCTTTCTTTTAGCAACAAGAACCAAATTGAAAAAATGTATGGTAAGAGATCTCACTTATGGATTAGGGGAGACGGAGTGACGACGACAATAATCACTTCAATGCACTACATCATTGTATACAGTTATGTGACGCTAATGCACTTTTACGTACAAGTGCAGATGGCTTCTGAAGATTTGAAGCAACCGTACAAGAGGAAGTGATGGATTTTCCTCCCCAGAGTATCACAAAGGCTAAGGGACACTGGTTCCGCGAAGACCAGCCTGCAGGGGACTATCTGTTCCTTGCAACAATTAAAATCATGGACACAGATCATCAGTTTCCAATAATGTCCCAGGATTTTCGAGTGCAACATACACTTCCTTCTGTCGAAGAAACCATGAAGAAAGCAGGCATACATAAATATTTTGAACTACCAATCTATAAGCCTGATTTTCAACGATGCACTCAAGTCATGAATACACTACAACCAGCACTACATGATCCTTTGGTACCAGAAGCTAGAGTAATGGATGAGACAGGTGAATGGGTGATTATTCAATTCACTCATGAATTAATCAAGGAAGCCTTTGGATGGGAGAAGGATGGGGTCACAATAGTGAAAGAAGAAAGTAAAGGTGCAAAGACCCGAACCTTCGTCGACATCAACCGTGTGGACATAGAGGATGAGGTCCGATTGATCCACCAACACTTTTGTTTCCCGAATATGCACAGATACACGACTCCACAAAAGATCATTGTGCAATTATTGTCCCATGCCATCAAGCAAATTGGGAATCAAATCAATTTGACTCCATATGTTCAAGAAAGATTGTTCGAGGCCAAGAAGCAATGGAAGAATAAAAAGTTCCTAAATGGCAGTGTGGCACTGACCATCCTCATCTATCATGCCTTAGGAATAAGGGAACATTTACAAGAGATGCCATCATCAACAGTCCTGGCTCAATATGCCAAAGTTGCTACAGTTCCTAAGAAAAAGAAAGGAGCAAATATTGTGGAAGTGGCAGAAACGAGCTCTCAACCTAGAATGAGAGGTACCAAAAGATTCCGGGAAGTCAAGCTACATGATGAAGACACACCAACTACCAAGAGGATCCATGTACTTCCCAAAACTACTATTGAAGGAAGGAAAGAAATAACGGCCAAAGACTTGACAGATGCTCTGGAAGAGACCCATCGATATACAGAAGGACAGATCAACTTACCAGTCCAGGGTCATCATTATCAGCAGTCAGAACAAGCTAGGGAAACAAAGAGTAAACTCACAAAAGTACATAGATATCGAGAAATAGGGCTAGATAACTCTAGTTCTGGATCAGACGGCCAAGAGGAGCCCAACACCTCGTTATTGGATGTAGATATTCAAAGCGAATCAAAAGATGACGGCCAATGGGAGGAATTAAATGAAGTAGACTATAACGAAGAGCAAAAAGACCTCAAGTAGGAGGATCACACAACCGAGGATGATCAAAGTACCAGGAGCAAGGAAGCAAAAATGGAAGGTCACCATACTTTAAAGCTTAATGAAAGTTCCAACATCCAAATTAAGGAGGCCACACCACCCCGAAAAATACGCATGAAGATCCCAAAGAAGGAATGTCAGGAAACACAAAAGGAAGACGAAGAACCCTTTACACCCATAAGGGTTGTGGCAGAACCGTCTCCCATGGATGTTACATTTCAAGGGAGTGCCACTAAGGTTATGGATGTGGATGAAGACGAAGCAGAACCGCAAGTGCACTTACAAATCAGACAACCACACAATGAAACGATCCATAGCGAAAAAGGAAAAGATGTACAAACAGGAGAAACCCCAGATATCCCAAAGACATGGCTGAATGTGGATATAGCTCAGCTCAAACCTGTGGTGCAAGATATGATTCGAACAGCACTAGACACACAGCAATTAATGCTGGATGCTGATGAAGATTATGACCAAGCCATGCAGGACAAAATCGAACTTCAAAAATGGGGTAAGAATCTCTCTACTGAGCTAGAGACAGTAAAAGAACAGGTAGTAGAAAAAGAAACTGAACTGAAAGAAATAAAAAATAAACATAGCATGCTAGAGACAGAAAATGAGCAATTAAAAGCACAACTACAAGAAGTCACAAAAAAACTACAAGCAAATGAGGCTGAAAAGGCAGGCATGACATCAAGAAGCAAAATTCTGGAATCACAGATTAAAGTGTACATGGATGAAGCAGAGGCGTTAAGACAACGGAACAAAGAGCTTATGGCTGCTCTTTTAAGTGATCAACCAGTCGAAGTGCAAGCCCAACCGGAAACAGATATCAAAGGATTAGAAGAGAAAGTGATTATGTATGAAGATCAGCTCAAAAAGGAGCAAGACACTATTGCAGAATGGGAGAAAAGATACATGGATGACACGGCTGCCTTGAGAACCAAATGGAAGAAAGCTGAAAATAACTACCTGCGACAGTGTAAGGAAGACACAGAACACATGAATATTGTGGCCCAGGAACTAATTAAACACCAGGCAACTATTGCTAAGGCCGAAGAAGAAAACAAGAAAAAAGATGATTTAATCAAACAACTACAGGAGCAATTAGAACAAAAAGGAAAAGAGGGGACACCAATAGTTCCAACTTCTGCAGAAGCTACTGTGGAGACTGAGGTATGTCCGCTATCTTCCCCCTCATATCATTCACCGGTAAAGGAGGAAAAGGAGGTTCACATTGAACCTAACACTCGGGAAATTGCAGAACTGAGCAGACCAGAAAGGGCACTACTGGTGTCCCAACTTACGGCAGAATTTGAAGATCAGATCATCAGGATCATGAAAGAAGCTCAAATAGAAAATAAACAACTAGAACAAATTTTGAAGCCCTTTAATGTACCATACAGACTACTTAAAGAACAAACTCGATATTATATAAAGTCTGCAACGAATAAAGATCCGGACCACAACCTTCAATTCAGGCATGACACTTTCAATTACACTCAAGAGGAATTCGAGAAGGCGGATCCGATATGGCGACGAAAGATTTTGGAGAAACATCCAACGTTGCGGGTACAGTGGGAAGCATCACCATATGAACTTCAAGTAAATCCATCTTTTTGTCCTGTACCCCGTAGACGATCTTGGACGCAATTTTGGGAAGGACAGCGCCAAGGCAATATCAATAATCAGTGGCTCAACTACCCTCTACTACCTAGTCCGCCACATAATTATCTACCAACCGAAGAATATATGGTAAAGACAATGGAATTTTGGATTTCCAGATACGCTTCAGTGCCAGATTTAGCGGTAAAAATGACCAATAAAATTTTCAGCATGTTACTAACAGTGCTAAAGGTGTTCCAACATGCCAAATATACTTTTTTGAATTTCATTGGAATTACGCAAGGCTCAGAAGCCTTGATTTTTTATTTATCTACTATCCCCAGCCGACTAACTATTATGGCATATTATTCTCGCCTCATGTTTTTGCCATCGACATACATGCAGACTTTTGAAGAAGCATTCTTTACAGGCTTCTTTGAAATTGATTCAGAGATTTTTGTCAAAATGACTTCCAATTTGAATGCAAGACTGGTGGCCTATGAAACAAGTTTCTTTGCTGATCATCGACAGGCGCTAGAAGACGGAGTAAAATCTCAGCAATGGAAGGAATTCATGCTGTGTCACGCGAATTTGCAAAATCAAAGAGAACAACAAGCCATACAAACATACACACGTCGCCACAAAAAGCCTGTCGAGGACGACAGAGTTTAGGAGGAGGGACGTGTGGAAGGAGAATCAAGCAAAAAAAGAAGAAGAAGAAGATCAAAGTCAAAAATAACTCAATAAAGAATAAAACAATGATATTTGAAGACATATCTCTGCAAGAAGCCCCGCAGGGGCGCATTACCCATCTCTGCACAGAGCCCCGCAGGGGCACGCATCAGGCAACAAGGCAAAACATCCAGGTCCTGCACGGTGGAAGAAAGCAAACAGGCTCAGAGCAATACAACACGGTCAGATGTGTGCAACCAGGACAAATCAGAGGACCAAAAGTTAGAAAGGGGTAGAGGCTGAAAAGTTTAAGAGGGTGACTAAGAACAGCACATTCCTAGTCACTGGTGGCGTGCGTGGCAACCCAAATCAACAGGCAAGACAAATGCAGCAGGCTCTAGAGTAGTAGAGCTTGAATCAAGAACAGGCCATCAAAGCTGCATGTCTGTTTAACTACAGACAAAACTGACCAAGGGTAGCGCGCGGAGAAAAGAAGTAATCAGCCGACGAAAAGCTAAAGCCTGTCAAGGGACGACAGAGACGAAGAGGGGGAGAGTGTTGCAGAGCTAAAGGAAGCACAAAGCAGAGAAAAAGACGGGCCCCAAAATTTTTCCGATTTGGACATCATATTTTTGTATCACAATCATTCTTGTAATACATTTTCCATTGTAAAGACACTAGAGGAGTCCTCTAGATGCATACGCGCAGAAGATTAGAGATTTACCCATGTAAAATAGTAGGAAATTAGTCTTTTAGTGAATAAAGTGCCGGTCGCTTGTGTGAAAGGACCATTTCTAGGGCACTAGTATATAAGTCACTTTGTGACTCTTTGTAAGAACTTTTTGCCATTGTGAAGAAGGAGCTCTACAGATTTTCGAGTTTGCCTCTTTCATGCTGATTTTGATCTTCATTTTGCTCTTGTATGTGTGTGTTATACTTGAAATGCATGTGTAGGACTGTTGTCTACCCCTTCCCCTTGGTTTTGAGCTGCTGTAGTGCGTGTGCAAGCTAGGAGAAGTTGTGGCGCGGGTATTTGTGACTCCCGTCATTCACTATTTTTGCCATAACTTAAAGCAGAGTTGTCGGAATTGAGTGAAACCACTGCCGTTGGATGCTTCTCGTCGAGAGCTTCGAAACGAGTACCCTATTGCCTATGTTCGGAGTTCTGGGCTGGCAGAAAACCTCAAAATACTAAAAACTGCTGTAAGAGGCTTGTGGCAAACACTTTCAGTATTTCAGTGAGTGTGAGAGGTAGTAGTCTTTTCTCATGCATGCTAGCTAAACCACTTCATTTTCCATCACGTGTGCACATGTCCTCATACACTTGGTACGTCGTTCCTTCGGATTGACAATTAGATGTGTGTTAAGTACCCACTATACGCACTTGTGTGGCAATTGAGGTACAGTCTCATTGGCACAAGTCCTTGAGTCTTCTTGGCTCAAGTGCACAGTGGCTCAAGAAGTTGTTTGTTGATTTTGATTTGCAGGTTAAGCAAGTACCTATTTTTTGTGACAACATAAGTAGCATATGCTTGGCTCAAAATCTGGTGTTCCATGCAAGGTCAAAGCATATAGAAGTGCATTACCACTTTATTCGAGAGAAGATCATGTCAAAGGATGTCAAGGTGGAGCATGTCAATACAAAGGACCAATATGTAGATATGTTTACCAAAGCATTGGATGGAGTAAAGCTACAACACTTCAAGGCATGCATTGGAATGAAGGACCTAGGGATTGAGACTTGAGGGGGAGTGTTGAAAATCAAGTCTCAATCATGCAAAAAGCCTCAACCATGAGTTTTTCAAGTGCACCAATAAAAAAGGAGGACCCAAAGTCGTGGAATAAAGTTAGAAGCTCCACCAAACTCAATCAAATTAAAATCTCATCAAATCAGCCACCAAAAAGTGCACCTAAACTGATTGGTGGGTTGTTAGCTAGATTGTAGAAAAAGTAAAAGTCTATATATGCATCATCCTGCCTTTGTTTCTTGAGTTGTATGCATTCCAAAAGTTTCCCTCTTAGTTTATTGAAGTCATAAACTCCAGCAAGCAGCCCCCTTGCTTGCTTACCTCATTCCCTCATGATTTTGCTCCTCTCTATCTAGAGGTGTAGTTAGGCTTTTCCAAATCTGATTGTACCAGATTGCAGAGCATTGTTTTCTCTCTCATTGTAATCATTTTCATTATTTCAAGCTTCATTTTGTCTCTCATATTGTGCCCTGAACTTTGCCAAAGTTTCAAGTTATTTGGCTGAGTGAGTTGTGAGAAATTGCCAACTTTGTGAAGGTATATCTCTGCACATAGGCAAAGAGTGTTGCAAACACGTAGCCTGTTTTGCAGAGGGTGGTTCTCCCAGCTGGAATAGCCATTTGAGATTATTTATAGCTTTTTGGGTAGCTCTTATAGTCTACTATAAGTCTGCAAAATTTCATTTTAAGACTCTATACTGGTGCAAAGAAAAGTTCATAACAATGAGCATATATCATTGCTTGTGGACCTAGTGGAGGGCAGCCATCTTCCATTTTTGCATTGGGGTGTTAGAATCATCGCCCATCAAAAAACACTTACACAATTGTTGAGAGAGAGGAATTACCTCTTGGAAAACAAGTTCAAACTCTTTGTAGACCATTAGCCATTGTTATATTAGGTTAATAAAGTTTATAGGATTGGAAAACTTGTGGTGGTTCCTTCTATTGATAGAATTTGACTTTAGATTTGTAGTGAAAAGGGAAAGAAGCACATAAGAGATGATCACGTATCTAAAATAACAAATATGGAACCTCCTAGAGGCATATTGAATGATTTATTTGATGCTTATCATTTCAATCTAAAATTTATTTAAGTGGGTAGAAAATACAATACTGAATTTGACAAATGATCCCCACCATACTGTTGATATATTTCAATAGTGATGTGTTTGAACACACTTAGGATCGTCGAGGCAACTCTTTTGGAGGTTTTTTCCTCGTAGCTTGTATGTATGGCTATAACCATAACATGTCACTTATCTTTGTACATTTCACTTAATTGGTTAGCATACTTGAGGCGATTAGGAGTTCAAAATAGATTCGCTATGTGGCATCACATTTTTTTATTTCAGTTTGTTTCATCCTCAAAACACACTATTGAAGTGACTATGCAAGCATTTTCTTCCTTTTCTGCCAAACATATATACATGTTTTGGTTCATCAGTGCAAGTGCCTCAAAACTTTGCTACAGGTCTAATAGAGCTCAACAAGCCATTGTTGTTTGACACTTTTAGATGCAATCAATTTTTTGCATCAAGGTATTTAGTCATTGGCCATGGCGGAATGCAATGACGTTTTCCATATGTTGGCTATTGAGGATAATTTGGATGGTAATAATCAACCATTTTGCACATACATGATGCATCATGTATTGGTAGCAAAAGGGATGTGGAATATTGTGTTGGGTGTTGAAGAATTTCGTACTACACATACAAATATAGTGATTGAATATAGTGTTGAAGATGATGATTATCCATTTCTTGGTCGTGTTGCGGTTCTTGCTGAAGCTATTATAAAGAAAGTTTTTTGGGATGGTGGAGATGTATAAGCACATGCATTGATAGCTTGTTCTATCGAATGCTCCATTATCCCTCACATTCACTCCTACAAGATAGCAAAAGATGCCTCAGATACTCTTACAATATTATACTAGGCAAGAAATGAGGCTCGTTTTTTTTTAGCTCCAAAGTGGAGAGTGAGCATATAAATGAAGGAGATTCAATGGAAAAGTTTTTGAGAAAAATAAAAGATTTGAAGGAGAAAATGATTTCTATTGATAAAATCTTGCCAGATATTTCACTTGTGTATACTATTCTAAATGGTCTTCTAGATTCATATTAGGGTTTTGCCTCTAGTCTTTTGTTGATGATGAAAGGAAATCCAAATGCCTTAACATTTTAGGAGTTAGTATTTTTTTTTTGTTGCAAGATGATCACTGCAAGCAGAATAGGTCAACTATACGTGTTGTAGATTAAGCTTTCTTAGCTAGTTAGAAGGGCAAAGGTAAATGCAGCTCATCTTCTAGTAAGCAAAAGTTTGCTAATACTGCACATTGAAAGAAGGAAGACAAAGATGACAAGAAAATAGAAATACAGAAACAAATTCACAAGTACTGTATGGCAAATGATAATGTCATAAAGGTTTGTCCTTAATTGACAGTAAAAGAGCCAACTAAGAAAGCAATGGTTCTCGTAGAGGCCTCTTCATCTAAAATAGAGAATGATAATCTTGTTCAAAATGAAGAATGGGCATTTAATATTGTTTGCAGCTATGACCCATCTTTTCATGAGTAGTGTATGTCTTGAATAGACTCTGATGTTTGGTACTTTGATAGTGGTTCAACCCAACATATTACCTTGGGATGCAGTTTCTTCACTTTACTTGAAATTGCCCCTATAGGAGGTACTGTTACATGTGCTAATGAATCCTCTTGTTCTATAACTGAAGTTGGAAAGATCATTCTAAATACTATTGATGTCAGTTATTTCACATTGTAATATGCCTTATATGTGCTAGATATCAAGGAAAATCTATTATCAATTTCAACATTAGCCAAGATTGGATTGATTGTCAATTTTTTTGATGATAGATGTACAATTCATGCTATCTAGGACAGTGATGTTATTATTGCTTCTAGCATTTCATGTTGTGGAATGTATAAGTTCATAGACTATGCCAAATTTATGAATGTGCATTTCACGATTCGCATGCTATCTAAGATTTAAAGCTTTGGCATGCAAGCTTTGGTCATTTTCATTTTGCTAGTTTGCTTCACCTAAAAAAAATTGAAATGGTATCCTCTCTTCCCAAACTTGAGCCACCTTCTAACCATGCCTATGAAGGCTATATTTTGGAAAAAATACAACATTCCTCCCTCCCTAAAGATGGTTAAGTTAGAGATGCACATAAATTACAACTGCTTTATAATGATGTTTATGGTCATTTTAAATAGTTCTTGGTTATGATTGAAAATCTCTCAACATGTAGAATGGGCACCCTATTTTCTAATCGGGGGGGGGGGGGGGGGGTTATGTGTCTTCTAAGTTTAATGCATTTGTGGCTGAGTGTGGGTTAAAAAAATTAGTGTACAATGTTGTATACACCTCAAAAAAATGGAATTGTTGAAAGGAAGAACGTGACTCTCATGGAAATGGAAAGATGTATGGTCAAAGGTCAAGGTTTACCACATAGCTTTTATCTTGAGGCTATTATATGTGCAACATATGTACTTAAAATGTGCCCCACCAAAGCATTGCAGTCTGTCACTCCATATGAGGCTTAGCATGGTTGCAAGCCATATGTTGCTCATTTGCATGTTTTTTGTTGTATGGCATATGAATTAGTGCTTGAATGACAACACATAAAATTCAATGATAAGGTTGTGAAATGTATTTTTGTTGGATACAATTCTGAAATCAAAGGCTATCATCTATATCCTCCACATACTTAATGCATTTTAGTTATTCGTGATGTTGTTTTTGTGGAAGATGCAATGTAGACCTTACATTTATGTATGAAGGAGGCATACGTTAACTTAAAGGACGTGTATGACACTTTGCTTCCTCTTTTATAGATGGACAATCAAGTGATATCTCAAATGAATAAATTTCTCAGCCTTTATAGGTTTTAAATGTTGATGTAGTTCATTCAATTTTTTATGTTGATTTACATGATACATTTTTTTATGAGAGGGATGACATAAAAGAGGAAAAAACGTTTCCTAAATGATTGGTGCACACTTTGAAATGTAGAAAATTAGATGCATCATTTTCATATAGTAGCTCTTCTTGGTGCAAGGAGCAATCCTAAGAGCTTGGCCTATGCTCTTTGGACTTCTCTCTAATTCACTGGGCATAAATGTAAGTCTCTTAGAACATATGTTTAAGTTTTCAAAGATTAAGGGCCTTCAGGTTACTTCAGTCAAAAGATATATGTAAAAGGTGGAAAGAATCTTGTGATTAAAGGGAGCTAAAATTCACAACTTTAATTTGAATTCAAATTCAAGGAATACCTTTTAGATGGAAGATCCAACCACCTTCAGGGTAAAAAAGTTTATATAAATACCTTTCTAGTCATGAGGGGGGGCACTAGAGCATTATTGAGTGATTAGAGTTGATCTCTTGATCATAGACTGTACTGTCTTGAAGTGAGAGAATTCCTTCACAAGTCTTTTGTATCATATGTGCAATATGTATACACATTATGATTCATATCTACTGATTTTTCATTGTCTGTTTACTGTTACAATATGAGTTACTAAGTCATCTTCTCTGAGTTATTTCTTAGTGTGTAGATACTCAGTTTCTAATCTATCACTTGAAGCACTTTTGTAGGATTTTTATGACCTCAAAGTTTCATCAATATTGGATGTGTACATCGTGAGAGATAAATGATTATATGTGACTATGTCTACACACCTTCATCTTCTTGAAAAGTCAAGGTGACCCCCTAAACTTCTTGAACTTATAGTTTAGTGCATAATGAGTCTTTATTCATGAAGTAAATTTATTTGGTTAGCTTAACACTTTATCTAGAAGTGTGCAAAAACTCTCTCGATAATTTGTACTAGGCTCTGAGCACTAAACAAATCTGCTCCCTCACATTAAGAATTATAGAGCCTCTCAAGAGACATGGAATGCTTTGGAAACATTCATCTCCTCAATGTTGGGTGTGTGTAGAAGTGTGAGAGACACACGAGAAGCACACACAAGGAGCACAAATGCAGCAAGACACACAGAGAAGACGATGGCTCGAACAGCTCTCTCTATTGACGATGAATTGAACTGAAGTAAGAGCTGAATAATATCCATAAGTACAAAGTACCACCACATATGAGAGTATCAAGTATGTGGTAACATGGGGAAAAACCTCTAGCGAGCACTAGAGTAAAAAGTGCCCATGTATAGGGAAAAGGTTCATGTCAAAGCTACTCGAGGAGCACATAAGTGTAACAAACCCCTGGAGCGAATGATGCGAACACATACAGGGAGTGACAGATCAGCCCCCACAAGGTAACAAGCCTAAAGCTTTGCGAAAAGCTTCAAACTTTTCCCGTGGAAGAGCTTTGGTGAATATGCCTGCCACATTATCTTGTGTAGGCACATATACCAAATCAATATCTCCTGCATGAAGGTGCTCTCTCACATAGTGATAATGCATCTCAATATGTTTGGTCCGTGCATGAAACACATGGTTTCGTGCAACATCCAAAGCACTCTGACTATTAGCAAGAATATGCGTAGCAGCATCAATCTCCATGAAAAGATCCATCAATAAGCGTTTCAGCCATATACACTCCACTGTAGTTGTGAAAAATGCCCTGTACTCAGCTTCACAACTCGATGTCGCCACTATAGGTTGCTTCTTACTCAACCAAGATATGCATGAGTCTCCAAGGAAAAAGAAATTACCACTAGTGGACACGCAAGTATCGTAACAACCAGCCTAATCACTATCTGTAAAAGCATGCAAGCATGGCTGAACATCTCTGCCATAAAAGAGACCTAAGCTCAAAGTGCTTCTGAGATATCTAAACACACGTTTCACCGCTTGCTAATGCTTAGTGCCAGGGCTATGCATAAATCGACTCAACTAGGAAACTGCATATTGTATATCCGGCCTTGTGTTGCATGCATATATAAGACATCCCACAGCTTGCTGATAAAGAGAAGTGTCAAATGCATCACTGGAATCCTCAAGGGAGAATCTAAATCCTCTCTCAACTGGTGTGGAAACTAACTTTCAATCCTCAAAATCAAAACGCCGAAGTAGTTTTTCAACATACTTTGCTTGATGCATAACAATTCCCCCCTCAACGAATACAAATTGGATGCCAAGATAGTAGCTCAAAAGACCAAGATAAGTGACATCAAAATTATGTTGCAAATCAGTCATAAGAATGTCAAGTTTTGCATCACATGACCCAGTCAAGAGTATGCCATCGACATAAAGAACAAGCACTATAAGATCAGCCCCATTTTTGCGTACATAGAGTGTGCTTTCAATCAGACTACATGTGAAGCCAAGAGCAATCAAGTGCTTATGTATTTTGTCATACCATGCACGTGGAGCTTGCTTGAGACCATACAAGGCTTTATGCAAGCGACAAACCATATGCTATTTCCCTTTCATAGCAAATCTAGGAGGTTGCTTCACATAAACCTCTTCTTGCAAATCACCATTCAAGAAGGCTATTTTTATGTCCAACTGATGCACTTTCCAACCTTGATGGGCAACCAATGCAACCACAGTACGAATGGTAGTCATGCGTGAAGTAGGTGCAAACGTTTCCTCATAAGCAATGCCATATTGTTGTGCATATCCTTTGTCAACCAATCTAGCTTTGTAGCGATCAATGATACCATCATATTTTCTCTTAATCTTGTAAACCCACTTTGTACCAATGGCATTCTTTTCTTTTGGCAATTCACACAACTCCCAAGTACCATTCCTATGTATGGAATCCATTTGAGCACTCATCCATTGTAGATTGTCACATGCATCTTCAAAAGAAAGTGGCTCTTCATTACATGTTGTAGCAATAAGAGAATAATCCACAAAATTACTTGATGCATGGTGAGAGCTTGATCTTGTTCTACCAGGTAAAGGTGCACTCAATTTGTTGTCTTGCAAAGTTTGTTTCAACCACTTTGGCATAGTTTGTGCACTCTTGATAGACGTATTCATTATGTAAAACATCTTCAATATGTACATCATGCATGGGCTGAATTTCATGCTCATTTTCAGCCATATTATGACGCAAATGTTCAGCCATATGTGGTTGGAAATTTCTAGCAGTTTTGACAATTTTTGGCTGAAATTTTTTAGCCATGTTTGGATGGAGATTCTCTATATTTTCAGCCATATTTGGCTGAAATTTTTCAGCCCTTTGAACCTCAGTTGGCTGATCTACATGGTCGTAGTCAAACACACCATTTTGAAACAAAGGCATGAGTGTATTGAACACATCTTGTGAGGTAACTGTTGGCTATTTTTTGCATTCAAGTAGAGGGAAAACTGAATTTTCAGCAAATAGCACATCTTGACTCACAATAATTGTGTTCTTCAATGGATGGTACAAACAATATCCCTTGCTTTCTGCACTATAACCAACAAATATACATTTCTTTGCCTTGTCATCAAGTTTGTGATGTTGTTGTGATGGCACAAGAGCATATGCCAAACAACCAAACACACGCATATGACTAACCATAGGTTTATGACCATTCCAAGCCTCATAAGAAGTGATGACTCTCAATGCTTTTGTTGGGCAGCGATTAAACACATAATTTGCACACATGACTGCTTCCATCCAAAACTTATCAGGAAGATGCTTTCCTTTAACCATACATCCTGCCATTTCAAGTAGAGTTCTATTTTTATGCTTAGGAACACCATTTTGTTGAGGTGTATATGGCACCATACATTGGTGTGAAATACCTCTTTCACGAAGAAAAGCATTAAACTCATGTGACATGTATTCACCACCATGATCCATGCATAGAGTCAAAAGCTTTTGTGAAGAAAAATTTTCAACCACACCTAAAAATGCTTTGAAGCAAGAAAATACCGGCACCAAAAATGATAAACGTGCTTTTCACTTGTAAAGTTGTCCTTTCAATATATTCCATCCACAAAAAAAAAAGATGGAGTCTTGAAGGGACCACATACATCACTATGAACAAGCTGCAATTTTCTTGTAGGGTGTGTATGACTATCTTTTGGAAAAGAAGCATGATGCATTTTTCCAAGAATGCAACCTTCACATGCATGCTTTTCAACGGAATCAACTGTAGGCAAGCCAATAACCATGTCCTTCTTTTGCAAGTAAAGCAAAGTATTGAAGTTCAAGTGACGAAAACGGGCATGCCAAAGCTCCATTTCAGCCATGGAAGAAGTATGAGAAACCAAGGCATTCGAGGCAGCCCTCTTGTATGTATCCATGCGATACAAACCATTACATAATGTACCGGACATCACGATAACATCGCCATTGCTGAAATCATGAACCATACACTTATCATCAATAAAGTGTACATGAAGTCCAACTTTGGAAATCAACGGAACTGAAATTAAGTTCTTCTTGATATCGGGCACATACAATGCATTTTTCAAGAGAATCACACCTCCATTTGCAACCGTAAGTTCAATTTCTCCTACTCCAATGATAGGATAAGAGGCATTGTTTGCACACACCACATGTCCTCCTTTGGGTGCATCTTTCAAAGAGGCAAAAAATCTTTTGCATGATGCTATGTGCTTTGAAGCACCACTATCAAAGAACCAATCTGAATCAGCCTCACTCACAACCATACATTTAGAATGCAAAGAAGCATCATAATGACATGTAACAACACATGCCCAAAAATCTTGAGCCATTTTAGCTTCATCATTCTTTACATTTGCTGAATTTTCAGCAATACACATGCCGGATTCCTTCTTCTTTCCATTGCGTTTAGCAAGCTTTCTACACTCATCAATAGTATGACCAGCCGTCCGGCAATACTTACATCTCTTCTTCTTTTGCAAATCACCATCATTAGATGAATGCGTGGAAGAGGAAGCTTGAGGCTTTGGTTTTAATGAACCCAAAGCTGAACCATACTTACGTTTCCCCTTTTGTGAGATAGCAAGTGCTTGCGTTCCCTGAATTAAACCACTCCTATTCACTCTAGATTGCTCTTCTTGCAAAAGAAGAGACACAACCTCATCAAATGCATACATATTAGGATTTCCTTTTGCAACCAAATGGAGTGTAGTAGCAAAACTTTGAAAAGATTTCGGTAATCCTTTCAACAATGTAGAAATGAATGATGCATCTAGAATAATCTCATCTATGTTTGCCAACTGCTCTTTCAAGTCCTTGATGCGTGTCACATACACATCCACCGACTCATTTTCAGCCATACATACATCCTCAAGTTGCTTCCTCAAGTATGCAACATGTGCTTCATTACGCACGGCATACAAAGAAGCAAGAGTGTCCCATGCCTGTCTCGATGTAGAACATGATCGAATGTGTGGAACTATATGACGCTTCATTGAAAGGGCAATCAAAGCATGAGCTTGAGCATCCTTTCCATCCCATCTAAGCTACTCCTGTGTAGGTGGGGAAGGAGAAAACACTGTACTTGAAGAAGGTCCATCTATGACAGTAGACTGTGAAGTAAAAGCACCTGCGGGTCTTCGACCTACATCTGCCACTATGTTCCAAAGTTGTTTAGCAACAAGAACATGTTTTATCATGAAAGACCACATCGGATAGTTGGTCCCATCAATCTTATCTTCAGCTTGACGCATGCCAAACAAGTCATTGCTGCCTGCCATTTCACAAAAGATCAAGAATGTGAAAAAATCTTCACTTCGACAAAAGCTGAAATGAATGCTGAAATTTCAGCTCACAAATCGTCACTCAGATGGTAATTCTAACTGCACGAATGGCTTCAAAATGGGAGTAAAACCCTAGTGCACCTGATGGAATTGTTTCTTGGCTGCTGAAATTCACAATTCTATGCTCCAAAGTCGATTTGCACTATTAAAAGTGCACGCATGTCACGACATGAAAAACCGAAACTTGAGAAGGAGCTGAACCTGCTCTCATACCACTGTTGGGTGTGTGTAGAAGTGCGAGAGACACACGAGAAGCACACACAAGGAGCACAAATGTAGCAAGACACATGGAGAAGATGATGGCTGGAATAGCTCTCTGTATTGACGATGAACTGAACTGAAGTAAGAGCTGAATAATATCCCTAAGTACAAAGTACCACCACATATGAGAGTATCAAGTATGTGGTAACATGGGGAAAAAACCTCTAGCCAGCACTAGAGTAAAAAGTGCCCATGTATAGGGAAAAGGTTCACATCAAAGCTACTCGAAGAACACATAAGTGTAACACTCAAGTACCTGAGCTAGGAAGAATCAACTATGGATGAAATTTACAACACTCAAGAAGATGCCCAAGAAAAGTGTGATTGACTTTATCATCAAGGTGAAGGATATTAATGACCAGCTTGGGAGCATTGAAGAGATCGTTGATGAGGAAAAAATTGTGAGACAAGCCATAAATGGGTTTAAAGTTGCTGAAAAATGGGAATCCTTCACCACAACTATGGAACTCTACATGGACATGCAAGTACTTGACTTCAACACATTCATGAGGAAACTTTTTACACATGAAGCAAATCTTTTGAAGAATGGTGAGAACAAAAAAGATAACTAATCCTCTACTCTCTATACAAATGGAAATGGAGGCTGTTGGGTATATAAGGATCATGTGACCTTACCCCTATGTTCATATATATACATCATTTATAGAGCATTTCCTCAATGGGGATCATTATGTGGGTCTCGAGGCTCCCACACATATGTGCGCGTCTATCCTCTCCTCTCTCTCCCTCTATCTCCTCCTTGCTCCCCTTGTTCTGCACACTAAAGACCTTCATTGGTATCAGAGCATGCTGAAGGCTTGTGTGCAAGAAGCTTCAATGGAAGATTAGGTCACAAGAGGTAAAAGCGTAGGTCAGCACCTTTTAACAGTTGTTTAGTGTTTTGGCCATAAATCTAGCTACGAATCTCGAATTGATGCGTTTTAAATTTCTATGCATAGCAAAGATAGAGAGCTACTAATTCACAGAAAGGCACAAAACCTAGTTCAAAGTTCTAAACTACTGAAAATTTGAAAAAAACATAGAATGATGTAGAAAATAAATCTAGAATCACTTGGATATTGGACCATAACTTGAGCTTTACAAATCGGATTCGAATGATTCAACTTGCTGTGCGTAGCTTGGAAAAGAGACTACTACAACTTTGTAGAAGAACAGAGATCTAGATTCTATGTTCTAGGTCACCAAAATTACAAAATACAGAGCAATAGTGTTGCAGGTGAAGGTGAAATCAATATCAAATGCTTGTTTTGTGTATATCTTGAGCTACACACCTCCGATTGAGGTGTTCTATATCTCATTACGTAGCCTCTTTTCCAGGATTCTTTCATATCTATTTGGTTAGTTTAGAAACTTGGTGAGCTGCATGCTTATGTTCATGGTTTTATGTGCATGCTAGATGCATGGTTATGTGAGAGGTGGTTCACATGGTTTCTCTTCGCCAGTGAGACATATGTGATGTGAGTTATGCATATGGGTATGCAGATGTGATCCTATTGGTGATAGAGTATTTTTTCTATTCTCTTGTTACATTGATAGTCTCTTGGATTGCCAGCATGGTGGCTTCTCGATTTGATGGCATTGAATTTCCGAGATGGAAAGCACATATGTGGCATACATTGGTTCATGCAGGGTTACACATGTATGTGCATAGAGATGCAGAGATGCCTCGTTACATGCCCCACCATGTATGGATGGATATGGATGCATTGGCCAGCTCCACTATTCGGTTAGAGCTTATGGATTCTATATATGAGTCTGTTATGTATGAGGAGATGAGTAGTGCATTATGGCAGAGACTACATGATATGTATGCGAGTCCATTGACTCATGTGAGACATAGATCACATTGACAACTTTGATGTTGGCATTGTGGTCGTGAGGGTCATATTCAATGACGTTGCTTCAGATAGATGCGATGATGACATCAGAGATATGCATATGATACAAGTCAGGTAGTGATTTCAGGAGAGTCTATGGCAGTTGATTATGCCAGTGATGGTGGTATCACTTTCTCCAATGGTTCATCTCAGGATTCCTCTTATTCATTGGATAACACACACACATGGCTTGGTTGCTTAATGCATTAGCCAATTTTCATATTACTCCATATCGTGAGTGGTTTTGTTGATTCTCAGGTGAGAGTCATGGATGTGTGCACATGCCTGATGGTACGACATATGCCATTGAGGGTGTAGGAGATGTATGCCTTATGCTACCTAGTGGAGCATCACTTATGCTTAGACATGTATGCTATGTGCCTTCATTCCCTATGAGCTTGATTTCAGTTAGCCAGTTATAGGAGAGCAGATGTTATGCATTACTTGGTGAGCATCATTTTCAGTTGCAGTTGGGATAGCTTATGCTTGTCAGAGGTGCCAGGGTTGGGCACATGTATCCACTACAGGTACTCCATGTGCAAGACAGTCTTGTCTTAGTGGGAGTTCAACCTTATGTGCGATGTGAGACTCATCATGTCTCATTTTGTCTACCTACACATAGGTCTGTTGGCATTCATGATGCACATGTATGGCAAGATTCAGATGCTCAGATGGATGCACATATAGAGCATGTTTTGGATGATCATGATGTTTATATAGAGCATGACTTTGTTCATCATATGGATGCTCTTATGGAGCACAGTTCAGATGACCAGTTCGATGCTTTAGAGCATGATGTGGATGATTATGTAGAGCATTATGATGATACTCAGTTAAAGTGTGATCATCAATTTGATCTTGGTGTTGATGTTGTGTAGATAGCTCATGTGGAGCATGATGATACACTTGGTTTGGTAGAGCTAGATAGCTCTTATGATATACAATGTATGCTAGTGCATACTAGCTCTCAGCGTGCACAACTAGACACATCCTTGGTTGAGAGGATGGCTGATTGGATGCTGAGGAGTCAACAATTATGCAGTCTTCTTGGATTCGCTCATGCCAGATGTTGACACAGATATGTCAGGACATTTTTGTCTTGACGATGTTGCTTTGGATGCTTTGGATACAGGCATGGTTGACATACTTAGGTTAGCCAAGATAGCGTAGGTTTCGTCAGCATTCTAGAGTCTGATGTACAAGTTGTTATGCTCAAGACCAGATATTGCAGTTGCTATTGGAGCATTTGCACTTGGAGTTGTCAGTCGTTCGATGATTGACACATGCATAGAGAAAGTGGGAGCTTTGAAAGAACTTCATCAGTTCTTGCATCAATCAGATGTGAGCTCGACTCTTGCCGATATGAGTCTAGAGCAGTTTGAGGTGCATGGATACAGGCTGATGTGTATGGGTAGAGATCCGGACTAATCTTGTACATTATTGTATAGTCCTACATCATTCTTTGTATGTGTTACCACTTACGGTCACATTGACCCTTAAGTGGGAGATTGTTGGGGATATAGGGATCATGTGACCTTACTCGCATGTTCATATATATACATCATTTATAGAGCATTGCCTCAATGGAGATCATTATGTGGGTTTCGAGGCTCCCACGCATATGTGCACGTCTATCCTCTCCTCTTTCTCCCTCTATCTCCTCTTTGCTCCTCTTGTTTTGCACACCAAAGCCCTTCATAGGCAAGGACAACAAAGGGAAGGGTAAGAAATATGATGATGAAGGAAGTACCTCTCAAGCCAATTTTGCGGGTAGAGGTTCAAGAGGAAGAGGAGATAGATGGAAGGGGGAGAGCTCAAAGCTCATCACTCTATGATACATGTATTATCAAATCACATAATAAAAAACTAGTTTGGGAACCCGAAAAATCAAAGAGGAAGAGGATACAAAATTAGAGGCTATGGAAATTCAAGAGGTAGATTCAAGGAATCTTATGGATATAACATCAATTCATACAACAAAAATTATCAAGGTGGATACAAAGGAAGGAGAGACTACAACAACTATACACATGATCAAGCTCAAGAGGATTCACTTATAGTCATGAACATGACAATAAAGGATGGTAAGTCTAATGAGCATGTCATATGTAGAGACTTAGGATGCTCAAATCATGTGGCTCCGACTATGAGACTTGGAAGATCCAAAGAACAAACATGAAGTCCAAATAGGAGATGACACAAGACATCCAATTGAGAAGATAGGTAATGTGAACACATTGAATGGTAACATGAACTTACTAAGCAGAGTCCTTTATGTGACTAACAACACAAAGAACTTTATCAGTGTAGGTCACATTGTTGGGAAAGGTTTGCAGGTGAGATTTATGAAGCATGAAGCATATGTTGAAGACCAATACCAAGGATTCAAGAAGATAGCGAAGGGAGAAAAGATAGGCAGGTTGTTCACTTTTGAACCTCAAGACACCAAGAGTATTATCTTGTTCAACATGGCACTCAAACCCTATTAGATTTAGAGCTTTGGAACAAGAGGTCAGCCCATATTGGAGAGAGACAACTCAAACAAATCAGTAGAGACTAGAGTGTACTTGGACTACCCAACATATCAAAACAACACATGATATACAAGTGAAGTGCATGTCAGTTTGTTAAGTCACAAAGGCAAACATTCACCAAGAAAGGGTACATATATGGAGGTCTTTTGGAGCTTGTCCACATAGATGTTTGGGGACCATGCAAGGAACCTTCAATTTTTGGATCAAGGTACTATGTGTCATTCATAAATGATTGTAGCACATGGAGTATCTTATATTTCATGAAGCATAAGGATGGAGTATTTTCATGCTTTAAAAAGCACTTAGCCCTTGTGGAGACTCAAATAGGTAAAACCCTAAAAATACTAAGACCAGATGGAGGGAAATAATACTTCTTCTAGGAATTTGATTTGTATCTCCAAGGGAGGGAATCAAAAGGGAAATAACCACCATATAAACTCCTGAGCAGAATGGAGTGACAGAGAGAAGGAATAGAACAATTGTGTAGGATGCAAAGTCCATGCTCAATGAGAAGAGACTTCCTAACTACTTGTGGGAAGAGGTAGTACCTAGTGCCACCTATTTGGTAAATAGACCACCATCAAAGGCTCTAGATGGCATGAATGCATATGATGCATGGAATGGAAGAAGACTTAGCTTGGATCATTACAAGATCTTTGGGTGCATTGCATATGCACACATACCTTCACATATAAGAGGTAAATTGGACCCTAAGGTAGAGAAATGTGTTTTCATTGGCTATGAACTTAATAAAAAAGGTTATAGATTATATAATCCAAGAAACAAAGGGTTCACTGTAAGTAGAGATGCCATCTTTGATTGAAGAAAGTAATGGTTTGAAGATGATTGCAAGAGAATCAAGCTACCTTATGACCTAGAGGAGGACTTTCCAACTCTATCAAGAAAGAATGATCCCATAATTGAAGCATCAAGTTACTCTAAAGATTATTAAAAGAATCCAAGGAGAGAAGTTAATTATTGGAACTCCAAAGGTAAATCTAGTTGAGGGATGTAGCAAAATACTCTCAACAAACAATCAAAAGATCAACTAGAGAAAAGAAGAAGCCAAAAATTGTAAGGCTATGATACATCATTGCTCACTAAACCCTCTATCTATTTAACACAAGATTCAAACCTTGAGGAGCCATCTTCATATGAAGAAGTAAAGAAGAAACCTAAGTGGAGGAATGCCATGGAAGAAGAGATTGAAGCCCTACAAGAAAACCATACTTGGGAATTGGTACCCAAGACTTCATCTAAGAAGATCATAGGATCAAGGTGGATATAAAAGGTACAAAAAACTCTAATGGAACTACCAACATGTACAAAGAAAAATTTGTGGCCAAAGGGTATGCACAAACACAAGGAATTGAATATGAAGAAACTTTCTCATGTATGAAAAAGATGCAGAGTACTTATGAGCATTGAAACTTCTAAGAATTGGAAGATTTACCAAATGGACGTAAATAATGCATTCCTAAATGGTTGATTATCTGAAGAGGTATACATGGCTTAACCTATTGGCTTTAGAGACTCATCATTCCTTGAATATGTAGGTTAAGGAACACCCAATATGGTATGAAACAAGCCCTAGGGGCTTGGAATCATAGGCTCTGCATCACTCTCCTTTATCCACACTTTCACAAATACTCTACAAGCCTTTGATTCCATGCCCTAGGAGCTTTTGTTAAACCATACAATGCTTTTCTAAGTTTACAAACAAAATCTGAATATTTATGGTTTTCAAACCCTAATGGTTGAGTCATGTAGATTGTCTCCTCCAAATCACCATTAAGAAATGCCTTCTTTACATTCAATTGATATATTGGCCACCTCCTAGATGTGGAAACCCCAATTATTGCCCTAATTGTGGTCATCTTTGCAAATGGGCTGAATCTTTCATAGTCGATCACATAGGATTGAGAAAATACCTTGGCCACAAGCTTTGCCTTGAACCTAGGAATTGTACTATCAAAACTTTTCTTCATTTTATACAGCCACTTGTTGCAAATTACCTTCATCCCTTATTTTCTTAGGCCTAGACTCCATAGGCCTCTTCCTAGGTAGAAGGTTCATGATCTTTGATCGCCCTAGACATAAAAGCATAATTCCTAGCAACATAACTATCATAAACAAGCCGTGAGATTGAATCTTTTACCCTTGTTGACCTTCTTCTCATTTGGTGGAATAAACCTTCTTTGCTTTGGTGCCTTGTTTTTTGCTTTTGATGTAGCTCTCCCTTCTAACATAGCTTCTTCAAAGTCTTCAACTTCATGTCCATCTTCATCAAGCTCTATCAATATTTCCTTTTCTTTATTCACTGATGATGGGTTGAATCCATGCTTGAACTTCTAATTTATATGCTTGGACCATTGATTTCCAAGTTATCTTGAAACCTAGATTCATATCTCCTCTCAACCTTTTGAGTATGTTCATCCCGCAATGGAACTTTGGAAGCATACCATGGTTTTAGTTCATCAAAAATTACATCTCTAGATACATTTAACTCCTTTGTATTAGGTTTGTGTAACTATAACCTTTTTGCTCCATAGTATAAACAATAAACATACATCTTTCAGCCCTTGCATCCATCTTACCCCTCGATTACTAATGCACATGTGTGTATAAAACACTCCCAAAGATTGTAATGTGTGAAAGCTCTAATTTCCTTCCACTTGATGCCTCATCAGGTGTCATGTCATGTACCTCCATGTGGGAAACCTATTAATCAAGTACATAGTAGTAGATACAACATCTACACAATATGGCATTCATTTCATTTAACATACTTCTATCAATCTCAAAAATTTAACTTTTCTTCCTCTCTACCACCCCATTTTGTTGGGGAGTATACCTAAAAGTGATTTGAATCTTTACACCTTGGTCCTACAAGAAATTGCAGAAAGCATGGGAGAAGTATTTTCCCCCTCCATCTGACCTTAGGGTCTTGATTTAGCAACCTATCTCCTTCTCAAGATATGCCTTGAAGCTTTTAAACACATCAAACACATGTGACTCTTGCTTTATACAATACAATTGTACTTTTCTTGAGTAGTCATCAATGAAGGTTACAAAGTACCTATTACCTGCAAGAGAGGGCTCTTGGTTTCCCCCCCACACATCTATATGCACAAGGTCCAACACACCATGTGCTATGTATCCACTCTTCTTGAAAGGCTACGGATTAGACTTGCCTAGTTGACAAGCTTCACACGTATGATGATACGTTTTTAATAAAAAATGTGGTAAACCTCTTACCAATTGCCTCACCTCCATGTCTTTCAACCTTTGAATGTTGATGTGACCACACCTTTTGTTCCACAAATGCAAGTCTCCAATCTTATTGTCTCCATAGGTGATGAACATTGCCTTGTTGCTTTGCCCTTTGCCAATGTCAAGTGTCAACATCCTTCCTTCCTTCTTTCCTTTGGTTATCCACTCATATACATTCCTTGGGTCTTCAATAAAACATCCTTTGTGGTTGAACTTTACTTGGTATCCCCTTTTAACCATTTGTCCAATAGAGATTAAGTTCTTTGTAATAGTAGGAACATGCAATACCTCAGATAGTTCTCTTGCTTTGTGGTTGCTTTCAACTTTCACATCTCCCATTTTTTGTATATCATGCTTTATATTTTCTCACATCTCCACAAAGCCTCTTTGCTTGGGAGCTTGACGATTGCTAAAGTACTCCTCTCTACCTGATATGTGGCTACTACAAACACTATCTACATACCACACCTCATCATGTGTTTGACCTTCACTACTATGCTTCATAGCTAACAAATTCTCATTTTCTGAATTTGTTGAGGAATTATCATAGTTGCCTTTCCCTTTTTAATTGTTCCCACCTGGCTTTTGCCAACAATCTTTGCCATAGTGTCCATGCTTCCAAAAATTGAAGCATCCATTTGAGTTGGAGTAGCCTCTCCCTCCATATCTTCCTCTTGTATCTCTTCCTCTTCCTCTTCCTCTTCCTCTTCCTCTTCCTCTTTCTCTTGATGATTGAACTTCATCTTGGATTGATTGACTCCCTTGATAGTTTTGGATGCCTTTTGGTAGTTGCTTCTCTTCTACCTCTTTCTCTTGAACCACCTCAATTTCCTTTGCCTCTTCCTCCTTTGCTTGTATAGAAGAGTTGGTCTAAGGGATATTTCCAAATTTGTATCTTTTTGACATTATCTAGAGGCCAAATCAAGATCAACCTCTCTATATTTTTTAAACTTACGATTTTGCATGATTTTCTTTTAATTCTTCATTAGTTCAACTAGAATCCTTGCACATTTCCTCATTCATGATTAGAGTTTTGGTTTTATCAAAAGATCGATTTGATGTTGAGATAATCTTGCTTCACTGGAGAGAATGATTTCCTTAGCGGTACCTTCTTGCGTCTTATTTTGGACAGCTAATTTCTCTGACAAAAATAGCAAATAGGAGGTGGGAAAGGAGGAACAAGCCACTCATGTGCCAGCTCATGTATTTGCTGTGCTTGCAAAATGGAAGATCGGAACTCAGTATGACTTTGTGTGCAATAATTTAGCACAGAAGATTCATACGTAGCGACGCGCTGTGTGAGCCAGTGTGGCATTCCCAGAATATGCACTCAACCCATTGGTTGGCGGGCATGTAAACTCGGGGTTGAGATGAGGGCGATGAAAAAGAAGAGAGAAAGCTAATCCATATCTTCTGCTTACGCCCTCCCCGTCACATGCGCAATAGAGGAAGAGTGCTGAAATCTGATCAATGTCATGCCTTCATCAAAACAGAATTCCTTGCAATGGCGAAGGTTCACGAGAATCCACCCTCATAAAAAGTCAGCCTAAATTTTCCTTCAATTTGCCTCTATTCTGTTATACGAAACAGACATTGACCATTGAATGCAGGAATTCATAAAGCAAAAGCACCATTATCAATGTGGAAGACAATCGGGAAGAATGTTATTCGTTCCTCTTCAGAATGAGACAAGGATGCCTTCAGACTGATGTGCGGCGAGGACCTTTGTCACCTCTCCCGAATCCACCCTCGTAAAAAGGCAGCCTAAATTCGGGTGAGCTGACAATGTTATTTGTCACCTCATAAAAAGTCAGCCTAAATTTTCTTTCAATTCGCCTTTATTATGTACGGAATAGACATTGATCATTGAATGCAGGAATTCATAAATCAAAAGAACCATTATTAATGTGGCAGAATGTTATTTGTTCCTCTTCAGATTTAGACAGGGATGCCCTCAGAGTCCAGATTGATGCGCGGCGAGGACATTCTTCGATGCTCTACAGCAACAATAACATGGCAAGCAGAATATAAGAGGCGCTAGCAAGAATCGCTCGTAACATAGATTTCATCAAATATTCACAGAATCGGAAGAAAGGAAACATGCATGAAGAGAATTCATTGGGCTCTAGTACCACCAAGGACAGCGCATCGTGATATTGTGCAAAGATTAAAGATGGTAAGACGCTTCAACATGGGAGCATCCACACGGGGAGAGAGAGAGAGAGAGAGAGAGAGAGAGAGAGAGAGAGAGAGAGAGAGAGAGAGAGAGAGAGAGAGAGAGAGAGAGAGAGAGAGGGGGGTAGTAAGAACACATCAATGATTGAAAGGATAAAGGCGGATTTAGACAGGGCAAGGATAGCCATGTTGACTCCAATGTACGCTCACCCAAAGCTATTTTAATTCGATTATCCTGGTAGAGTGTCTGTCGTGTCCAGCATCAAGTGGCGATCGTCCCTATTAGAAGAAATATAGTGGCAATGAGTTAATCCATGGTCTGACAAAGTCTGCATTAAGGTCAAAGTGATCAGATATCTTGTTCTGTTGTTTTCTGATATGTTGTCCTTCTGTGTAAATGCTCATTGAAAGCTTTATATACATGAGTATTATGATGGTTTGTGAGTTCTGATCAATGCATTCCGAGCTCCAAATTATGATTTAAATCCGAGTATGCATTTGTATGATATATACAGTTTGATATAGATCTTATACGTGAGTGCTCCCATCATATTGTCTTACGAAAAAGATTCAATTTGTTTTGGTTATCTTTATCGACAATAAGGTCAACATTCTGCTGTACTTATAGTAGTAGCCTTCTCGAAGTAATGTCAGGATTCATGCATAGGCGATACGTGACAACTCATGATTCATGAAGTTGGAGTGTGCGCGCATGAGAATCAATGCTCAGAGCAAAGGCAGGAATTATGATGTACCGAATTAGGCAAGCTTTAATCATCAGGTCAAAAGTCTGTTAACAGAATCAAGTCTAGCTAGACATGCCTAGAGAAGCAGGGATCATGAGTTTGAGGCGGGAGTATGCCCTCAAATTTACAAGAGGTAAATTAGCAGGTTTCGACATGGCTGACAAACCTATGAATTAAAGTGTTACAGCAATAATGGTGGATGCGTATTTGTAGATTGCCTGCCTCTCTTTGCTGTTCTGATCTTCTCGCTTTTTGTCTCAAACATGTGATTTGCTACAAATAAAATAATATGAATCTGTAGGTCATAAAGGTGGGATAATCTTGTCGAGCGTTGACTTGATTACCACTTTCAATCGAAAGTGCAGAAATACTGTTAAAAATGCCCACTATCTGCCTGTTCTTTGGAGTGTGCGAAATTCCTATAAATCAGAAGTCTTAATGCTGAGTTCCTCATTAGCTTGCATGTTCCTATTACGCGTAAATTCTCTGGCTTGTCCTATTTTCTTTTGGAGTAAATGGATCGGCATGGCAATGTTAAAACATGCGAAAGTATGTCACAATGGCACCAAAGTGTCCTCGATGCAAGCTCTCAATCAAGAATTGTAAGTTCCGACATTCTCATTGAGATCATGATTATGGTCAATGCTTGCTGAAGTTTCCTATGGAATGTCAATAGAAAACGATTCAGAAGTGCTTTAACATGAAATATATTGAACTGGTTGATATGGAGATTGCAATACAAGCGATAACTCACAAAGTGAAGCTATTAAGGTTTATTGTATGTCTCATGAGAATGGATAGTATGTGATATCTTGTGCAAGCATAGGCTATTGTAAGGTGCAATGGATGACACATTGATGTATCTCAAGAGTTTTACGTGAACTCAGTCTTTCTTTATTCCTTGAATGATGAAAACGTTGCCGAATATTTGAATGGATGAATTTCGTGGGAGAGATACAAGGTAACGCTCATGAGCACTTAATAGTGTTTGTAATACCTCTGATTAAATGGAGCAGGAAGAATGTTAAGGATCCAGAATAGTTCTGTTGGTGCTGCAGGAGAGCCATTTCTTGATTCAAAACTGAATGTCCATATATTTAAAGGTGATTGCTTCTGCATGTGTAGGATCTGTTAGTATAACAATAATTAGGTACTGCAAAACACTCTGAGTTCTGTTTCTTCTTGAACTCGTGAAGATGGTATTGGTGATGGCGGTTTCATTGCTTAAACTACTGCGCGTGTGGGCTTTACAGATGGTGGTGGAGTGCATGGTGAAATGGTGCGGGCCCTGCATATACATGCGGCCTCATGTTGACGAACTCTCTCGTAAATTTCCACACCTGCTCTTTCTACGCATCGATGTGGACCAACTCGAGGTAACTCGCCCTCCATATCCACAGCGATCGTGCATTGTGAGACGCCGTTTTATGAGCAACGACATTGAGGCCAGTTGTCTGTAAATTTTTTTTTCCTGAATTGCACATGAATTCTTTCTAAGACACGCACACGCGAAGGAAAGACTACCACACTAATGTTCATCTTTCACGGTTTGCACCTAATATATGAAGGTTATCTAATATTAGCGCCTATGTTTCAGAGTTCGAGTTCAATGTTGGACTCTCTCCCTCTCTCTCTCTCTCTCTCTCTCTGCGTTAGACAAAAACGAGCGCGTAGAAAGAAACATACACAGAGAAGCACAGAATAATTGTACTCTGATTATTCCAAGGGAAGTTCCCAAGCAAGAGCTGTGAGATAACATGCAGAACAACACAATCCTCTCTCTCTCTCTCTCTCTCTCTCTCTCTCTCTCTACTTTAGGCATTTAGTACTGCGCTTTCCACAAGGTAAATGTCATGAACATATGCGCAGTTCTGACGTTACAACGTAGAATGCATTCGATTGGTAGCTCATAATGTATCCGCGAAATGATCTTCAGATGCTGTGACGTACTTCCTCATCGTTGAAGCTAAGCGATTGTTCAGAAAGAACAATCTCAAGACCTTGCAGAATGTCGCACTGGAATCTTCCAAAAAAAGTCGTCATCTTTTGCTGGTCCAGCATATTGATACGTGAGCACAGGGAAGAGGGCTCTCTCTCTCTCTCTCTCTCTCTCTCTCTCTCTCTCTCTCTCTCTCTCAAGCCCGAACCGATAAAGTAGCCAGGATTCAGGAAAGATCGTCATGTGACATAGTTGCTTTATCTCTGTGTAATTGTTGATTTATCCAAATGCCCCATCAAGTCATTGCTTCAAATCGTTCCCGCTATTCATTAGTGGATTCATAATGTCCTCTCTCTCTCTCCCTCTCCCCAAAACGGACAAAGCAGCCAGGAAAGATGGGCGCTTTTTCTGTAAGCTGCTTTTATCATCACCACCAATAAACGTACCGCATCAAGTCATTGCTTCCCATTCTTCCCGCTCTTGAGAAGACATTGAGAAGACCTTTTGAGAAGACATTGAGAGGACCTTACAAGATACTGTCTTTCTATGTGGCTTTCATCAATTCCATGTGGCTTTCTCTGCAGAACTTAATCAGGTGATAGGATTGGGAGGGGTCTGCGATCGCCCTACGTGAACTCCCTCTCTCCCTCTCTCTCTCTCTCTCTCTCTCTCTCTCTCTCTCTCTCTCTCTGTGGTTGGGTTTACATACAGACTGTGGAACAGACATGGAAAAATGGCTATCTTTAGGTGGAACAAGAGGAGGGTTCAAATACGAGGGTGGAATAGACCACAATTGACGAAGTACTACATTTGATCTCAAAATGTTCTATATGTAGTGGCAAACACATTGTATCTTCGGATTGAAAATCCAAAGTTTAATATCGCGGATCAGCTTAAATTTCAATCCAAAGTTTAATAACATATAGAAGTAATTCCAATATTTTATTAGTTTACATATAGAGACAATTTTTATTATATTTTGTAAATTTTCATATAGAAAATTATGAGAACATAAGAATATCAAATATGTTAATAAGAAATTTGATCGATGGGGTGTCATGAGCTGGTTGTCGTGTCTGTGTTGATGCAGCCCTTCACAATGGAACTGGATATTCAAGGGTACCCAACGTTCATAATCATGAAGAACGGAAAAGAAATTGACAGATTGCTTGGTGCAAACAAGGAAGAGCTTCAGAAGCGAGTGGCTGCGCTGGCGCATCAATATGCAGGCGTAAACAAAAAGCTTTCAAACTAAGGGCCTCTAAACTTAAGAATTTCTAACTCCCTGAATCAGCTTTTTCCGATTTTCTCATGGAAAACGATTACGCGTTACGCATTGCTTTATCCTCGTGTCTAACGCAAGCACAATCCTGAAGTATGTAGAAATTTTGATAAAGATGAAGATCCCATCATTCATCCGTGTCTTTATTCTAACGGTTGTCCTTTGTATAAATCCGTGTCTATATTCAATCATCAATCCGTGTCTTTATTAATCCAATTATTCATCCGTTTCTTTATTCTAACGGTTGTCCTTTTTCTTTTACTATCGCCTGTTCAATCAGTTGTAGGCAACAAATTAGAAAATCATAAAGAAAATCCGCAAGTCGTATTCTGTATTGGAAAGCTCAATCTTCTGCGTTGCCAGTATGTATTAGAATGAACAACGAATATGATAATTGTGCCTTAACAATGTATTACGACTTGGAAACCGTGTCGAGATGCTAATCTGTAATCAGTACAAGATTTTCGCAAAGTATAGCCTGGATAAAGTTCAAAGCTATTACCGAAAACTGCCACCGATCCAAAAGATTAATGCATATCACCAGTTTTCATGTTGTGATTGTTTACATAGACACATTTACTATTGCCTATGCTGTGAATGATTACTGAATATTATGTTTATTCTACCTTACAAGCATTTAGTTAGTATTAATGATCCTGGTCTCATTGGAGTTTACAAAATACAGATCGTAACTTTTTAATGTTGGTCCATATACACACACACACATACACACACACACACACACACACACACACACATATATATATATATATATATATATATATATATATATATATATATATATATATATATATATATATATATATATATATATATATATAGACACACACACACACCGTTGGAGAATTTTTTAAAATAGGATCGCTTTCCTTTTTCATGAGCAGGTGACAAAGCTCTTTGAACTTGAACTCCCACCTAGTTCAGGACTGAGTTTCATTGAGATTGTGCTAATTAGCACCCAAATCTCTATTTGTTCTCGGAATGACTTCTACAATGTTACAATTGATGCATTTTAGCCCCTTCAAGTGTGGGTCGTCTCGAGCAAGCATCAGACATACCTGGGGCATGCCTTAAGCATAGATCCGATTGATCAAAAAGCACCAATGATTCAACATAATCCAATATGAGGTTGGTATCAATAATTTCTTTTGTGATCCAATCTCTTCTACTGTGATTCCATAGATGCTCCGAACTAGAAAAACCCTTCGTCTAGAATTTTGTTACTTTTTGAATATTCTTGTACTGAACATGCCAAGCCGAGATGGAGAACCAAACGGAATCATTCTTCCTCATATGGACCACCCATTTCTAGCTATAGCTTAAATAACAATGGGGCTTCATAATGTTCCAAGCTTTTCAAAGGGGAGTTCCCAGCCGAGAACCTTTGGGCATCATAGGCACCTTAGAAAACAAGAGTGTGATGAGATTGTGATCATTTTTGAAGATAAGCTTGGAGCACAACTCGTTATTGTTAATCAAAGCCTTGATCCTTTTTCTACTAGCATATTAGTTAAGTCCATCACATTGGGAATACCTAACCCCCCCAGCCCTTAGGGAAAATTTCTCCCTTGAATCTGGGAATGCCTCTCTTGTTAGGGTCCTTCTCTTGCTCCATGCTCTTGCACCATGCAGCTGGTGTGATGCCTCTGATTGACACAAGCTCCCATATGGCCTTGCATGTGTGTATGTCTATTACCCCTGCAACATAACTCTACAGAGAGGGGAGTTAAATGTTCTCCCTCGGCTCTTGAGCTATGCTTGAAGGAGCCGAAAACCATTTCATTCACTCACCTTCAAGTCCCTCAATGGAAAAATCGAGAAAAGCTAGCCCGGATAGAACTCTTTCTCTATCAAGTAGTCAACAATGAAACTCATCATTGTTGCTAGCTACATCTCTGCATGCTGGCAAGATGACATCTTCTCTCTCTCTCTCTAATAGAAAAAGTTCCGCCTCCTCGGCCTCATACTCATGGGGTTGAGAACGAGATAGATAGATAGATAGATAGATAGATAGATAGATAAATAGATAGATAGATAGATAGATAGATAGATAGATAGATAGATAGATAGATAGATAGATAGATAGATAGATAGACAGATAGATAGACAGATAGATAGACAGATAGATAGATAGATAGATAGATAGATAGATAGATAGATAGATAGATAGATAGATATACACATACACATACACATACACATACACATACACATACACATACACATACACATACACATACACATACACATACACATACACATACACATACACATACACATACACATACACATACACATACACATACACATACACATACACATACACATACACATACACATACACATACACATACACATACACATACACATACACATACACATACACATACACATACACATACACATACACATACACATACACATACACATACACGGACACGGACACGGACACGGACACGGACACGGACACGGACACGGACACGGACACGGACACGGACACGGACACGGACACGGACACGGACACGGACACGGACACGGACACGGACACGGACACGGACCGGACACGGACACGTACACGTACACGTACACGTACACGTACACGTACACGTACACGTACACGTACACGTACACGTACACGTACACGTACACGTACACGTACACGTACACGTACACGTACACGTACACGTACACGTACACGTACACGTACATGTACACGTACACGTACACGTACAACGTACACATACAACGTTCATGTACACGTACACCGTACACCGTACACCGTACAACGTACAACGGACACGTACAACGAACAACGTACAACGTACAACGTACACGTACAATGTACACGTACAACGTACACGTACAATGTACACGTACAACGTACACGTACAATGTACAACGTACAACGTACAACATACAGATGCACAGATGGACAGATGCATACGCATACGCATACGCATACGCATACACATACACATATGCATACGCATACGCATACGCATACGCATATGCATACGCATACGCATACGCATACGCATACACATACGCATACGCATACGGATACGCATACGCATACGCATACGGATACGCACACGCATACACATACGATTACGCATACGCATATGCACATGCATACGCACACGCATACGCACATGCATACGCACACCCATACGCACACACATACGCACACGGATATGCACATGCATACACATAGAGATACGCACACGGATACATACATGCATACGCACACGCATACGCACACGCATACGCACATGCATACGCAGACGCATACGCACACCCATACACACACACATATGCACACGCATACGCACACGCACACGCATACGCACATGCATACGCACACCCATATGCACACACATACGCACACGGATATACACATGCATACACATAGGGATACGCACACGGATATGCACATGCATACGCACACGCATACGCACACGCATACGCACACGCATGCGCACACGCATACGCACATGCATACGCACACGCATACCCATACACACACACACCCATATGCACACGCATACGCACATGCATACGCACATGCATACACACACGCATACGCACACGCATACACACACCAATATACACATACGTATACACATACGCATACGTGTACACATACACATACACCTACACGTACACGTACACGTACACGTACACGTACACATACAGGTGAACGTACACGTACACGTACACGTACACGTACACGTACACGTACACGTACACGTACACGTACACGTACACGTACACGTACACGTACACGTACACGTACACGTACACGTACACGTACACGTACACGTACACGTACACGTACACGTACACGTACACGTACACGTACACGTACACACACACGTACACATACACATACACATACACATACACATACACATACACATACACATACACATACACATACACATACACATACACATACACATACACATACACATACACATACACATACACATACACATACACATATGCATACACATACGCATACGCATACGAATACACATACACATATGCATACGCATATGCATATGCATACACATACACATACACATACACATACGCATACACATACGCATACGCATACGAATACACATACACATACACATATGCATACACATACACATACTCATACACATACACATACACATATGCATACACATACACATACACATACACATGCACATACACATACACATACACATACACATACACATACACATACACATACACATACACATACACATACACATACACATACACATACACATACACATACACATACACATACACATACACATACACATACACATACCCATACACATACGCAGACACATAGACATAGACATACACATACACATACGCAGACACATACACATACACATACACATACACATACACATACACATACGCAGACACATACACATACACATACACATACACATACACATACACATACACATACACATACACATACACATACACATACACATACACATACACATACACATACACATACACATACACATACACATACACATACACATACACATACACATACACATACACATACACATACACATACACATACACATACACATACACATACACATACACATACACATACACATACACATACACATACACATACACATACACATACATGCACACGCACACGGACACACACACCCACACACACATGCACACGCACACGCACACGCGCACGCACACGCGCACGCACACGCACACGCACACACACACGCACACGCACACGCACACGCACACGCACACGCACACGCACACGCACACGCACACGCACACGCACACGCACACGCACACGCACACGCACACGCACACGCACACGCACACGCACACGCATATGCATACGCATATGCATACATATACACATACATATACACATACACATACACATACACATACACACACCATACTTGAATGTCCTACAATCCAATCATAGCTTTAAACCTGCAAAGTTTAGTACCATCAAGTGCTTGAGTTAACAAGTCTGCACATTGCATATTTGTGGATACATATGTAAGTTGGATCTCCATGCTCAATAGCTTCTCTCTCACATAGTGATAGTGAAATTCTATATGCTTGGTTCTTGCATGATAGATAGGATTGGTTGCTAGATGTAAAGAACTTGTATTGTCACCAAAGATCATAGGTGAGTGAGTATGAAGTCCCAAATCTGAATATAGCAATCTGATCCATATGGCTTCTTGAGTAGCATTGGCTAATCCCCTGTATTCAGCCTCTGTTGAAGATAAAGCAACAATAGGTTGCTTCTTGGAAGACCATGAAATGGGCTTATCACCTACAAATCCATAGCTTGCTTCCATTCTGCCTTGGTCTTTGCTTCTTCATATGAAGTTGGTTCTTCAAGTGATAAATCCTTAGCAAGATAAATGGAATGGTTAGTAACTAATGAAGTGTCATACCCATACATGATCGGTTTCTTGCTCTCCCTTTGTGATCTCCTTAGAGCTTGGTTGGATGATTCAAGTAAATCTTCCAACCTCTTCATCTTGGCCTTGCCCTTTGATTTCCATGCCTTGAATTCTTCTGGATTGATGATATCATCATCCTGTGATTTGATGTCTTCAATTTGGCTTGGCTCCTCCTTGGTGAGGCTTGGAAACTCCTCTTCCAAGTCATATGGCAACTTGACCTTCATGCATTCACTTTCAAACCAAGAGTCATTCTCATCAAACACAACATCTTTACTGACCATAAATCCTTTGTTGGATGGATTATAAAACATGTATCCTTTTTTATTTAAATCATACCTTATGAAGATTCACTTTAGCCTTAGGGTCTAGCTTACCTCTAATTTGAGATGGAACATGCACATAAGCAACACATCCAAAGATTCTGCAATGATTAAATGATGGCCTTCTACCATGCCATGCTTCATATGGGGTCATCCCATCAAGTGATTTGGATGCCCACCTATTTATAAGATAAGTGGCAGTAGATACAGTTTCTACCCACAAATAATTAGGTAACCTTTTTTCATTAAGCATTGATCTAGTTGTTTCCACAATCAACCTATTTCTCCTCTCTGCTACCCCATTTTGCTCCGGGGTATAACTTGTTGTAATTTCCCTTTTGATACCTCTGTCCTACAAGAATGCATTAAATTCATTGGAGAAGTACTCACCTCCTCCAGATTCTGACCTTAGTATCTTTAGTCTTCTTCCTATTTGGTTTTCCACAAGTGCAAGATACTTCTTAAAGCAACCGAACAATTCATCTTTGTGCTTCATAAAGTACAAGATAGTCCACCTACTGAAATAATCAATGAAAGACACATATTATCTTGAGCCTGAAATTGAAGGGTCCTTGCTTGGTCCCCACACATCTGTGTGGACAAGTTCCAAGTAATCCTCATGCATGTAACCTTTCTTTGTGAAGGGTAACCTGTGTGATTTACTTAACTGACATGCACCACATTTATAGATCATGTGTTGCTTGGATACATTAGGTACCTCAAGCACACATTGATCTCTACATATTTGCTTCAAGGTCCTCTCACCAATATGCCCTAACCTTTTATGCCAAATCTCAAGCTCTAACAATGTTTGATCCTTGTAGTTATATAGTGCAATATTTCTAGTGTCCTCAAGTTCAAATGTGAATAGTCTACCTGTTTTTTTCTCCCTTAGCAATTCTCTTGAATCCATGTTGGGGGTCCTCCACAAATGCTCCATATTTGTTGAACCTAACATGTAAACCCTTTTCCACAATCTATCCAACACTCATCAGATCCTTGGTGATTGTAGGTACATAAAGAACCCTGCTCAACAGATTTCTATTTCCATCAGAAGTTTTTACATTTCCTACCTTGACCACTAAATGCTTGATGTCATCACCTATTTGCACTTGGTGCTTTCTCTTGGGTTCCTCAAGGTCAGAGAGAAGAGCTACATTGCCTGCTACATGGTTTGAACAACCTGAGTCAATATAGAAGAGTAGTTCATCATTCATACCTTGTTTTGATGTCATATTCATAATGAGAAGAGAATCCTCTTGATCCTCTGTGTAATTGTTGTAGTCCTCTCTTGATTTTTATCCTCCTTGATAGTTGTTATTGTAATTATTGTTGTAGTTGTTGTTGTAGCTATGGTTGTAGTCTTGATTATGGTTGAATCTTCCTCTTGATTGTGTGTAGCCACCTCTTTGATATCCTCTTCCTCTTTGATACTTGAAGTTCCTATAGCACTCATCTATAGTGTGATTAGACAATCCACATGTGTTGCATGGAGATGAGTTGAAAGGTCTCCCCCTACCTTGCTTACCTCCTCTGCCCCTACCTCTTGAGTTCCTACCTCTCAGGCTGCATAGTTAGCTTGAGAAGTAGTACCTTCATCCTCTACTTTCTTGTTCTTCATTTTATCTTTAGACTTTCCTTTATCTGTGTCTAGGGTAGAAGAGTTGTTACCTCTTGATGGTTCTCCATTTTTGTTGAGCTTGGCCTCATGGGTAAAGAGTTGTCTCATGAGTGTGGTAAGGTCTGGAATCTGCATATCCATGTATAAGTCCATGGCAGTTGTGAAGGCTTCCCATTTGTCATCTGCCTTGATGCCACTGATTACTTGTCTCACTATTTGCTCCTCTCCTATGCTTGCCAATTGGTCAGCCACATCTTTGACTTTGGTCACATATTCTGAAACACTTTACTTGGGTTGCTTCCTTTGAGTGGTAAAATCAATCCATAATTGATTTTTTCTAGCTCTTGTATTGGAAGAAAAGTATGAAGACAATGTATCCCAAGTCTCTTAGGAAGTTTTACAGTTCCTAAATGTGTGGAAGAAGGAAGTAAAAAATAAAGTTAAGTAGATATGACCTTGCTAAAGCACCTTTGGCACACCATGAGTTGAGTCTTTCAAGCTCCTCTCTTGTAGGTTGACCTTTGCTCCTGAATATGGGCCTCTCCTCATCTCCTGATATGTATCCATAGAGCCTCCTTCCTTGTAAATATGTATTTATCCTCAAGGATCATGCTTGGTAGTTGTTCCTATCCAATTTATCAATAAAATAAGGGAAATCATCTCCCATTTTACCTCAATTGCTCTGATACCATTGTTGGAAGAGATGGATGGAAAAGTATTCCTCCAAATTAGGAGTGATGCCACCAAATGAGATTCGTAGCTTTTAGTTCTCCAAACTGGACGAGATGTATGGGATTACAATATTCTCACAAGAAATTTATCTTTTACAAGAGGTAAATGATCTAGCTTTACAAGCAATGATTCATGTGATCCATCAGATGGTCTCACATATCTTCTTCTATGGCTAGACACATACAGAGACCTTGAATTTACCTTTCATGGATAAAATATATTTGGTTCTAGTTGCTAAAAAAAAAAGGAAAAGATTTAAAAGCGTTCCAACAACTTGGATGATTGTATGTAGAGAGTTGAATACGGTTATTTTCCATTGTACTTTGCATTTTCATATGTTGCACACTACACAACACCTCAAAAGGAAGATCTCATTCTTTTTGTGTTGTGAATTGAGCACCTTGGAGCAAGCATGGACTTTATCTCACATAACATCAGACAACTCCAACATACTATGGAGTCATTAAAAAATCAATGTTTTATAGGTATGATGGCAGCAGTAACCAAGATAGTGTAGTCATGTTTGCATCAATTAGAAGCACTAAAGCCAATTATGACATTAACGAAGGTCCATGCTACACATCTATTACCATCCATAGACACATAAATGAGTGGCTATGATATCCCATAAAAGGAAGCCACAAGCACAAGAAGCAAAATCAAAGTCTTCACTAACAATGGAAGAAGGAAACCCATGACAAAGAACATGTAATAAGAAAAAAAGATCATCATTCTCAAGGGTGCTTATCAAATTTGAAAAAGAACAACCTAAACATGAAGAGCTGACAATCTTAGAAATTCAAACTCTTCAATCCTTAGAATCTTTATATCTAGATATTTTTTTTGGTACCCACCACTAGAAGATATGAATAATTTCTACATGAAATGCAAGCAACACCAACTTTGACTTAAAGAAACCCAAATAAAAGAAGATTATTGAGGAACAAGTGAGCTACACACAAATTGAAATCATAATAGAGGAACCCCAAGGCATATAATCTAAAGGATTAAAGAACTCAATCTCAATTATAGAATCTCAACAACCCTGAACAATGAGAGAAGAGCAAAGAGGTCATGAGGAAAAGAGTATGGTAGAAGTAGTAATGTCGTGCAACATTTTTGAACTAGGGTAGATATTGGTATTGATACACATCAACATAATGGTTGAACGTAGGCTAGTGCTCATAGATATTCTTGTTGTAGAAACTAATGTAAAATGACAATTGAAGTAAGAAGCGTTTACTCCCATGCCATTGAACATGAGAAAACCTACTCTAAAGGAAATCATTAGACATGTTGAAATATCCATTCCCCCTCAACCAAAATTAAGTAAAAAAAACTAACAATTTACATATTGAATGTATTAATTCTACATGAATCAGACATTGAGACATAACAAACGGAATAATATCATATTCTCCTTTGATAATTCTATGGAAACAATAAAACTAAGCATATTTCGTGTATTTTCTATTTTCCTGATGGAGCAAATGTCCCCTTCAAGTAGGACATGTAAATTATTGAATTTATCTTCCTGAATACTTCAATCAATCCGTATTTGCATTCTTGATGGGAAAAAATGGGCATAAACCCCATAGAAAAATGCCATAAGAGTTGTTCTTTACATGAAACAAATGCAAATGCTACTCAATATTTGGTATATGTTACTCATTCAACAATAAATTTTACTTCAATGCCACATAATAGATGTTAGAACAACATCTATAAAGAAGATTAAGATGGGGACAAAAAGTTTCTTTCCATTGCAATACATTTTGCAACATGAAAATAGCTTGTAAGAGATCAACATGAAAATAACACACATTAGCTTAAAGAAACATAAATTAGACTCACATCAACCCAAAGTCATAAAAAGAAAACATTCTAAAATTTGGTCAAGGCTAAGTATTATAAAATGGCCAATGGCTTAATGAAAATATGAGATACATATGTTTTTTACAAGGTGCCAATGGCTTAATTTACAATAGGAGCTAATCATACTCCTGCTCATCTACATTGATGGCATCATCATTTTTAATTTGTACGTCATGAGTAGCATTATCTTCAGTGATTAGGCTCCTCAACCTTAGCCATGTCTCTAGGCTCATTTGTTAATGGTGGCATCAATTCCCTTAAGGAAAGTGGGATCTCTCTATGCCATCTATGTGCTTTATGCTCTCCTCTTCATCTTCATTCAAAACACTCGTTTTTCCCATTTATCTGCATTCTAATGTAACTAAATTAGGTATCATCCTTCTCCATTGTTGTGAAAGGTATGAACATCTTGCGTGTACATGCCAATGTGGTATCTTAAAAAAATATTTGCATTAGAAATGATTCCACAAAGCTAATTGAACTATCCATATTAAGGTTAGATCACCTATGCTAGAGAACAATATGCTCATTTTGTAAAAGATACTCTTGCAAACCTTTTCTAGATTTTATATTTTCAATTATACAACGGTTGACTTTACTCCTTGACAAACTTATTGGTGTGATCATTAATTGCAATATGAGAGGACTAGTTTGAGGATCAAATAGTAGATTAATCAAGGATCTTTGGTAGTTCATTGATCCATTTATTAGGAGATTCTATTGATTTTTCCCAGAATTTGACACTTGTTCATTCCTTTGAGCCTTATTGGTGTTTGGAGTCTTTTAACTCAATTAAATTTCTAGCCAATTCTCTATCATCATGGCGTTAGAGATCTCAAGCACGTCTAGTGGATTGATTTCTAGTGTTAGTGATCCTAGGAGGAGCTACAACTTGTATGGCAAAGACCATTTTGAGATCTAGAAATTTGATTGTAAAAACTTTGCTCTCTAGAATAATAAGATTTAAAGATGTGCTTATTCAAAAGAGGCAATGAAAGCCAATAAATGGAATCTCATAGAAGCTAGCTGATATGGAGGATGATGATTGGGATGAGTAGGATGAAATGGTGAGGTCTAGCATTTAATTGTACTTGGCAGATAATGTTTCCTTTATAGTATTGGAATGTAAAAGTGCAGAGGAGCTTTGGAAAAAGTTATGAATCACTTATGAAAAAGAAACGACATCAAATAAAGTGTATATTATGACAAAGCTATATGACCTTTAGGTGAAGAACACAAATAGTATTTCTACTCATTTCAATGAGTTTGTTGTTATATTTTCTCTATCATAAGCTCAAAACATGCAAATGGATAATGAAATGAAAGTTGTATTATTGTTATGCATCTTGTCATTATCATGGGATATGTTTTGCACTAGAAATAGTGCACCTAGTGGTGAATTGGTCTACAATGAATCTAGAGTACTCTTGAGTGAAGAGATCCATAGAAAGTCGATGGTTGCCAATCAGAGTGGAGATGCATATAGTGTTCATGATTATTAACAATGATAGAATCAACAACATGGTAGGATCAAGAACCAAGAAAATAATGGTCAACAGAATAATAGTAGAAGTGAATCATGGAAGAGAGGTATCGAGTGTCATTAGTGTCAATAAGAAAGGGCATATGAAGAAACATTGTTATGCATTAAAGAATGCTAAAGGTAAAGGACAACATGTTGATGGGTATGTTAAACAATTTATTGCACCATCTTCTTTGAGTGTGAAGAAAGAAGAGATATATTTTATATCTGATGATAGTGATGTGTTAACACTTTACATTACTATATCTAGTGAAGCTCTTCTAGTTGGTTCTCTTTCCTACACATAGCTCCTAGATTCTAGTGCTTCTTTCCATGTGAAATCACACAAAGAATGGTACTCTCTTTATCCAACAAAGTCTCTTGGTACCTTGAGACTTCATGATTCTTACCAATGTGATGTTTTTAGGATTTAAGATGTGGTTGTGTAGTTCACAAATGGTTCACAATTTACTATGCATAATATATGCCATGTGCCTCAGTTATCATGGAGTTTGATGTCAGATGGTCAACTTGGTTACAAAGTGGTTCTCTATGCTTATCCTTTTGCATATCAAAAGGCAATATCATTAGTTCAAAATGAAACAAAGTTGGCTCAATTTATCATTTAGTTGTATCACAAAAGCAACACTTGTTTGTGTTGATGCATTTTGGTAGTGATGTGTGTGAAGATACTTATGAGCACGAAGGAACTTTTTTTCCTGTTTAGGAGGGTTTTTACCCGTGCTTGTATGTACATCTATAGCCCTAATGGGTCACTTACCTTTGTATTATTCCTTCATAATTCATTCAATGTTGTGTTGTGCTCCAAGATTTGTTGCCACTTCATCTAGGGCATCCTAGACACCCCTCCAATCATAGTCTCAAAATCACACAAAAATTGGTGAAATACTTGGGGCGATTAGGAGTTCAAAATAGCTTTGTCGTGTGGCATCAAAATTTTGATATGAACTCATTTCAGCCTCTAAATGCACTATCATAGTGATTGTGGAGGCAATTTTATCCTTTTGTGCCAAACATATATACATGTTTTGATTCTCCAACACAAGCACTTCGAAGTATGCTACAAGTTTAGCATAGCTCGATAGGGTGTTTCTGTTCAACTTTTTGAGATACAATAATTTTTTTGCATAAGGTTATTTAGTCACTTGCCATGGGAAAAGAGAATGATGTATTCCATATGTTTGCTATTGAGGATTAGTTGGATGGTATCAATTACCCATTGTGGGTATATATGATGTGTCATGTATAGCTAGCAAAAGGGTTGTAGAATATTGTGCAAGGTGTTGAAAAACATCATATTACACATGTAAATACAATTATTAAAGGTGATGCAAATACCCTTGAAGTTGATGATCTTCAAATTGCTATTCCTATTGGGTTCGTGCTTCATCTATTGTAGAGAAACTTGTCTCGGATGGTAGAGATGTTTAGTTACATGCATTGCTAGCTTTTTCTATCATACGTGTCATTATCCCTCACATTTGCTCTTAAAAAAAACAAAGGATGCTTGTCACTCTAGCACAATGGAAAGCACCCACGTGAGGAGCTCCACCTTGTAATTGTCAATTTGTGAAGAGGTTAGGCCGATATGAAGATCAAGAGCAAGTGATGTGCATGAAGATGATGGTGAGAAATGCAATGAGCATACACACACATGCATACACACACAAGGAAAGTCGCAATGGATATCAATGGAAGGCAAGGAGAGAACTCATACTCATATTCATCGCAAACTAATTACAATAGCTCTTCTAGTTCTAGCTCTTAAGTTCAACAACAACCCACAAAATGAGCTCTCTAGCTCTATTTATAGTGTTTGTCTAGTTTTGACCGATTTCACATCTAGTGATCGGCATAGTTAAAAAATATGTTCTACCTCTAATTTGAACTATCTAACGGTTTCCAAAAATCACAAAAATTGGTGCGATCTTTTTACTTAGACTCCTCAAGCTCAAGGAATCCTTGGCTTGCACAAAATGGAGTCGCATTCACGATACTTGGATGTATATACATATATTGCATTGTCTTAGTGATAAAAATTACTATTGCCATGACGAAGCAATTTGAGTAGTTTATGTACTTCCTCTTCTTCTATGATGAGATCCGGTACTCGATCCTTTGCCTTGAACACTCCCCCCTCCTCATTTCTATCGTCCCTGACAGAATGTGATTTCATGTGAGTAATATAGTTGGTGAGTAGGTCTATCGCCAAGGTATGTTTTGTAATGCGAAGTCCTCGAATAACCCCGTGTTTGAGTTTCTCCCGATCAATGGGTTGGAGCTCGTGTGGAGGTGGGTGCTTATAATGTTCTAAATACATAATTCCTTCACAGACAAACAAGTGAAGCAAATGCATTGGACGATTGATGAACACTTCTGAGTGGTATTCCCAGAAGTCGGTGGTGAATATATCTTCAAACATCTACTTGTAGCAGGCGGGCATATATTTCAGTCTGCAGTGCCAAACATAACAGACTTTGAGCAATGTCGTGTTCATGTAATAAACTAAGTCCAAATTCCCATAGTCAAATCCTAGTGTATTGACAGTGCAAGCCTTGACACGCTAGAAGGTCTTGAACACCATCTACATCATATAAAAAATCTTCATTGAAATTTGGCAACAATATCCATCATCTTGTGCAGACATGGTAACCAATGACGAATAGTGGCCATCGTGTAGTCGACAGTTGGAGTATTATTCGTGGGTGGTGAGAGATAGGGATAATTGATCCAGTCTCTGCACTGATGATTATTCTGAACGTTAATAGAAAATGCCTTCCAAGTACGTCTACGCGGAATCGATCCATAGCACGGGTTGTACTTCAAGTGCATCAGTGCACGCATCCATGTGTGCATCGTTTCTGGATACTTTTGTAGTAATTCTGCGCACCATGTGGGTTGATATATGTGGCCTCGCTCTGCTTCTCGTGGAACATCTTCGGGCTTGAATTGCATGGCATGCGTGGGGCACTCTTGAGTGATGCTCTCAATTTGGAAATTATACTCTTCGATCAAAAGGAAATATGGTTTGTATTGTAGTTCACTTGTCATGATGTGTCTATGGGGGGCGATGGCAGCAAAATAGGGTGACTTCAAAATAACCTCTTCGAGATTTGCCATAGCATGTAGTTGTGCATCCACTCGTGTAGAGTGTGTCTTTCCAAGTTCTTTGATAGTCTTTTACCAAACAAGAAGAGGTAATTCATAGGTATCTTGCCCTTCGCGTGATGGTCGTTCACCAACAATGGGTAAAGGTACATATTCTTCTTCAAATGTTTCCTCAACTAGTATGGGTATCATTTCATCAGGTTCAGGTATGTCGGGTGGTGAATTTGGTCGAGGGGGCTCCGTCATGTTGGATACGTGAGACTGTAATTCTTGGACTTTCATATGTAGCACATTCAATTCATCTAAGAGATTCGATGGAGTTAGTTCCTGGAAATAGTAGGTCTTAAGAAATCTTTGAGCAACAAGTTCTTATTGGTCTCCTTAAGTGTGTGGCGTTCTTCTCGGAGGTGATCATAATCCTCGAGTACTCGTGCGTGGTCCTCTAGTAGAATCTGCATTGACTCGGGAGGAACGACATGAAAGCAAGACGAACTAAGCGGCGTTTCTAGATTGTCCAAGGTGGCTTTCAAAATTCTCACGATTTTGTTGTTGGAGACATTGATTTTCCTCCTTTGCTGCATTGAGATGTCATCGAATAAATGCTATATTGCATGACAATTGGGCATTGCACATCAAGTAAACATCTAACTGTGATTCGACTTCTTTGACGCGTCCCTCTACTTGAGCTTCAAAGCTTGTTGCTGATTCTGATGTTTAGTTTCCAAGTTTTGATACTTCGTATTAAGGTCCTGGTTCTACAAGCTGAGAGCATCTAAGCGTGTCTGCAAATCTTGTGTGGTCCATTGAAGGGTAGAATGTTGTTGCCCGTGCAATGAATATTCTACATTAATCTACTGAAGACATTGTATCATTTACTAGATAGCAGCATCAACAGTGGATGACGATGATGATGCAAGGGTGGGAAATGATACATGCGGGGTGGTTTTTAATGCAATGGGAGTGGGAGTAGGGGTAGGGATGGTGGATGTTGTGGCAAGTGATGGAAGGGTTGTGTGAATAGGTGACGTGTCAAGTGTGCTATGTGGCGTGGTGGAGGCATGCAATTGTGCATCTAGTGAAGCAGTGGGTGAGATGTCCATGTCGCTAGTGGTACCTTTAGTGATTGCAATATGAAAGAGTGATGTCGGTGCAATTGTGCATGGTGGTGGGTGTAGTTGTGTGGTGAGAGGTGCGTGAGGTGGTGTACTGGGTGGCGATAAGAAGGGGACTTGTGGGGGTCCTCAGAGGGTCTTACAAATGGAAAAGGTGTAGATCAGGGGTGCAAAAAGGATGTGAAAGAGGAATAGAAGGAGTTCGGCTACGTAGAGATGGTAAAGGTGTATAGCAGGTTAGTGGTATATGAGGGGAAATGAGGGGGTGGGGGAAGGATAGGAGGTGTTATAATAGGTCGAATGGAAACAGGGGGAATGGGTGCAATAGTCAGACTTGGGCTAGATACTGGGGGCCAAACAAAAATGGGGGAAGGAATACAAACCTCCGGGCTATCTATAATGTCAAGGGAGGAGAGGCTAGGAACCAGGTGAGAAAGGAGGGTGTCGCTAAGAGTATGCACATGGGAAGTGTCATCTGCAGTTAAGTCGATAGTGGAGGAACCCACGGGGGGTGCTGATGTGATAGGGTCAATGGGGACACGAATATATGTACCTCATCGTTTAAGAATTCAAGCCTGTCAAGGGTCAAACTTGGGTAGGGGCTTCCTTAGCAAATATCGTAACGTTCTAGCACACCTTTTGGCTTAACCAATTCATGCATAGCAGAGGCAAAAGTTTCCTCAAAGCCACTGTTGATCAATTCCTGTTGCAAGAGGGATTCGCTTTGTTCTTCCGTTAATCTGGTTCGTGCCCAAACTTTATTCATATTATTATGGAGCTGTCAAATGGCAATAGTGTATGCTGCTGCTTTTGTCGTTTCTTCTTCATATGTGCTAGCTTCTCTTGAAACTTCAACATGTGCTTCTGATTGTGGTGCTTCTTCCTTGCTAGCTTCAGTATCAGCATCTCCTTCATTTGTCACCATATGATCATCGTCTTCATCTTCTGAATCAGCGTGCTCTCTCTCTGAGGGCGTAGTGGGGTAAGCAGGGCATTCGACTTCTTGAGAAACAACATGGGTATCCGAAAATTGAAAATTGCTGGATAATACATCTGGGATCTTGAAATCAAATGTACTGTTGATATCCTCAGTGCCCAAACTTGTAACCGAGAAGGTAAAAGAATCAGAAACAAACATAGAAGTTGTCACGATAACTTCTATAGTTGTGGTTGCAGTAGTCTTCATGGTGGTAGAAATAATCGTCTCTGCCTGTGAAACCTCTTAGAGTGTAGCAGATTGGTTTAGGCAAACTTGGACAGGGAGAACAATTGGTTGTGGTTGAATTGGAGGTTGGTGGGGGGAGGTTTCGGGTGTGGGCTGTGGTGATGGCAATTCTGGTACTTGTAAGCATGGGATGGTGCCGTGCATGTGCTTGACTCGCCGCGTTTTGGGTGGTCTCATGGTTTTCTTGGAGCCTTTATCTTGTTGTAATTGCACATCTGGGAGGGCTCTCTCTATAGAAATATCATAAGACAAACACATGTATATGTTGCGTGTAAGAGCACAACATCCATGAACAACCTTTTTCTTCTCCCACCAATGTCTGGCCAATAGAAGTTGATCTTGAATATAAGTAGCAATATCAATTGTTTGAGGCCCTGTAGTGGCAAGATACAAACCAAACCAAAGATGTTTGTGCGGGATCATAAAGCCTTCCTGTGTAGGGAAGGCAAAATGTTGTAGGCATATTCTTAGTGGAGTGGTCAATTGAGGGGTGATGGCTGAGATGGTTGGCCACTTATTGACATCACTTCGTTTCATAGGTTCTCAGATAAGACTCTCCTTCTCCATGGATGTGTGATTACCATGAACCTTGAGCGGAGTCTTGATTAAGTCCAAAGACAAGGTAAACTTCTTGAAGGGTGGGTCATTAACCAAAGATGGTAGTACAAAGACAGGGTCCAATTTCTTGCACTCTTGCTCTTTAATAGAATCCATCAAATAGTAAGATCGATAAAAGTCGGGTTTACGGAGTTCCGCACTGAAGTAATTTGCAAATCCAACTCGCTGCCATATAGCTTTGAGGTCTTCACTATTCTAGAGGTTCTTGAACTCTTGTGAGAAGAATTGATAATGCCTTCACACATTCACACCATAAGTCAAGTTATCTTCATATATGAACTCTGCATCTCCCATGGGCCTTGGAAGCCCTTGGAACTAGTGTGCCTTGCTGCTTACTCTTTTTGTCTATCCTTGAGGAGGGCCTTCAATGGGCATAGGTCCTGTGAAACCCTGGAACTCTGCCGGGATGGCAGACTCTCGAATGTAAGAGTCAAGAAGTCAACGATGGGCCACCCAAGTGTTGCACTGGTAGAACCTTCCGCCTGCATGATTGAAAGCTAGTGTAGCAAACCTAAGATGGAGTGAAGAGCAAAACACATTAGTCATGGAAAATAATTAAGTTCCAAAGAATATGAGACCTCCATTCTTTTCCACCACCAACATGCTTCCTGTGTAGTGTATGTGATTTTAACGTTATGAGAGGTGAACTGTGAGAAGTGCACGCTTTGACTGTAAGTGGGAGTGTGTGAGGTGCATGGCATTACAATTGACTTCGAATGAGTATTGCCTACAAAGTTAGTGTATGTTACAAGGATGGGGGTGATATGGATTTGTCGAACTAGATCTGAATGTAGTGGTTAATAGGAGTTTAACTTCATTAAGTTGGTGGTCAAGGTGAGTTTGGTTGAGAGTTGTCATGATTAATGGAGGCTTGGGGATCCATTTGTGTACCACACTGGGGGTTAGAAGAGATGAAGTGGAATGTACACAAGAAGGTGTGGAGGATGTCGTACTATTCTTAGAAAAGTTCTTCCTTGAGCTGACTACGATTGAAGAATAAGCCATACACTTTTTAGGTACCCAGAGCTGGCGAGAATTGTACTTGTATTGGGCACCCAAATCTATCGAATCTGTTGCCTCAATTGAAATTGAGAGGGGTTTCGAAGATCTAGAATGTTTGACTCACTGGACATGGTCACTTTGCATATCCATCTCAGTTGTGGAGATGCTTGAGTGGATTGTCTAACGGGCCATTCTGATGTGCTGCATTGTGTAGTACGTAGATGATTTGGCCGTGCTACTCGCGGAGGGGGAGATGTCATGCCCACATGTTGTTTTGGAAAAGAAAGGAGATCCATTACAATCATGCCCAAAAGTGGTAACTGTTTACATTCATCTAAGGACCGACCCTTACGCCACCATACTCGTTTATTTCCTATCTGCCTTCCTAGACTCCTCTCTTGGATGTGTGGTATTGCTTGCTTTTGTTCGATAGGGTTTTTTGACTCGCACATGGTTAGAGGGAGGCCACACACACTAGGGGGGTTCTGTCACCTCTAACACCTCCCTACATCGACTTTGGAGGGGTAGCTCATGATACTGTCCTACAAGTTCCAACTGAAGCACACTTTGGTGCAGATTTGAAGTCACCGAACAGTGGTATAACGATTCCTGGCCTAGGATCATAGGTTCTATTAGGTCATCGTCATGGAAAACCAACAATTTAGCTGTCAAGGTCACATCCTCGATGGAAATTGGTAACTTAACCTCACCTATGCAAGGGGTTTCTAGTCCACCTAATCCTATGAGATAGGCTTCAAGAGGCTTAATTTCATACTCCCTACAAAGAGAGAATTGAATTGCATTCATTGTTGCACCAGAGTCGATTAAAGCCTTACATTGTGTGCGCGTGGGATCCTGTCCTAGAGTGATATTAATGAATGGCCGCCTATCAATAATACTCGAGACATCTCTTCCTCCAAGTTGGCACATAGCTACAAGATATTGAGGGGTGTCCACTGATTGAGGTTCTCTACCTAGTCCTCTCCTTTGTATTCTCATTCGCTTAATACGTTCCAACACTTCTGCTTGGGCTTCAAATCTGATTTGTTCTTCTTCTTCCTTTTGTTTCTTTGCAAGAGTTAGTCATTTAAGCATGTCTATAGTTAAGGGTTCCTGATATAGCTTAACTTGGCATTCGTTGATATAGTTAGGCATTACTTCACCTTCAAGAGTTGCTAGTTGAACCGCACCGCTGGTTGATATCCTATTGATGATCATGGGTCCGTATCCTCTTTTCTCCAACTTGTGGGAATGTTGTTTCAAGGTGTAAAATAGCATCAAATCTCCTACTCGTAATCCTTTGTCTTTGATATGAGCATCAAAGTAATCCTTCTGTCTCTTTTTAGCGGCATAAATTCCTGTTGTTGCTCGCAGTCTTGTCTCTCCCAATCGTTCTAAGTCAAGTATTCTTGAGGAAAGTTCATGACCCGTCCACTCATATTCTTGAGCTATTTTGAGAGTGGGTATCAGAAAGTCTAAAGGCAACACATTTTTTTGACCAAACACCATCTAGAATGGTGTGGCATTAAGTACTATTTTATAGGCTACACGATAAGCCCACAAGGCATGGTGTAATTGTTGATCCCAATCCGAATGCTAATTGTTCACAATTTTGGTGAGAATGTTGCACAAAATCTTATTAGTGCTCTTAGCCTGTCCGTTAGCTTGTGGATGATACAGTGCCAATTTCTTGAGTACTATCATAAAGACTTGCAATAGATATTCAATAACCTCATTTAAGAAGTGAGTACGCCTATCACTTACAAGCTCAATAGGGAGTCTGTATCTTGAGAAGACATTCTCCACAGAGAAGTGGTCGCAATAGCTACTCCTGCACTTGTGTCTAGGATGGCTTTGGTAGTGTGACCTTGGTACATAATGAGCAAATAAGTGTTACCTTCCTCACCTTCACTTGCATCTCCCACTTTCTCTAGGGGTATTTTGGGTACCTTTCCTCGTGCACTTGGTCTAGAAGAGCTTGTGGCTATTTTCGAGAACTGGTTGGCTATGTGTTTCCATAATTTTGGTTTAATCTTCAACAACTCATCCAAGGTCAAATGGCATTGTACTTTAGTGTTCCTAATAGCTTCTATGTTCCTAGGAAGAACTGAGTTCTCTCCCCTTACTCGAATAGTGGGAGCTTTTACTTGAATTGAGCAGTCTTCCCAAGGGCCTGTAAAGTGAGGTAACTCTTGCAAAGAGTTAGATTCAAAACTAGTGTGCTCGCTTGGCCAATCATCCACTTGATCTCCATATATGGTTGGGAAGTCTGTAGGGAAGTGTTCTCCTGAGTCACCAATCTCGAGTATGGGTGGTTGAGATTCTTGTTCCTCCCTCCATCTTTCTTCTTGAATCTCTTTTAAGACAGTGTGTGAATCCATATAACCCGTTTGATGATTTTCTAAATCTGGCGTAGCTCTTTCAAATAGAGTGGTCTTCAAAGGTTTTGTTGGGCTAGTTTGAGTGCTAGAGCTGACTTTCCCAGGGTTAGATATGACTTGTCCTAGTCTATCTAGTAGTCCTTGAAAATGTAACTCAGACCCGGCCATAATTTCCCAATTGAGGCATTATGATGCCTCAAACATTGCTTGGGCTAATTCCACCATTTTCATGCACAACTTGGTTCTCTCAATTTCCAAGTCGGCTCTTGGGTAATTCTTGCTAGATTCTCCTACTTGCGGTCCTTCTTGTATCCTTGGTTGATAAGCTTTGAACATCATGTCAAGGTTTTCTAGGGTGGTCCTGCTAGTACTCATCTTGGTTTAGAGGTGACTATCTGTGGTGTAGCCTCCAGTGATGCCATTTCTAAGATTTTAGCTATGGTTTCCCTTAGGCTTTCCTTTAATTCACTAATCTTTTTACCCATTTTCTCTTGTGTCGCTCTCTTGACTCTTTCCAAGTTCTCGATTTCTTTCTTGTTGATTCTCCTACTCTACTGGCTTTAGCTACCTTTCCTGGTTTTTCTGGTTGTATTTGCCTTTGTGCTTGGGGTCTGGTTATTGCGTGAATGGGTATGTACTAGGGTATTGACCCTTCAGCATGTTGCACTATGCCTATCATGTTGATGGGTGTCACTTTCGTAGAGGTGTTTGTAGGGTTCTTAGGGCAATCTCTTATAAAGTGCTCCTTTCCACATTCAGGGCAAAAAGCCTTGAATGTTGAAGCATTGTGACTACACTACAGTTGCTGCATGTGGAAAATCTTGTATGAAGTGGTCTCTGTGGCATTTAAAAGCATGGTCCTTTGGGTGCCTATGGTCTCAGTTGTCTAGTTTGTGGTTTGGGGTTGGGGTTTGTATACATGACCTGAGCATAATCCGGTTCCTAATTTTGCTCATACATAGGGTTCTCATAGTAAGGGGCTAAATTTTTCGGTGACTCCGTATAGTAGGCTAGTGGGCTATCCACATGGGTGGAGTCACAATTGTTTGCATTAGGGTCATTATCTATGATCAAAGGGGTCGTGGGTACTAATGACATGCTGGAATTCTTCTCTGATGTGGCGTACTTTACAGAAACTACATTAGAAGGGGGTGGAGATTGTTGTCCTAGGACAGGTTGAGGCCTAGGTTGTGCTTGATATGGCGCTTGATATTGAGGGGGGGCATGATAATATTGTTGTGGATGGTACTACCCTTGGTATGTAACTAGCTGATATTGTTGAGGGTAACTCTGCCTAACCACTTGTTTATTGTATGGACAATCCTGAGCAGTGTGGTTTGTGTATCTGCACTCTATGGTGCAATACACTATGTTCGAGTTTCCTATGGGTTTCACTGCATGTGGATACATGTTCACCATATGGTTACCTCCACAAGTATAACACCTTTGAGGGGGGGCAAATTTGATGCCTAGTTTGCTAGAAACTCCCAATCGCCTGGCCACTTGTTTCGCTAAGACCTCTATTGAATTGGAACATCTGGATGAAGTCTTTGTCGTGCTATCCGAATCTTTATGAGCCTTAGGCAGTTGTAGCTCATCTCCTAAGTTATCTTTTATGTCTACACAAATTCGTAAACATTGATCCAAGGTTCTTGGTTCCTTCAAGAAGACGTATGATCTCAGCTTAGCACTCAATAGACCATCTATGAACAAAGCTATCAATTTAGCTTGAGTGGGTACTTCCAATGGGGGACATCTTTCTATGTGCCATCTTAATCTTTGGCCGGTCATCCTCACTGTCTCTTGAGAGGTTTGTTTGAATGTGTGTATCAAGGAAGACATGTTGTGTCTGATTCCACTCTTGGATAAGTCCGTAATGAAGGATTCCATCATGTGGTGGATGTTTCTAAATTGGTGTTGGTGCAATGGTCGGAACCAATCCAACGCATTTCCCTTTAGAGTGAGTCCAAAGGCATTAAATTGTGTAAACATGTCTTTGACTTGTTTAGCCTATAGCACCTTCTCAAACTCTGCTACGTGCTCATAAGGGTCTCCCAATCTGTCAAAACAATTCTTCATGGCCTTCACTAACTGAGTAGGCCTTAAGGTTCTAGGGTGTTCTCTTGGTCTAGATAGGGGAAAACAGTCCCCACCCCTCTGAGCCCTATGATCCCTGAGAGGTTCTCTTTCAGCTCTCCCACCTTCAGTAGGGGCTCTCTCCCTTCTTGCACGATGGATGAAACTACTCTCGACACCTTCCTTGTTCTTCTCTCGATGTCCTTGAGATGTACCAATACCCAAGCTATCCTTAGGTGCTTGCGATCTTACTAGAGGAAAAACTAATTCTTCTCCCCATGTATACACATGTCATCCGTGTTCTGTGAGCTTATACACTCGTTTTGAGGTTTCATCTAAGTATACTACCTTTCCTGGGATCTCTAGGTCCTTTAGTTCATAAATCCTATTTGCTCCTGCTGCAGTAGGATGCTTTGGACTATATCTCCAAAAGGCTTCATCGGTCTCCTTATTCCAAAACAATTCTATACTCCAATTGTCTTGGGGCATCCCTCATTAGTACTGATTTTCCTCTTGGTGTTCTGGGTTCCTCAATATGTTTACCATGTCCTTCCACATCTATGTCTGCATTTTCTACGATCTCACCTAGTTCATTCATTGGATCGGACCTAATCGTGATGATATACATGGTCCCTTCTTTGTCTATATAAGCCTCATTTTCAAACTTAATGGCTGGATGTTCTAATCCCATAGGTTGGTCAGGATTATGTAATTGAATCACTAACCTATGAAGGCCATCCTCATATACCCGGGCACCCAATCTATTTGTACGAATATACTCCAACTGATTCTTGTAGGGTCCCTCAATCTTCTCTAGGTGGGATGCATTAAATGACACCTCTGGTCTACTCGTGTTGAAAGACATATCCGAATCACATGTATCTGAACTAACCTCATATGGATAACTACCTATCTGTTGAGCCCACGATTGTGCTATAGTTCTCATGCTAGCCTCAAAAGATCGAACACTCCATTTATCACTTTTCCCTAAGTATTTTCCAGATCTCAGGTTCATTAATCCTAATCTCACTTTGTCGTGCTCACCCCTTTAATTAGGTCAATCACTTAGTTCTTTATGCGTTTTCTTTAGAGGTTCTTGTCTTGTTTACATTTTTTGCAAGAAATCATTTTAATGTGTTTATCTTTGATTCATTTGCGCATTGCATATTCAAATCACAAAATTCCTTTAGGCTTCACCTCTTCACCCTTTCACTCATCAACTATCTGTCACTCAATGGGTTATGGCAAATTCTGGCTACACTAGGAGTCCTAAAACACTCTAGTGATCACAATATATCTTTGCTCAAAGAAATCGTCAGCAAATATAGACATGGAAATTTCACTTACAAAGTTATCCTAGACTTAAGAAGTAGTTATTTTGACTTTGCCCGGGAACTTGAGGTACCTGCTTGCTTCTCCCTTTGCTCTATGCCACACACAAGGGTTCACAATTAATGTCAAGAAATTACCCCAAAAAAATTGAGAATTATTTGTAAAAACCCTAATTTGGCATTCTGTCTGAGAGTCATGATGGTTAGACACAATCACGATGGTATGTCACCATCGCAATGGTGTGACACCCATGACAGTTAGAAGTCACGACAATCAGGCCTTACGCTGATGAGTCACAGTCACGATTGTCAAGTCACGATGGTCAGTCAGGATCGCGATGATCAAGCCACTATGGTCAAGCTATGATGATCACTAAGGATTGCGATGGTCAGTTCACGATGGTCAAATGACAACGGTCAAGGCCACGATGGTCAAGCACAATCGCACGATCAAGCCACGATGGCTAGTCAGGATCGTGATTGTCAAGCATCGTTGCCATGGTCAGTCACCCTCGCGATGGTGAGACGCAATCACGATGGTGTGAGCCAATCGCCACGACGGTCATTGACCATCGCGATGGTTAGATGTAGTCATGATGATGTAGTCATGATGATGTGTCATCATCACAATGGTCAGAAAATGATGCAATTTCTCAAAACCAAGCATAGATCTATGCAAGCACTTACCTAGCCTCCTCCTTCAAGCAAAAAGTTAGCCCAAATTCATACCTTGTTTGACAGTCACGATGGTCAGCTTCAATGACAACTTCTAAAAAAAAGGGAATGGAGTTTTTACCTGTGTTTCCTACAAATCTGTGGTGTTCAGAGGGTGTCCTACAAGATTAGTGCACCAGAAAACACGAACATAGACCTGCAAAATCTCTCTCCCACTCTTGCACACACACAATTGAGGGAAAGAGAAGAGAGAGGGAATAAGACTAGTTTTGGTGATTTTTTGGAGTTTGAGATAATGATAGGGAATGATACTAGAGGAATAGAGGAGTAAAAGTGTGTAAAAACTAACTACAAGGAAATTTCCCTGCCAATAACATCACCAAGCATTGTACCTAAAAATGGTAAAGGCAATGGATATGAAATAGTTGCTACATTTAATTTATGATAATCTACATTGATCCACAATCTCTTGTTTTTCTTAGGTACTATAACTATGGGGGATACCCATTCTAGATATTTAATAGGTAGTCCTTCTCTTAGTAGTCCATCAAGTTCCCCCTTAACTTGCTTCGCATAATTTAGGTTCATGCGATACCTCTATTGTGGGGAAGCATCTCATTTCAATTGTATTTTATGTTGATATAATTGGGATCCAAGCCATGCATATCTCAATAATCCCATGTAAACAAATCTTTCTCATTAAAAAGTGAGATTATCTTCCCAAAATGGGCCTTAATAGCTAGCACCAATCTTGACTTTCCGAGGTGCAATTTCATATGCTAAATTTACATAATGTACGTAATCTTCTTGAATATGAAATTAGGTATGTCTGAAGATATCTTCCTTCAAGAACAATCTTGTATTTTCCTCTGATTGTAGAGGATCAGCTTGAGGTTGTACCAAAGTTACTACCGGGGCCGACAATTGATACTGTGGGAAAACTTCTAGGATATCAATGATGCCTACAAACCATAAATCCTTATTTGCTTCCAAAATTTGGATTTGTTAATCCTCCTCTAATCATACCAACATATGGGGTGATTTTGCAATAGAGGGTAATTGGGACTTAGGGTATGGTTGTTTATTATATAGTGGAATAGACTACTTTTTATACCCTTTCTTAAAAGTTATAGCCTCAGAACGCCAATCTTATTGAGCATTTGCTTGCTTTAACCAAGGCCACCCAAGTAATAAATAATTATCATTGCTCTTTCCTAATAATTCAATTACTACAAAGGTAATTTTAAAAATAATATCTAGTATCTTGATGGGTATATCCTTAATGAGGCCAATATATTGAATAGATGATTGATCGACCATGCAAATGTGAAATGGAACTGGTTGAATATTTGTCCAACACATCTGATGAGACAAAGTTGCAATGTTCACTGCAAAACCTCCATCAATCAAAACTCTAGAAATTTTCTTATTTTTATACCATACCAAAATTAATGACACTGCATAATCCACTAACCGGTGTTTTGCAGTTTCTATTATACTTACCTATATTTGTTCTTCATCTAAATTGCTTAGCCCTTGGGTGAATGATTCCCTCAATGATGTGTCCTGAAATGCAGGTACTAATTCCAAGAGATCACCAAGAGGCAACATGATCATAGATTTGTAGAGAAGTGGCCATGGATGTGGTACAAAATTTTGTATAGCCTTATTCACTGATAGAGGACATTGTGAGGTTGTGGGAGAAATCTCAAAATAGGTTTGAGGATTAGCATCCTATTGAGAGGTATCCTGAATCCCTTTCAAATCATTTCAACTTTCTTCAATACCTAGTTAACTAATCCTCTCAGTCGTGAAGACTATTACTAGGGCCATAAAGTTCTATCGGAGCCTACCCAGTCCAACCCACAACTTGATCATAGACCTTATGTTTTGCAGAAATGTCTTGGGGCAATACTCGGTCATCTCTATTTTGCATTCTTCGAGATCGTGTGACTAGTGGGGCTATCAGATTCTCAAAATTTAAAGTTACCATATTGGTCAATAGGGCCTTAAGTCTAGCTATATGTCTGAATTCTAGACAAAATCAACATTGCGGTCCCTGGCCTTCATTATAGTTTTCCCCTTCATCATGATGATATCGGTTAAAGGGTCTCCATACTCTTCCATATCCTTGATAGTTTGTCCGACCTTCACCCATGTTTTGAGAAGAGCTTTGTTCTAGCATATCTTGAGGATTACCTTATTCATGCAGATGGATATTATTCACATATGGTGGGGTATGCCAAAGTCCCCCATATTGTAGTTTTGATTGAATATGGTTTGTCATTACTACTTGATTTTGGGTATTATATCTACATTGTTCCATACTATGCATCATTATATTACAAATTGCATAGTATATGTGATTTAGGGTGCAAATGGATGCTACATTTTTGGAACATCAAGCTTACATTATGCTTGAGGTCAACTAGCTCTACATCAAAAATTCATCATTTGAATTGTGTCAAAGTTTCCCATTGAAGAGATTTTTATTTGTGCTCATTTATGTTTTTTTCATAAGGATTTCTTATGGCTCATTTATCAATGTAAAAGCCTAGATTTTTATGGATATAAAAGGACAAAAAGAGAGCTCACATTCGACAAATTCAAAGTGATTGAGCTTGACAATCGATGAATGAATCACCAAAAACTAGATTAGATTAGATCTTCACTTTTCCTAGATTGTAGGAAAGTAAATTGATTCTCTTCAATAAACTATCCAACCTTGATTTGAATTCAAAATCCACTTTTAGAAAACATGGAACACTTTAAGAGCCTATACAAAGACTTCAAAACCATTTTAAAATACGTTGAAGCAATATACATACACTTTGGGTCATCATTCTGTTGCTCTTTCATTTCTCTGCACCATCTTCTTCAACAATAGTGAACTTGCAGAGGCTGCTGCTTTCTCTACAGAGCTCCAAATGGAATGAGAGAGCACTCATTGGAAGTTATTAATGTCTTGTTTATGCATAAAAATTTCCAAAGCATTTGGTTTGGTAGATTTTGGGAAATCTTTATTTTACTATCTCTAGATCTATCTCTATGCAGTCAAAAAAGTAGGGGGTACATCTATTGAGTGTTAAGTTCATTCCAAAAGCATATCTTGCTTATTACTTGTACCCTTTTGCATTTTAGACACTCAACCCTATGTGTATCTTTCCTCCAAATAAAGTGTTTCAATTGTAATCATGAGCATTTGAAGTTGATCGTTTCATCCAAAGATAGCAAGTTTTTTGAGCTAGTCAATGTGCAAACCCATCTGTGTTGCATCAACTCTTTCTCATTGATGATCCAAAGTACACAATGGATTTTGTTGCACTAATAACATTTTTATACGGTCTATTTCAATCTCCGTAAGTGCAAGGGCTGGTCATGTGCTGATTGTCTGGACAAAACTTCATCACTTTGCAACTCACTTTTCTACCTCTTACAAGCTTCTCCAAGCTCTCCTAGTGGTATTTAAGATAGATCAAGATGGGTGATGGATTTCCTTGAATGATTGAGAAGCTTGATAGAAACAACTATGTGGCTTGGAATATGAGAATGGAGGTCTATTTTCAAGGTAGTAATATTTATGGAAATGTAGTTAGTGATGAAGGTATGCCTACTCCAATATCCAAAGGAGGACCTACACAAGAGGAGATAGATAAGCTCACACTTTGGTGTGCAAGGGATGTTAAACAAGGTCATACATACTAAACTCCATCTCTTATTTTCTATTACCACATATTAGAGGATGCAAGACATCTCAAGAAACTTGGGATAGAGTTTTTTACCCAGGTCAAGGAGGTTAAAGATTAGTAAGCATCCATTGGAGAGCTTATTGAAGAAGAGGCCATCATGAGGTAGATGCTAAATGGAATTAGAAGTGATAAGCAATGGCAATCCTTCACCATTGTTATGATCTCATCACGGATGTACAAACCCCAGATTTGAACATATTTCTTGGACAACTTACCAACCAAGAGGCCAACAATAATTTGAAGGAAGGTATCTCTTATCAAGGTTATACTACAATTTCTCTTTATGTAGATAAGAGACACAAGAAGAAAAAAGGCAAGAAGAAGGAACAGGATATAGAGGACACTTCCCAAGCAAACTTTGCAAGCAAGAGAAGTGGAAAGGGAAGATCAAAGGACCAAAATATGACAAAACAAAAGTCCAAAATGTTTGACCTTGTGCCATCTATGATAAGACCAACCACACCAATCAGAATTGTTGGTTCAATGGGAAGACCTAGAAAGTAAGTGGAAGAGGTGAATACGGAAGCAATAGAGGCAAAGGTGGACACAACTTCAACAATAAAAATAGAGTCCATAACAAAAGGGACTACAATAACTATTGTAAAGATCAACAACATGAAGACTCATTGCTTTTGATGAATCTAAGCCATAAGGAAGGTAAAGAAGATGATCATTTATTCTACATAGATTTAGGATGTTCAAATCATGTTAGAGGCAACATAGTTTTCTTATCGGATTTGGAAAGTTCAAAGCATAGACATGAAGTTCAAATAAAGGATGACACAAAGCATAGTGTGGAGAAGATTGGTAATGTCAAGGTTTCCAATGGCAGGACAAACATTGTGAGAAAGGTACTCTATGTTCCCACTATTACATAAAACCTAATAAGTGTAGGCCAAATAGTTGAGAAAGGCTTGCAAGTTAGGTTAACCCAAAATGGAGCTTTTGTGGAAGATCCATGTCAAGGTTTCAAGAGGATAGCTAGAGGTGAGAAGCATTGTAGGCTCTTTACTTTTAAAGTAGGAAAAATAAAATACATAGCTCTATTCAACTTTGGGTCTCAAACCCTAAGTGAGCTTGAAGTGTGGCATAAGAGGCTAGCTCATGTGAAGAAAAGAACCTTGAACGATATATGCAGGGATCAAAGTGTTCTAGGACTACCAATCATATCAACGTAACACATGATCAAGAGATGTGATGCATGTCCGATTGGGAAGGCACAAAGAAAACCATTCAACCATAAAGGCTACATCCACAACAACCTTTTGGGCTTAGTACACACTAATGCATGGGGACCAATTCAAGAACCTTGATTGGTAGGATCAATGTATTATGTCTCATTTATTGATGATCATAGTAGATGGACTATTCTATACATTATCAAGAGTAAGAATGAAGTGTTTGATTGCTTCAAAAATTATCTAGCACATGTGAGAATCATACAGGTAGATCACTCAAGAAACTCTGATCTGATGGAGGAGGAGAATACTTCTCCAAGGAATTTGATGACTTCTTGCAAGATAAAGGTATCAAGAGGGAAATGAATACCAGGTACTCTCCTCAATCAAATGGAATTGTAGAGAGAAGAAACTAGACATTGGTTGGATCAGCCAAAACAATGCTTGAAGAAAAGAGGTTCCCACATTATCTATGGGTAGAGGCTAGTTCAACTATTGTGTACCTTATCAATAGACTACCATCCAAATCACTCAAAGGGATGAGTCCTGGTATGGAAGAAAACCTAGTCTTGGAAATTCCAAGGTGTTTGGTTGTTTAGCTTATGTTCATGCACTTTCACAAACAAGAGGTAAGCTAGATGAAAGGGCAAGAAAGGTACTATTTATTGGGTATGATTCAACTCAGATGAAATACAAGTTCTATAATCCTTCAACCAAGCAATTCACTACGAGTAGGTATGTTGTGTTTGATATGATTCAACTCAGATGGGTTATAGGTTCTATAATCCTTCAACGAAGCATTTCACTACAAGTAGGTATGTTGTGTTTGAAGAACATAGGTCTTGGTATGATGAAGAAAAACAAAAGGTAACTCTACCATATGATCTTGATTCTGATTTCCATCAATTAGAAATCAAGCATGATACACAGGTCCAAGAAGTGATAGAGATGATGCCCAAGATGAAAGGGAAAATGATTACAAACTATGGAAGTCAAGAGGCCAAGAAAAAATTCAAGAGTGTGGAGAATACTCCAAGAAAGTCTTAGAAGGTCAAAAAGGGAGAAAAGACAACCAAAAAGGTATGGATGTGATTCTATATTTGTTATAAAGGATTGAATCTACTTAGAAAAGGACTCAATTTCAAAAGAACCCTCAACCTAAGATGAGGCAAAGGGAAACCCTAGTTGAGAAAACGCCATCAAAAAAGAAAGAGATGCATTGAAGGAGATGGACACTTGGGATTTGGTTCCAATGTCACATAATCAAAAGGTAATTGGTTGTAGATGGGTATATAAACTCAAAAGAAACTCAAATGGATCAATTTGTAGGTACATGAAAAGATTAGTTGCCAAAGGATGCTCACAAGCCCATGGTATGGACTATGAGGAAACATTCTCACCATTTGCAAAGATGATTACAATTAGAAGATTGATAAGTTTAGCTATTCCAAGAAATTGGAGACTCCTCGAACTTGATAAGATAAATGCATTTCTAAATGGCTAGATAAGTGAATAGGTATACATGTCACAACCTCTAGGTTTTGAAAGCCGTAATCATACATCTTATGTTTGCAGACTTAAGAAAGCATTATATGGATTGAAACAAGATCCTAGAGCTTAGAATTATAGGTTGGTTAGATATCTTAAACATCCAGGGTGTAGACCTAGCAACTCAGATCCTTCTTTGTTCATAAAAAAGGATGACATGAGGTTATCTATCTATGTGTATATGTAAATGAAATTATTGTGATAGGTGATGATCTGAATGGCATTGAAAGGATGAAAAGACACATGCAAGAGGAGTTCAAAATTAGTGACTTAGTGTGAGCTCACATATTTCCTAGGCATGCAAGCGATTTGTACAGATAAAGGGATGTATCTAACTCAGAGAAGATACATTCAAGACCTACTTCTCAAGTTTAGAATGCAGAACACAAAGGTTGCAAGTACACCTTTGGAATTGAATCATAAACTAAATGTTTATGAAGGTGAGTTGATTGATGATCCTAAAGGGTATCAATGCTTAGTTGGTAGCTTGATATGTGCGACTCACACAATACCATATATATCCTATACTGTGGGAGTGCTTAGCCATTTCATGCACTCACCTAGAAGACCACACATGGATGCAGATAAGAGAATGTGTGAGTACCTCAAAGGTACAATCAATGTATATTCTATCCTTACTCTTCAGATTTGGATATCAAAGTCTTTTAAGATGCAAATTAGGTAGGAGCTAAGGATAATAGAATAAGTACCTCTAGTTACTTAGCATCTGTAGGTTCAAAGCTAGTGTCATGAAGTTCCAAGAAGCAACCAAGAGTTGCTTTATCCTCAATTGAACCAGAGTATAGAGGTTTGACCATAATAACTCAAGAGGCAATATGGTTAAAAGCATTGTACTCAGATTTGGGACTTGTGAGTTCCAAACCTCACACATTTGGAGAAACTATAAGTTCCATGCATCTAGCAACAAACCCCATTTTCCATAAAATAACCACACATAGATGTTCATTACCACTTCATGAGAGAGAAGCTCATGGAAAAGGAGATTAACATTGAAAGAACTTGGAGAAGCTTGTAGAAGGTAGAAAAGTGCGTTTCGAAGCAACGAAGTTTGGTCAAGCCAACCGGCACAAGACCAGCCCTTGAGCTTATGGAGACTCAAATAGACCTTATAGGCATGTGATAAGTGCAAAGAAATGCACTATGTACTTTGGAGCATCAAGGAGAATGAGTCGATACAAAACTGATAGGTTCGCGGGTCGACTAGCTCAAAAAACTTACTATCTATGGAAGAGACAATGAACTTCAAATGCCCATAGCAACCAGCGTGATTATAATTAGAAAACATCCTTTTATGGGAGTGATACACATAGGTCTGAGTGTATGGAATGCACAAAAGTATAAGGAATAAGCAAAATATGCTATAGGAATGAATGCGACATTCACCGGTGGTACTTCCTATTTTTCAGGAATACACAGAGATTGACCCTGAGGCAGAAAACCTCAAATTACTCCAAATCTACTAAACTAAATGCTTTCAAAATTTCTAGGCATAAATTAGACACTTATACCTTTCCAATGAGTCATCTTGCACTCAATTTGGAACTCTAGAAAGAGAGCAGCAGCCTCTACAAGATTACTATTGGTGAAGAAGATGATGCAGAGAATTGAAGGAGCAAGACAATGATGGTCACGAGTGTATGTATATTGCTTCCATGTAATGTACAAGTGATTTCAAGTCCATATATAGCCTCTAGGAGTGTTCCACGACTTTTACAAGTTGAATTTGAATTCAAATGAAGGTGGGAATGGTTGTTGGAGGGAATCAATTCACTTTCCTACAATCTAGGAAAAGTGAAGATCTAGTTTGATCTACTTTTAGGTGTTTGATTGCTTGATTGAATGCAACTGCAACCACCAAAAATTCATGGGATTTGGGCTCTATCTTTCTACCTTTACATGTGTAAAGCTCAAGGGTTTTACAACGGTAAATGAACCATCAAAAATCTCTCAAAAAAATACAATAAATGAGCATATGAAAAAGAACTCTCCAACGGATATTCTTTCAACGCGATAGCCTTTGATGTAGATCAAATCCACCTCAAGCATAGTGTAAGCTTGATGTTCCAACAAACATTTCCTTTGTCCCAAATGAAAAGCAAGTAGCAAATATGATGACAAAAGCACTTGATGGAATAAAGCTTTGTAGATCTAAATCAATGGCAAGTATTCAACCTATTAGAGAATGAAGGATCAAGCATACTTTAGCTTGAGGGGGAGTTGTTGGAACATCAAGCTTACAATATGCTTGAGGTGGATTAGCTCTACATAAAAAATTCATCATTTGAATTGTGTCAAAGTTTTACATTGAAGATATTTTGATTTGTGCTAATTTTAGGTATTTTTCATAAGGATTTTTTAAGGATCACCTACCAATGTAAAAGCCTAGATTTTTACACATGTAAAAAGCATAAAAAGAGAGCTCACATTCCACGAGTTTGAAGTGGTTGAGCTTGATAATCAATCAAACAATCAAACAATCAATCACCAAAAAGTAGATTAGATTAGATCTTCATTTTTCCTAGATTGTAGGAAAGTAAATTGATTCTCTTCAATAAACTATCCCATCTTGATTTGATCTTAAAATCTACTTTTAGAAGTCACATAAAATTTCCATATTCTATACAAAGACTTCAAAACCATTTTACAATACATTGAAGTAGTATATATACACTTTGAGTCATCATTGCATTGCTCCATTTCTCTCCACCATCATCTTCAACAATAGTGAACTTGCATAGGCTAGGGTTCTCTCTACAAAGCTCCAAATTGAATGAAGGATCATGCAATAGAAAGGTATTAGTTTCTAGTTTATGTGTGCAAATTTGCAAAGCATTTGGTTTAGTACATTTGGAGAAACCCTAATTGTATTGTCTTGGGGTCTATCTCTATGCAGCCTTGAAAAATAGGGGGTACCTTTGTTGAGTATTAAGTTCATTCCAGAAGCATATCTTGCTTATTGCTTGTAATCTTTTGCATTTTAGACACTCAACTCTATGTGTATCATTTCTCGGAAAGGAATTTTTTCAATCGTAATCATGTTGGCTCCTATGAGCATTTGAAGTTGATCATTTCATTAGAAGATAACAAGTTTTTGGAGCTGGTCAATGCCCAAACCTATCAATTTTGTATAAACTCTTTTGTCTTGATGCTCCAAAGTACATAGTGAGTCGTATTGCACTAATCACATGCCTATAATTTCTATTTGACTCTCCATAAGTGCAAGGGCTAGTCATGTGCTAGTTGGATGGACCAAACTTCATCACTTCACAACTTACTTTTCTACCTCTTAAAAACTTCTTCAAGTTCTCTCATACATGTCCTTCATTTCTACATTTTGTACAATATAATTGACTATATGGATCATATAATATCAAAAGAGTTGAAGTTACCAAAGTTGTAGCTTTTGGAGAGCGTTTTCAAGTTGGATTGACTACTTTCAAGTTCCCTTCCAACTATTAAATAGCATCAATTATTTGGTCCCAAGTTCCAGTACCATCTAATGCAAAAAGATAAATTTTATCTTTGAGTAAAGGAGTCAGACCATCCATAAACCAACTATACACCACATCATCTAGAGGATGCTTATCCTTAGTAATTTGTCATACAGTACTTCGGAATAAGGTAACATAATCCACAACCATTTGAGTTGGCTGATCTACCATCTATTGTAGTGTTATAAATAACTAACTTGTGGCTTTGGCCTTCCAAAATCATTGTGAAAATGTAGCTTTTAAGGCATCATATGTTACAACATGTTCTCAATCAAATTCAATTAAAAAACAAATCACTTCATCACCAAGGGTAGCTTAGAATACTTGACATTTTTTAGCGTCATCTTGGCCTCCTTCTAGAAAATCATATTGCATATCAAAAAGTTGCATATGAACATGGGGATCATCTTCTATTCTTCCGCTAAACATATTGAGCTTCATGCCACTAATTCAATGGCTTGACATTGCTATTTTGATCCGAGCTTGCCAATGCCTCCACTCTTTGTCAATAGGTATCCATGGTAATTCATCTTCTTCAAGCTTAATGTCTTCTTGGGAATCTGTCTTGACTATGAAACCAACCTGCATTCATAGTACTATGTGCTTTTCTCCCAACTACTCTATCCAAATAGAATCCAAGAGGCTCGACACCACACCCAAATCCCAGTATCTTTTTTCTTGCTACCTGTCTGATTCCTTCTTGGCTTATCATCCATCTACACCTGCTTGCAAATTTCTTGCTTCAAAAGCCATTTGCACCTCAAGCAGTTGTGTCACTAATGGATATGGTAACATCCCCTTCTCTACCAAAGCTCGCAGTTGTTCTAATATGTGGTCACTTCCAAAAACTCCACCTCCCAGGCTGTCAGTATTTTGCAAGGTAAATGATTTTGTTGTTGCACATATTGCATGATGCTCTTGATACTTTGAGAACCACTTACTTGACCACATTGGCATGATCCTTCTCCATCATCATGTGTAGCCTTCAATCTTGTCCTAACCTACCAGTGTTTAACAATACCCCATCCCATCATGGTCACCAAAATTTTACTAGTTATTAATACAATAAGAAAGCTTTGGGGAATGGGGATTAATGAAATAAATTCAATGTGTTTCTATTCCCTATTTGAAATAACACAGAAAGAATACCAAAATAGCCAGAAACAATACAATGCTTCAAGATAGATAATGACACAGAAGGAAACTAAATATTTTTTACAATACAAAGCATTCACTACAATCGGATATAGATTACAAAGTCACGGAGTACTCTTCTCTGTCCTTCTATGTTCTCTGTGTATGTTTGAACTACTACTCTATTGTCTTACATCAAGGCATCTTTTATAACTTCCTTACAATGGTTAAAAACTAAGAAACAAGTAGTCAGTTGAGTTTTTTGGGAATTCTAGAAGCTTATAAAATAAATATATTACAATTTGGGTATCCGAATTGGCCACAGTCTAACAATTGTATATGTTGATGACATGATACTCACTAATCCTAATGTGAAGCATATTATGCATTTAAGTTTGATTTGCATGCCTCTTTTGAGATGTTATATTTAGGGAATTTTCATCCTTACTTGGGCATTCAGTTTATGCAAGTGATGGGTGAATAACTTTGTCTCAAATAAAATATATTGACACATAATTGTAGCTTTTTTGCTTTGAACATTGCAAACCTATTGCCATTCCTATGGAAACAAGTTTATGGCTGAGTCTTCATGATGTTGGAGATGTATTTGATGTTGTTCTCTATCAGTAGGTTGTTGGATGCTTGATTTCCTCAGCATAACTCAACATGATATTCACTTTGGTTTCTCTTAGATGAGCAGGTTTAAGCATTGCCCACGTGTCAAGCATCGACAAATAGTTAAGTGCATCTTTTTCTACTTGAGTGGTACCTAGGTACTTGTATTTTTTTATCTCAAGGGTGTTGAGATATCAAGCTCAACATGTGATGATCCATGATGACACATATCACTTTTTTCATTTCTTTAACATGTATAGTGGTCACACTGATATATATTAGGGAAATTTCATTGATCTTTATTAGATTTATCTACTGAGAGTGATGGCACATTTGTTTCTTGACAACTCACTCATTCACATACATTAGGTTTTTCCTTATGTACTGGTCTTTATATATTGCATTACTTGTATTCTTGGTTTTAACTCATTCTTGTACATTCCTTTTTATGTAATAGAAGAACAAGAAGAAGATCATTTTTCATTGCCTCAATTGGAGTGCATGCTTCTCTTTGATTGTGAGAGGGTGTGTGTGAGCTCTCTTCCTTATCTCTTTCCTCGTGACATGGTATCAGAGCTAGTGTGGCTGTAGAGAGCTCGTGGAGAAGGCCGACGATGAAGAGTGCGTGAGAAGGCATGGAGGAAGCGGGATTCACAAACGACCTCAGATTGCTACAAAAATTGGCATGAAGGTAGAAGGCCTCAAAATATTTTTGAGAGTTATCCCTTTAGGGTCACTTGTTTCTGTTAGATCAGCATGACCTTTGTTTCGAGCCTGGAAGATGGGGCCCATAGAAAAACCAGGTCAGTTTGCAAAACTGTGACTTGCATCCTGTTTGACAACACTCATATATTCTAGGTCCAAAATTTCAAGCGATTTCATGTACTATTGATACACGAAAACTGAGTTTTTTTTAGATCAAATTGTCATGTCATAGTGCAACAGTGTTCACCCAGAAGTACTGCTTCTAGTGTTTTGCAGTGTTGTGAATTGCTACAGAAATGGCAAACATATATGGAATGAGTCAGCTTGTGAGCGATAAGCTAGACAAGAACAACTTCCATGCTTGGAGATTCAGAATGATGAATTTCCTGATGGGAAAGGGCTACTGGAAGTACATTGAAGGAGAGAACAAAAATGCTCTACAATTACCAGAGAGGAATCGGGCTGCGGACTAGTTAAGAGCATATGAGGAATGGAATCAAGGAGCACAAAAAGTAATGTATTGGTTATCTGTTAGCATACATGATAGCATGATTGGGCACATACACGATGCCAAGAGTCTGAAAGAGGTTGAATAGTTTGGTCACATTGTATGAGACCAATACAAAGGCATGGAAATTGCAACTCAAGTACAAGCTGCATACATTGGAGAAAAAGGGCATGTCGGTAACTGACTACACCCTAAAAATCAAAAGCATATGTGAATCACTTGCATCTATTGGTGTGAATGTAGATGATGATGATAAGGTGGAAGTGTGCCGTTATGGTTTAGGAGCTGCATATAAGCAGTTCACAACTTCTATATAGACTAGAGAAAATATTCTGAATTTTGCTGATTTCGTATCCATGCTGATTATTGAAGAAAAGAATCTTGGTGAGGATTCAAACTCCCAAGGAAAGCCTAGTTTCGAGCAAGTATTCTACTCTCGTAGAGGAAGAGGTAGAGGTAGAGGTTTTGAAAGTGGAAGAAGAAACAGTAACCAAGACCAATTTCAACAACAGAATCATGCGGGAGGAAGAGGACAGTTTCAAGGCAGGGGGGCCAAAGAAGTCGCATAAGTTTCCAAAGAAATGATTCAGGTAATGACAATAAAGAATGCTGGAATTTTGGTAAACTCAGACACTTTGAACATGATTGCAGGTTGAAGAATCAAAATAATAGAAGGCAACAAAACAACTATGCATCCACAAGTGTAGATGATTCTGAGATGTTGTTCATGGTTCAACATCACATGATGAATACGATGTCTGCTGGTGTTTCAAAATCAAATGATAATGTCTGGTATGTTGATTTAGGTGCTTCAAATCACATGACCAATCATGCGGAATGTTTTAGTACTTCGCAGAAATTGCCAGTTCTTGGATATGTTGAAATAGGTGATAACACATCACACCCTATCGAGCATATAGGAAACATAGCATTGTCTATGGAGGACAGGAAGGTAAAAAATCTTGCTGATGTGCTGCCTGTTCCAAATATAACAAAGAATCTAGTCTCTGTTGTACAAATGGTTGACGAGGGATTACGATTCATGCTCAATGCTGATGGGTTATATGTAGAAGAATACAAATGGGATGGAAGATTTATTGCCAAAGGAAACAAAGTGGGTAGGATGTTCACCTTAAATGTGAAAATTCCTAAACTGAATGCAGCCATGTTTGCAAAACGTGGAGGAATCATTGTTGATATAGAGATCTCGCACAAACGGATTGGACATGCAAACTTGCAAAGGCTGAAATTGATGCAGTCAAAGGAGATTGTCCATGGACTACCAAATTTCAAGGTTGCAGAGATGAAAAAGGTATGGGTAGCATGTCAATTTGGAAAACAGTCAAGAGCATGATTTCCACATGGCAAGCATGTTAGTGAGAAGATAATAGAAATAGTACATACAGATGTTTGGGGTCCTGCAAAGACCACATCTATGGGCGGTTGCAAGTTTTATGTCACTTTCATTGATGAACATACATGAAAAGTGTGGATATATTTCATTAAAGAGAAGCGTGAGGTGTTCACTCACTTCCATATTTTTAAAGTTATGGTGGAAAAGCAGACACAGAAGTATATTGAGACATTAAGATTATGGAGGAGGTGAATGCATGTCAAATGAGTTCAGCAATTTTCTAACAAATCATGGAATTTGTCGCTAGTTTTGATGCAAGTACACACCACAACAGAATGGCATTGCTCATTGTATTCTTGGTTTTAGGTCATTCTTATTCCTTTTTATGTAATAGAAGAAGAAAAAGAAGAAGAAGAAGAAGAAGAAGATCATTCTTCCTTGCCTCAATCTGAGTGCGTGCTTCTCTTTGATTGTGAGAGTGTGTGTGTGAGCTCTCTTCCTTATTTTTTTCCTCGTGACAAAGCAGGGATTCGTACCATAAAATTTACATGCTTCTTTTGACTAAGACTAGACTAATTGCTATGACACTCACGTGTCCACTATTAGTTTTTGTTTCATGCTTGGTAGCTCATGTATATCGTGTCTGAGCAAGAAGGAGCCTATTGTGACCAATTCCAGTTGTGAGGCTGATTATAGAGTAGATTTCACAATGATTGTTGAGTGTGTGTGGCTCAAATACCTTTTGGTTGATTTGGGTGTTGGTCAGTTGTCTACCGCCACCATCTTTACTAACAGTCAGAACAAATTGGCAGTTGAGAGGAACCTTGTGTTCCATGCTTACAAAAAGCACATTGAGATGCACTATCATTATGTATGGGAGAGGTTCTCTATTGGAGAGTTTACTTTAGCATATATGCCCACATAGCGACCTTTTCACAATGGCTCTACCTACGAAGAAGTTTGAAGCTTTTTGAGAAGTTTTGGGATTACTTCCTTTTGTGGATTCATCTCTTTCCACATAGCTTGGCACTTCCTTATACATGACTGCCAGCTCCATGTTCACACATCACTCTTAGGGGAGTTTTTTTTATATATTTTTGTAGTGATGTGTGTGAATATGCTTAGGAGCATCCAAACACTTTTTTCCCTCCTTAGGAGGTTTTTTTCCCTCAGCTTGTATATACACCTATAACCCTAACGCATCACTTATCTTTATATGATTCACTTGGTAATTAATTCATTCTTGTGTTGTGCTCCAAGCTTCTTCTTCTTCCTTGTGTTGATCATGTGCTTCCGTAGACCTCAAACTCCAACATATATTTGTCACTGAACATCTGATGGCTTGTATATGGCATGGCAGTTTGGGCCACATATCTCATAGGGGAACTAAAAATCTTTCTCATTTTGGTTACTTATATGTGTCTTCTTTCTTTGATTTTTCATTTTGGGAGCATTGTCAATATTGAAAGCAAACTAAGAATGCACATAAAATGTACATTAACTGTTAAATTGAGCTTTTAGATCTTGTTCATACAGATGTGTGTGGTCCTATGCCCACAAAGTTATTAGGTGTTTCTATCTAGTTTTTCACTTTCATAGATGATGCTACTAGAAAAGTCTAGGTATATCCTATCAAGTCCAAGGATGAAGTATTCCCTACTTGTAGAAAATAGATTACTTCAGTTGAGATTGAAAAAGGAACTAAGCTCAAGGTTTACATTCAAATAATGGAGGTGAGTATACTTTACATGAATTCAGCTTTTTTTATTAGTCCAAAGGAATCACTAGAGAGTTTACAAGTCCTTATACCCCATTATGGAATGGAATAATTTAGAGGATGAATAGAACTATTCAGGTAATTAACTTTTCAGCTAGTTTTACCAAAAGTCTGAAAGTGGCACAAGAGTTACGATAGGAAGCCACCATATTATGATCATATTTGATTTTTTGATGTGAGGCATATGTTCATATATGTTAGAACACTGCTCAGTCACATGTTATACATTCCTGCTGAATGGAATTTTGCTGAGTTAGATTTTACTCATAAGATTTTGGTATGCGTAGTTATATCTGTTGAAACACCAAGCTTGTAGTATGCTTGAGATAATTATTTTCTACATGAAAACCATCATTTGGATGTTATTTTAGATACTCATTGAAGAGTTTTTATAATTGCACTCATTTAGTATTAACTGATTGATCACATATGATCACACTCTTATGTAAGTTGAAAAACATTTACCTTTGTAAAAGGAAAAGTAAAAGGCTCAAAAATCACGAGTTAGATGTTTTTGTGAATAGTTCAATCAATAATTCAATCACACACCAACAGTACATCTTGATTAGATTACTTTTCGGAGATTGTGGGAAAAGATATCAATCAATCTGAACTACCAAAAACTAACTTATTTTGAACCAAAATTCATGGATAAAAGGCATCGATAGATCCTCTGAGAGTCTATATAAAGATTCCCAATCATTTGTAAAATATTTTGAAAGCACTATACATATACTTTGGCCATTATTGACTTGTTGCTTCATTTCTCTTCTCCTTCTTACTTAGACACATTCAACTTGTAGAAGTTGTTGCTCTCTCTATATAGCTCCAAATCTAGTGATTAAGCATTCATTAGAAAGCTATCACTGTCTACTTTATGTATATAATTTTTCAAGTCATTTGCTTTAGCAAATTCAAAGAAATCTTAGATTTTTAGTCTCAAGGTCATCTTCTACACATTCCTGAAAAATAGGAATGACCATCAATCATAATTAAGTTAATTGCTTCTTCATTGGTTGTTGTTAATAAATGATTTTATGCAATATAGCAAACTAAAACTTTATATGAAACCTCACTAAGAGGATTTTTTTTCAATCTATAACTATGTTGCTGCTCTAAATATTTTTCAATCATTACTTCAATTCAGATTCAACAAAGTTTTCTATGAACTAGTCAGGCTACAATTCATCTATTTTGCATCAATCTATTTTATTGATGTTCCAAAATACCAATTGAGTTTTATTGCATTGATCACAACTCTACAAGTTCTAGTTTACCTAACCAAAGAGCTAGGGTAGGTCCTATGCACTGTTAGGCCAGCGATGTGATTAATTGTAAATAATATAGATTTCCATTGAACAGTTTTGGTGAAGCATTGAAATCTTTTAGAAGTTGTTTAATACAAAGAAGCGTTGCATAGTTGAGAGCCCAACATGACAAGTCCGCAGGGATTCAGTCATAGTGGAGGATTGAAGTGTTGACAACTTATAGTAAATCTTTGTTCTATGTCATTGTCATTATCGCATTGTTGATATAGTTGTGGTTAATTGTCCTATTAAGTTTGATTACTATTAATTGATGAAGTAATATGTGAGTTTGACAAAAGTTGGGATGTTATTTTGAAGTTTGATATTATCTAAGTGTTTTTTTGACAATTGTAATCAAGTTTAGTATTGCGTGGTGAATTGTAATTGTTGATCTATATATGGTGAATAATCCGTATAATCATTTATAAGTGAAATCTTTGAAGGATTGTGGTAGAGTGTGTCTAGAGAATTTTGTGTCTGAAGGCAATATCAGAAAAGCCAATAGTTTATAGAGTGATTTCTATGAACTACCATCCAAGAACCCTTTTGTTTAGACAATCTACTAGGGAGTGGTGATCAATAAGTGCACACAAAGCAAGGATAGTGTATGCCAATCCTACGTTCGGTATTGAATATCCACAATACTGACAAGACAAAGTACCTATATGAGTGTCTCCCTCGTGAGTAGATTTGGTCAAAGTTTTGAAAAGAAGAAATGACATGAAAGTGGAATAAAGGAGCAAGAGACTACCAAAAGATCAACAAGAATAAAATATGAGTTGACATTTGAACATGAAAGCTATATAGGCTTACAATAGGCTTTGGATACTAAGGATTTGCTAGTATACAAAGGATAGAATTAAGCGGAATCATATGATTGAGTTGAATTTTTGGTATTAACCAAAGCCAATACAATAATAAACAAATGGAAGATGATGTGCAGAGGAGATATTATCCAATGGGAATTTCATACACCAAGTTTGGGGGATTCCCTAGAGGCCACCCTGATGCTCATGTGTGAGCATTTTAAGTGAATCTGGATGTGATTGAAAGTATGGCTAACCTTACGACAGATAGTGAAGATAAGGACAAGATTTTCCAGACAACCCTAGTGAACAAACCAGAATATGACATTAAACATTTTACTAATTATGAAGCAATCAAGGAAGCTTTTCTATTGAGATTCTGATCCAAGAAAAACCCCGCCCAAATTTTATATTTTCTACAAAATAATGAATAGAAAACTACTCAGTCTATTCAAGACTATGCTACCATTTTCAAGATACATTTATGGCAACTACTGAATGAAAGTAATTTACTCGAAGATGTAATTACACAATGGTTCATTAAGACTTAGAATGGATTGCAGTTGCAAAAGATAAAGGTAGGAATGTAGCTAAGAAAATTTTCAGTGTGAAATGTAAGAACCTGGGACACATTGCAACAAATTGTGGATTGAATCAACTACATTGCGCAATTCATAATATGGATCAAGCATGTGGTGCTTGCTTTAAACCATATAATGCCTTCTTTAACCTACACACCTGGTTTTCATGCCCTTTCTACACAAAGCCACAGGGTTGAAAAACATACACTTCTTCATGCAAGTCACCATTCAGAAATGTTGTTTTGATGTCCGATTGATGTACATTCCAACCATGATGAGCTGCAAGTTCACAGATGCTATGAATAGTAGTCATTCGGCAAGTAGGAGCAAAGGTTTCATCAAAATCAATGCCTCTTTCCTGTTATAACCCTTTGCAACAAGCCTAGCTTTATACCTATCAATTGTTCCATCAGGTTTACGCTTCTGCTTGTATACCCACTTAGTGCCAATGGCCTTCTTGCTAGGAGGCAAGTCACATAAAGACCAGGTACCATTTTTCATGATAGCATCATATTCAGATTGCATTGCAGCCATCCAATGTTCATAATTTTGTGGTTCATCAAACAAAACAAGTTGAGTCTCATCATAGAGACTAGAGGAAACCATAGCATAGCAATCTGATGCAAAAGGGGCACTATGAGAGCCTGACTGAGTATGATATGATAGAGGTGCATCTAATTTGCTATCACACAAGGTCTACACCAGCCATTTTGGCATAGTTTTTGCGTGCTCAATATCAGCTCTCTTATCAACAAGTGCATCATGTAAACCTGCATCAAAAATGGAATGATCTACATCGTCACATGAAACCTGTGAAGGCTAAGAAGTTGCCTCATTAGGACTAGCACTAGACTTTCCACCTATAAAAAGAGGCATCAAAGTATCATACATGTCTTTGGAGCTAACATATGTCTCCTTAGTACATGAAAGCAATGACTGAATAGCATCTTCCACAAAAACAACATCAGGGCTAACCAAAATGTGTTTAGTCTGTGGATGATATAGACGATCGCCTTTATTTTTAGAGTTGTACCCAACAAAAATACATTTTACTACTTTCTCATCCAATTTTCTACGCTGTTGTTCAGGCATTAATGCATATGCTAGACAAGCAAAAACACATAGATGAGCAACATATGGCTTGCAACCATGCCAAGCCTCATATGGAGTGATAGACTGCAACGCTTTAGTGGGACACCTGTTAAGTACATATGTTGCACACATAAAAGCCTCAAGCCAGAAACTATGTGGTAAACCTTGACTCTTGACCATGCACCTCGCCATCTCCATGAGTGACCTATTCTTTCATTCAGCAACTCCATTCTGTTGAGCTGTATACAACACTATACACTAATGTTTTATCCCATGTTCAGCCAGAAATGCATTAAAGTCAAAAGACATATATCCCCCCCCTTGATCAGAACGGAGGGGGCCCATTTTACATGCTGATAGATTTTTAGCCAAAACTAGAAACTGTTTGAAGCACATAAACACTTTGGACTTTGCCTTCAATGGATATACCCATGCATGCCTGGAAAAATCATCGATCAAAGTCACGAAGTAAAGATAGTTCCCAAAAGGTGTCTACATTGGACCACAAACATCAATATGTACAAGCTGCAATTTTTTAGTAGCCCGAACTCAACCATCTTTTGGAAAGGAAGAATGCTACATTTTGCCCAAAATAGAGCCTTCACATACATGTTTACTGGATGCCTCAAGTTTAAGCAAAGAGGATACCATTTCAAATTTCTACAGGCATAACAAACTAGCAAAATTCAGATGAACAAAGCGTGCATGCCAAAGCTTTGCATCTGACATAACCTAAGAATCATGTACTACACATGCCAAATAAGGTCTTTCATAGTTTATGAGCTTATACTGCCCATGACATAAAATGCCAGAAGCAATAATGACATCACCATTTGACAGACCATGAAGTGTACATCTGTCATCAACAAATTTCACAACCAAGCCCATCTTGGCTAATGCAGAAACTGATAACAGATTTTTCTTGATCCTTGGCACAAACAAAGCATCTTACAAAGTGAAAGAACTACCATCAACAGTAGTCAAAATGAGCTTACTAACTCCCATAAGAGGATAGGAGGAGTTGTTGGCACATGTAACAGTATTCCCTATAGGGGCAGGCTCGAGTGAAGAGAAGAGACTGCGCTACGAGGTAATATGTTTGATCGCCCCACTATCAAAGAACCAAACATCTGAGTCTACCGTAGACATGCACTGATCATGAGAAGATGGGTCAAAACTGCAAGCAGTAGTAAATGCCCATTCTTCTTCTTGCACAAGATTAGCACACTTTGTTTTCGGTGTAGAGGCCTCTACAACAACCATTCCGGCCTCTTTCTTCTTTGCCTCTTTAGCAGCCAGTTTGGGATAGCTCTTGATGACATGATCATTTGCTTTACAGTATTTGCAAAACAATTTCAGCTTTTCTGATTTCTTCTCATCTTTGCCTTCCTTCTTCGAATGTGCAACATTTGCATATTTCTTCTTAGTAGTAGAAGAGCTCTATTTACCTTTGCCCTTCTGAGTAGCCAAAAAGCTTGATTTGCAACATGCATAATAGACCTATTCTGCCTAGACTAGTCTTCCTACAATAGAACAGAGATGAACTTCTCAAATGACAAGGCATTTGGATTGCCTTTCATCACCAAACAAAGAGTAGAAGCAAAACTCTGATATGAATCAGGAAGGCCATTCAAAACGTTCTACACAAGTGAGCTATCTGGTATAACTTCATCAACAATAATCAATTGTTCTTTCAAATCCTTCACGTTTGTGAGAAAATTGTCCATAGAATCACCTTCATTCATGTGATCACTCTCCAATTGTTTTTGGAGGTAAGAAACACGAGCCTCATTCTTAGCCTGGTACAATGTGGTAAGTGTATCCCAAGCATCCTTATCTATTCTACAAGAACGAATGTGAGGAATAATGGCACGTTTGACAGACAAAGGTATCAATGCACGTGCCTGAGCATCTATGCCATCCCAACAAATTGCTCTACAGTAGGTGCAGCAGAAACAGTAGCACGAATAAGACTCTGCAGAATATCATCATCTTCGACACCATCTTCATCAACTCCAGCACCTGTATTTGTAGTACCTGTATTCGCAGGTGTAACAAGACATCTTTCAACACCTTGCACAATATTCCATAGTCCTTTTGTGACCAATACATGATGCATCATATAAGCCCATAATGGGTAGTTGGTATCATCTAACTTATCTGCAACATCCAACATACGGAATACATCATTGCTTTCAACCATGGCCAGTGACCAAAATACCTTGATGCAAAAAATTGACTGTATCTCAAAAAGTTGAACAAAACTACCCAAAAGAATTCTACTAAACCTGTAGCAGACTTCGAGACGCTTATTTTGGCGAATCAAAATTGGTATATACCTTTGGCACAAAAACATGAAATAGCCTGCATAAGCGCTATGATAGTGCATTCGGAGGTCGAAACGAGCTCAGATCGCGATTTTGGCACACATAGCAAAGCCGTTTTGATCTTTGAAACACCCTGAGTATGCTTACCAAATTTTGTGCGATTCTGAGACTGTAATCAGAGAGGTGTAGATAACACCCTAGATGAAGCAGTGACCTACTCTGATACCGATTGTTGGAGTTAGAAGTGTTTGGAAGCATGTGAAAAGCACAAGGAAGAAGAATGTTATCGTTAGTGTCCATGTGAAAGGCCAAATGGCCACTGGACACTTCTTTGTATATGTTCTTTAATAAAACATATAGTGGCCTGGTCAGTCACAGACTGTAAGTTTGACCGCATTTGTAATACCTAAGAAGTCTGTCTTCGTGCTCCTTGTGTACTATGTTTTTCCTATGTATTCTGTAGCCTCTGTGGGGAGTACTATGTGCGACATTAGGAGCTCAGTTTTCTACTCCGGGGATATTGTCTTGAAGCTCTTGAGAAGGAGAGCGCATTGTGGTGCATCGCCATTGAATTACTTCACTGGTGTCATAGCATTTCGAGGCAAAAGCTTTGTTCCTTTTGTGAAAGCGAAGCGAGTACCCTCCCTCCGGGATTTCTCCAAGGCTTACAACTAAGGCAGTGACCAAAGCATAGACCTTGGCATACCTTGTCATTCGAGTCACCAAAGTCACCATTGGCATTGTTGGCTGCACGTGAGGGAGGACCTCAACGATCAAGGAAGATAGAGGTTCCCAGTACTTCCCGGGAGGTCACCCATCCCAGTATTGCTCCCCCCGGAGCTCTCTTAACCATGGCAATCTCTTGCCACTAAGCTACACTCTTGTGGTGTCTAAAGATAGGGAAAGACTAAGGTTAATATTACCTTGAACATGTTTTGGTCCCTCAAAGCTTCACTCTTTTCTTTCAAGGCTTGTTTTTTAAGCATTTTTTGGGTGTCTTTTGGAGCAATTTTGGAGTACTTTTGTACATAGTTCTCTTCATACAGGTCCAAGAACATCAAGAAGAGTGTTCTTTGTATTTCTCTAACAACAAATATCAACCTTTGGGTCTGTGTTTTCAGCCACACTCGTAAAACTACACGTTTTTCAAAAGGTTTCCAGTTTTGGTGGGTGCAGCCACTGCAAATTTATGCAGGTTTTTTAGGCTTAAAACATCAGAGTTGACAGACACTTGCAGGTGTTGTTGGCTAGTTTTTGGGTTGTGCATTCAGTCTTTTAGTGTCATTTTACTGCATATATTGAGCATATACACACCATGTATGCTTTTGTGGATACCGCTTATGTACATCCATGTGGTCATTGATATAGCGGTTACGTTTTTTGCATAAAGCCTTTTACGTTTGAAAAAGAGGGTCCTGGTAAGGTTTTCTTAAATGGGAGACACCCAGATGTCGGGGTATCTTTGGTGATGCAGGTGGAAGACTTACCCAGCCTCTCCATAGGAGATGTATGATAGTTGTTCATAGGTGCTCGATAAGCCTAATTGGCTTCTATTGGGTAACTAATTATATGTAGTGGAGTCAGTGATTCACTATGCAGGTAAACATGTTAGTACTTGTAGTTTTATGATATTTTGACATTGTTCATATGCTCATTTTGCAAAGGATACTCTGGCAAAACTTTTCGAGATTTCTGGTTTAGTCAACCATACAATGGTCCATTTACTCCTTGATGCACTTATTTGTTGGTGTTTGGACTCTTCTAGCTCCATTATCATTCTATTTAGTTCTCTATCATCATGGCATCAGAGATCTCAGGAACATCTGGTGGATCAGGGTCTAGTGCCAGTGTTTCGAGGAGGAGCTATAACTTGCAGGGCAAAGACCATTTTGAGATCTAGAAATTTGATGGCACAAACTTTGCTCTATGAAAGAATCAGATTAAAGATGTGTTGGTTCAAAGGAGGCAATGGAAGCCAGTAAATGGAATTTCAAAGAAGTCTACTGACATGGATGAAGATGATTGGGATGCGTTAGATGAAATGGCCAAGTCTACCATTCACTTGCACCTGGCAGATAATGTTTACTTTACAGTATTAGATTGTGAAAGTGCAGAGGAGCTTTGGAAGAAGTTATGCAATACATATGAAAAAGAGATGGCATCAAATAAAGTGTATCTGATGAGAAAATTATATGACCTTTGTATCAAGGACACAGATAGTGTTGCTACTCATCTGAATGAGTTTGATGCTATATTCTTCCAGTTACAGGCTCAGAAAATGGATATGGATAATGAAATGAAAGGAGTATTGTTGTTATGCACCCTACCATCATCATGGGATACGTTTTGCACAGCTATTAGCAATAGTGCACCTGGTGGTAAACTCGTCTATGATGACATATGTGGAGCACTCTTGAGTGAGGAGATTCATAGAAAATCTATGGTTGGCACTCAGAGTGGAGATGCATATAAATTTCGTGATTCTTACCAAGGAAAGAATCATCAACGTGGTAGGAGCAAGAACAAGGAAAAGAATGGTCAACAGAATAAGAGTAGAAGTAAATCAAGGAAGAGGGATATTGAATGCCATTATTGTCATAAGAAAGGACATATGTTATGCATTAAAGAATGCTAAAGGTAGAGGACAGAATGTTGATGGGCATGTTAAACAATTACCTGCACCATCTACTTCGACTGTGAAGATTGAAGAAATTAATGCTAATTTTGATGATGCTGATGTGTTGACACTTGATAGTATTGTGCCAACTGAGGCGCTTATGGCTGATTATCTTTCCCACACGTGGCTGCTAGATTCTGGTGCTTCTTTCCATGTGACACCACATAGAGAATGGTTCTCTAATTATGCAGCAAAATCTCTTGGAACTGTGAGACTTGGTGACTCTTTGATGACTCTTACCAATGTGATGTTGTGGGGATTGGAGATGTGATTTTGCAGTTCATTGATGGTTTGAAATTTACTATGCATAATGTACGCCATGTACCTCAGTTATCATGCAGTTTGATGTCAGTTGGTCAACTTCATGTTTGGTTACAAGGTGGTCTTCTATGCTCAGTCCTTTTGTATATCAAAGGGCAATATGGTTCTTGCAAAAGGAAGCAAAGTTGGCTCACTTTATCCTTTATTTGTATCACAGAAAGAACACTTGTTAGCTGTTACTGAACAGCCTATGGCTTGTATTTGGCATGGTCGTTTGGGCCATATATCTCATAGTGGAAAGGAAAATCTTTCTCATTCTGGCTACTTACCTGTGTTATCTTTCTCTGATTTTCATTTTGTGAGCATTGTCCATATGGTAAGTAAACCAGAAATGTGCATAGAACGCACATTAACTCTTCAATTCAACCTTTAGATCTCGTTCATACAGACGAGTGTGGTCCTATGCCCCCTAGGTCCTTAGGTGGTTCTCTTTACTTTGTCACTTTCATAGATGATGCTACCAGAAAAGTCTCGGTATATCCTATCAAATTGAAGGATGAGGTATTCCCTACTTTCAGAAAATGGCTTGCTTCATTTGAGACTGAAAAAGGAACTAGGCTTAAGGCTTTACGTTCAAATAATGGGGGTGAGTATACCTCACATGAATTCAACCTTTTCTGTCAGTCGAGAGGGATTTATAGAGAGTTTACAACTCCTTATACTCTAGTACATAATGGTGTAGCTGAGAGGATGAATAGAACTATTCAAGATGAAGTAGTCTCTATGTTGCATCATGCAAACCTCTCACAAGATTTTTGGGCAGAAGCACTATTGACTGCAGTTCATGTGATTAACCTTTCACCTAGTACTACCAAAGGTCTGAAAGTGGCACAAGAGTTATGGACAGGGAAGCCACCATATCATGATCATCTTCGAGTTTTTGGGTGTGAAGCATATGTTCATATACCCAAGAATCTTAGACAAAAGTTAGACCATAAGTCAAAGAAATGCATTTTTCTTGGATATGGTCAAGAAGGACAATTTGGATATCGCTTATGGGATCCTGAAACACGGTCAGTGATCAGAAGTAGTGATGTCATTTTCAATGAGTCTAAGACGCATAAACAGTCCATTAAGGAGGTTGACGTGAGAAGAGTGGTGTTTGAGGATACTAGTCCTCTGGTTAGCATGCATAAAAATGTGCACATAGGGATGAATGTCCATTTAGATCAGTCTACACATGTTCTTGTTCAGCAACCATTGAGACGTTCTACACGTGTCTCACATCCACCTGATAGATATGTTCCACGTTTAGATTTTTTTATGCTAACAGATGTCGGTGAGCCGTCTTGCTACAAAGAGGCTATGCAGATAGAGGATCATGTCAAGTGGGAGCATGCCATGAAGAGTGAGCTGAATTCTATTTGCAAGAATGGTACTTGGGATTTAGTACCTTTGCCATAGGGCAGGAAAGCTTTACCATGTAAATGGGTATATAAGCTGAAATTCACATCAGATAGTGCTTCTCTAGAATATAAAGCACGACTTGTTGCAAAGGGTTTTAAGCAACAACATGGTGTTGATTTTGAGGAAATCTTCTCTGCAGTGGTCAAGATGACTACTTTTTGCATGTTGCTTGGATTCGTTGCAATGGAGGACTTAGAGCTAGTCCAAATGGATGTGAAAACTACTTTCTTGGATGGAGATCTTACAGATGAGATGTATATGGAACAAGCAAAGGGTTATGTAGTTCTTGGCAAGGAAAGTATAGTTTGTAAGCTCAAGAAGAGCTTATATGGACTTAAACAATCTCCTAGACAATGGTACCAAAAGTTTGATGCTTTTATGAAGTCCCAAGACTATTCCCGAAGCAATGAGGATCATTGTCTCTACACAAAGAGATGCTCAGATGGCAGCTTGATATGCTTGATACTTTATGTCGATGATATGTTGATTGCTGGGAGGTCCTCCTATGACTTATCAATTCTCAAAAGGAAGTTGAGTAAAACATTTGATATGAAGGATTAGGGGGATGCCAAAAATATTCTTGGCATGTGCATTACTCGTGATAGGAGTAAAATATGCATATACTTGTCTCAAAGTAAGTACATATCCAAAGTACTTCACGGGTTCAATATGCAAGGTGGAAAAGCATTGAGTACACTTTTACCCACATATGTGAAATCGAGCAAGGATGGTTGCCCCAAATCAGATGAGGAAAATGAATTCATGACCAAAATTCCTTATCAATCTGCCGTTGGTAGTCTCATGTATGCTATGGTAGCTACGAGACCAGTCATTGCATTTGCAGTGGGAGTTGTGAGCAGATATATGTCTAATCCTGGCAAGAAACATTGGTGTTGGTAGTGGTCGGGGTAGTCAAGGACTTACGAGACAAGGAAGCCAACAAGAAGGGCCAAGTAGACAAAGCAGTCAACAGAGATCTGGCAAATAGGCCTATCATTTTTCATGAAGCTGAAGGTCAAGGACAAATCATAGGAGCACATCAAAGAGGTGGACACACAAGAAGAAGGAGCAAGTAGGGAGCTCCAGGAAGTGCATGTCAAATTTTTAGAAGAAATCCCTACAAAAATAGTGATTTTCATTACTAAAAGCCATTGTAAATACCATTTCATATTTTTGTAGCTCCTTTTTGTGCAAGCCAAGGAGTCCTTGAGCTTGAGAAGCATTAGAAGTACCTACCTATCAATTTTCATATTTTTTAGACTCCATTTGAGCACTCAAATAGGCCCTAGAACCTAATTTTTAATTAGGTCAAACACTAGGTTTGAACAGGGCCAAAGCTAGTCAAAAACTATAAAAAGAGCTAGAGAGCTCATTTTTGAGGTTAGCTTGTTGTAGAATTGAACTTGTAAGAGCACTTTTGAGTAATCTAAAGAACTCCATTGTCTCTATCTTTGTTCTTGCCTTGTGTGCGCGTGTGTGTGTATGTGTGTGCATGTTAGTGTGCTTCTCACTCACACACTTGTGCCATCACTTGTTCGAGGTCTTCATACCATCCTCACGTCTTCCCGGATTGACATTAAAGGAGGTGCTACTCATCACTCAGCTACACCAAATTTTGGTGCGGTTTCCAGGGATCGAGCTTTGAGGACGAGTGTGTGATGGTAAGACGTAGAGTTGTGACATTGGCATTGTAGGTAATTTCTTCATTTTTCCTTATTCTCCTTTTTTTTAATTCACCATCATCATCACCATCATCATCCTCACCATCTCCCACCTCCATCTCCATCATCGCAAAAATTTCAATTTTTTTATCACATCTCCTTCCCCCTTCCATTTCCCTCATTTCACTCGTGAGAGAACGAGAGAGCGATTTGTGTGCGCTACTTTTGCATGTTTTTTGAGCTTCCTTGCAGGATTTGGCTGTCTCATCGTCTCCAGCAGGCTGTGCAGGTATGAAAAAGCTCGGCCTTGTCTCTGTGTCGCAGACCTCTATCGATCGTGATCGACAAAAAAACTAAGCTTTTGGTAAAACAGAGTATACCACATTGACACACATAAGGAGCACATTCCAAATCACTTATCAAAATTAAAAAATTCATTAGTTCTTTGTCAGTCGCGATTGACATTGTCGATCGCGATCGACAACCACGACCGACAGACCCTGTCAATCGCGATTGACACCATCGATCGTGATTGACAGCCACAACCGACACCTCTGTCAGTCGCGATTGACACCATCAATTGTGACCGACTCAATTTTGCTGATTGACACATACACTTGCATGCCCACATGTCCATCGCGATGGACAGACCCACGATCAACTGAAATTACGTTGGAATTCGCGCAAAAAGTGTCGATCGTGATTGACACCGTCGATCGTGATTGACACATCCCACGACCGACTCTGTCGATCGCGATTGACACCATCAATTGTGACTGACGTGTCGATCGCGACCGACAGGCCCTGACGGACACCTCTGTCAATTGCAATTGACAGACTTGTCAATTGCAATTGAGAGGCATTTTCGGCCAAATTTTTAGGGTTTTTTATTCCAATTTTTGGGAGTAATTGTGGGCACAAAAATCACACATTTAGGTCATTGTGAGGCCTCTACACTAGTAATTTGAGAAAAACCCTAGTTGCCTGTTAGCCTGTTTGAACCCTGTTTTAACCCCGAAACCCTGAACAGTCATAACTTCCTCATACGAAATCCGTTCGGAATCTCGAATTGTGGCTGCATTAACCTTCTTCAAATTAATGCATACACGTAGCTTTCCATTCTTCTTGGGCACCACTACAATGGGGGATACCCACTCAGTGTGCTCAATTTCATAGATAAATCCAGCTTCAACCAAGCAATCTATCTCTTCTTTGATCTTGGCAGCATAATTATCATTATATGTGTATGGCTTTTGTTTAGAGGGTTTGGCATCTGAGGTCATGGGGATAGTGTGTGAGCATATGTCAGGGTCTACACCTTTCAAATCCTTATAGCTCCAAGCGAATACATCTCTATACTCTCTTAGCAAAGCTATCAACTCTTCCTCCTCTTCTTCCGTCAAGTCATGTCCTATGTATGTGCATCTTTCTTCTCCTTCTTCTATGGCTACAACTATTTTCTTGGTGGTTTCTTTGTTATCATAGGCCTCTCTTGCTTGGGCATCGCATTTATGCATTCTTATCATGAATCTCCTATCATCTATTTCATACTTCATAAAGTTTTCAGGGACCTCAAACAAGGATTCTTCTTCTTCTGGTGTGACTTCTTTCTTCTTCCTCTTCTTGCCTTCACTCTTGGCGGCCACTTGTGTGGTTAACCTCACCTCATTGGTAAGTTCTTCCTGTCTCTGAGGGTGAGCTTCTATCTCATAGAAGTATTCTTTATCTCATGCAAAAGGTGGGTCCATAATGATTGACTCTAGATCGGAGTCACTTGCATCCTCGAATGCATCAGTACTAGGTTCACATTCTTCCAGAACCGAATCTCCCATGATTGGCTCTATGGAGAAGACTGAAATGTCATAGCCATCCTCGTCACAATGGGGTGTCCATTGCTCTTCATTGATGGCTATATCCATTGTTGCTAAAATTTCAGCCCAACCATGAGGTTCAAACTCTTCGTCAGGAAATACTATAGGTGCATAGGGTGGGCCTTGAATTTATCTATGGGTATCCTTCGCACCTATCTCTCTAGATTTTTCTATCTTCTCCTCTTCTACTGCTACTTTACACATCCACAAGTGAGTGTCTTCATACATCCATGAGGATCCTAATCCTATGGAATGCACTGGCTCAGTATCATCTTTGGCTCTATGGATGGGATTCCATTGGATAGGAGGGACATCTCTATGAGAGTAGTCCTTGAGATTAACTTTGGTCGTGACACCTAAGTGTTGCAAGTACAAGGAATTGGTTCCCCAATCCTGTACCACTTGCAACTACCACATAAATGGTCTTCCCAGAATCATCTCATAGGCTTGATTTTTGCTAAAGTCACATATAGCAAAAGCATGCTCAAACTCTACACCACATGTAGTGAGAGTTACTCCTTCTGGCAGCCCTAAGGGTCTCTCAATGTGACCATCGGCCATCTGCAATTTCATTCTCGTTGGTCTGAGTGCTGGCTTGCCCCAACGCTTCCATAGGGAAGTGGTAGCTATTGCAACTCCTACACCTGAGTCCAAAATTGCCTTGGTTGTGTATCCTTGAACGGTAATGGGAAGATACGTGTTCCCTTCCTCTCCTTCACTCATGTCTCCTATGTTGTCCAAGGATATCTCTGGCAATGTTCTATGAGATCCTACTTGGGAACGAGGTTTTGCTACTTCTGGCACTTGGTCAACTACATGTTTCCATAGTTCCAGCCTAACCTTGAGCAGCTCTTCCAAGGTGAGATTGCACTGCACTTTAGTGTTTTTCACTACCTTTGTGCTCCTAGTTATGACTGAGTCTTCGTTTCTTACCATGACCATGGGTGCTATCATGCAAGTAGATTGAGCTTCCCATGGACCTGTGGAATGGGGTAGTTCCTGTAGGGAATTGGACTCAAAGTCTAATCTCTCATGAGATTGGGTGCTATCCTGCTCTCCATAAATGGAAGGGATGTCTATCTCTTCTTGAATCTCTTGCAAGAACTCTGGTGAATACCTATTCATAGAAGAAGAGGTGTTTGGTTCAGTGGAATTAGGCACATAAGCTTCCTAGGGAGGAAGGCTTATTCTTTCACTTGCCTTGGCTCTTCCTTGGGATATGGCTTCCTTATTAGATCTTGCAATTATGCTCTCCAACTTCTCCAACAGTCCATCAAAGTACAACTACGCCTTAGCTGAGCAAGAGTAGTTGAAGAGGCTACTAGCTTCAAACATGGTCTAAGCCAACGCTACCATTTTAGCACAAAGCTTAGTTCTCTCAATCTCTAGATCAGCTCTAGGGTAGCATCTTTCATGATCTGTAACATTTGGCCCTCCTTGGATTCTGGCCTGATATGCTTTAAGCATCATGTCTATGTCCTCAGGAGTGGGGTCAGCTAATACTGATCCTGCTCTTGGAGGTGGTGGAGTTGCATGCGGTGGGTTGGAAGGTGGTAGGGATGAAGGTGGTGGTGGTATGTGAGAGTTTGTTTGAGAGGTGAGTCAACAGTTTTGGCCTTTGTTTCTCTTATGCTCTCTTCTAATTCGCTCATCTTCTTAGACCATGGTCTTTTCATCCTTTCCCGACTATCTTTTCAGGCTCTTGTTCGTTTCTTGGTTATGCTCTCATTTTCACTAACCTCGGCACTATTTTCTTGGCCTAAACCTTGGTTCTGCTGCAAAGCTTGAGCTCTACTGACCACCTGCAATGGTGCAGTGGAAGTTACACTTCCTGTTGAGTCTACTACTAACCCAATAACGTTGATGGGAGTGATTTTTGGAATGTTATTGGGGTTCTTTGGGCAATCTTGTAAGAGATGCTCCTTTCCACAATCTTGACAAAAGCCTTGAATTGTCACCGATTGGGGTTGTGTAGGGACAGACATTGGGCAATCACGAATGAGGTGATCTCCCTGACATCTGTTGCATGGTCCTCTAGGAAATGGGGGTCTTACTTGCCTAGGTTGAGATCTAGAGTTGGGGTTGGCGTACATGACGTTTGTATACTCTGGCTCCCAACTAGGTTCACTCGGTTCTTCACTATAGTAGGACTCACCATGTTCAGGAGACTGCATGTAGTAAGCCTGGGGGCTATCAATATGTGTAGAATCAAAGCTATGGTCACTGGGGTCACTTTCCGAAAATAATGGAGTTACTGGGACTATATCTCTATTCAAATTTTCTTCTGTAGTTGCGTACTTTACAAGAATCACATTGGCTGGAGCAAGAGGTTGTTTGGCTAGCACTGGTTGAGGTCTCTGCTGGGCCTAATATTGTGGTTGGTAGGTTTATTGAGGCCTAGCATACTGTTGTGGTGGGTACTGGTTCTGGTATCTTCCTTGTTGCTTATGTGGCAGAGGGTAATTTTGTCTGACAGCTTGTTTGTTATAAGGGTAGTCTTCGCTCTATCGTGCAATGCTGGCTACTAGGATTCACTTGGGGTTGCACCATATAGGACATACACTCACCAAATGGTCACCTCCACAGGTATAGCATCGTCTTACTAGGGTAAATCGGGGTATCTGTTTGCTCGAGACACCTAGTTTCTGAGCTACTTTCTCTACTAGTTCCTCAATCGATGTAGATTGTCTGGAAGAGAGACTAGAAGAGCTATCTGAATCTTTGTAGATTTTTGAAAGCTCCAGCTCCTCTCCTAGATTATCCTAAATGTCTATGCACATGTGGACACACTCTTCTATGGTTCTAGGGTCCTTCAAGTACACATATGATCTCAACTCAGGAACAGGACCCTCTCTAGGTATTGCCTAAACCTCCTTCCTGCCAATTGAACTGTCTCTTGAGGTGTCTACTTGAAGCTATGGATCAATGAGGAAGTATAATGCCTTATACCACTCTTAGAGAATTCAATGATGAAAGCCTCTAGAAGTTGGTCTATGCTCCTGAACTGTCTCTCATTCAGTGGTTGAAACCATGTAAGGGCTGTGTTCCTAAGGGTTAGACCAAAAGCATTGTACTGCATGAATAGTTCCTCAACTTGTTCATCTCTCAAGACTTGCCTAAACTTGGCCACATGATTGTATGGGTCTCCCTTGCCATCGAAGTAATTTTTCATGGACTTAACCAGCTGAGTTGGCCTCAAGCTCCTAGTGTGATTCACCCTTCCAAGTGTAGGCATGTCTACCATGTTCTGAGACCACAAAGATCCTCTCTGAAGTATTGTCTAAATAGGTCACCTTGCCCGGGCTATCAGGATTTTTGAACTCATAGATTGTGATCATTCCTACCTCATTCGGTTGATCAGGCTTATACCTCCAAAAGGCTTCATCAGTCTCTCAGTTCAAGAGCAGATCTATGCTCTTATTGTCCTGAGGAATCCACTCTATTGTGATAATTCTAGTAAGAACTAATTTGCCTCGAGGTGTTTTAGGCTTTCCCCCTCTGTTCCCTTGCTCTAGGTCACCTATGTCCGTTTCTGGGATCACATTACCAAATTCGTCTGTCCTATTTGGGTGGCTGGTGACTACGTATATGGTTCCTTCTTTGTCCAGGTATGCTCCATTTTCAAACTTGACTGCTGGATGTTCTAGTCCGATGTGTTGATCTGGGTTTTTTATCTGGACCACAGATCTTCTTAGGCCGTCCTCATAGATGCACGCACCTAATCGGTTGGTCCTAAAGTATTCACATTACATCTTGTAAGGGCTTTCAACCCTTTGTAAGTATGGCACGCCTGAACTTCCTGTGGGTCTCTCACCCATGAGACATCTCGGACTCGCTAGTTTCAGAGCTAGGGTAGTGTGAATAATGGCTCAACTGTTGGGCCCAGGACCGAGCAGTATGATTGACACTAGCCTCTGAAGACCTAAGACTCTGTCTATCTCTTTCTAGGTGTCGTCCTGATCTAAGGTCCATATGTCTAATTGAATAGCCCCAATTTTCCCAAGTACAACCTCGTTGCGGATCAATTTGTATTAATCACTTGTTCTTTTTAATTTTTCTTAGGATGTCACTTCTTGTCCAATCAATCTTCATGGTGAGGAATACTTAGGTTTTATCGTATTTGAGTTTGGTCACTTGATTTAAATTCTTTTCCCTTATGTTGTTTTGCAAATGTACTCTCTTTGTACTTGCACTTGAGTGATTAGAGTTCTTGGACTTGATCGTGCTTAATGTAACCCTAATGAATCAAAACCTCTATCCGTACTTAGCCTAAGCTAGGAATTGATAGAGGATGTTGAGAATTTCCAACCTTTAGTTTCTCTCCTGGGTTGCCCTTGTGTGACGAGGAAGTGTGTTCCCAAGCTTGCACTTACTCTTGCGTAGTTTGCCCTTCGATGCTCTCAATGGACCTGTAACAGTCCCAAAGTTAGCTCAAGATTTAAACTCAATTGACACAACATACCATGTTCATTCATGCAATTCAGAGATCAAATTGTCCTTTGGTCTTTATGGAAAACAATCCTAAAGACCCCTCAATTTTCTTCCCCTGCTTTCCAACAAACCCAAGATCACAACAAACGGATTTCGTATGAGAAAGTTATGCCAATTCAGGATTCTAGGGCTAAAACAGGGTTAAAACAGGCTAACAGGCAAACAAAATTTCTTGAATTACTTGCATAGCGGCCTCACAATGCAATGACAACCCCTAATGTTTCCCAAAATTTGACCCAAAATAGACCAACTATTTTTTTGCCCTAAAAAAAAAAGCTAAAATTGCCCGTCAATTGCGATCGAGTGGTCTGTCAATCACGATTGATATGTCAGTCGTGATCGACGTGTCGATCGTGATTGACAGGTCTGCCATGGCTATTGATTGCGATTCATGGGTCAATTGCGATCGATACATGGCCCAAAATTTCAGTCAGTCGTGGTCAAACAGTCGTTGACTAGGTCAGTCGCGATTGACAGGTCCATCGTGATTGTCGATTGCGATTGATAGGTCAGTCGTGATCAATGGGTCCGTCGTGGCTGTCAATCGCAATTGAAGGGTCGATCGCGATTGACATGTGTCACGCAAAAAGTCTATCGATTGTGGTCAGTCAGTCGTTGACTCTGTCAATCGCGATCGACGTGTCGGTCACGATTGACAGGTCCATCAGCAAGTGTCCATTGTCGTTTGTCGATCGCGATTGATGTGTCAATCGTGATTGACAGAAAACTGAGGACGTCTAAAATTTCAAACACATATTCAAGATTCTCTAGGCCTACACATCACATTTATGCACTTAGTTTAGCAAAAGGATCACTTTTTCTGTCGGTCGCGATTAATAGAGGTCATCGCTTCGAAACCTGCACATTAAAAAATTTTACCTGCTGGAGCTGGTACATCTGTTGGGGATGCTGATTCCTATAGAAAATCTCAAAAAACATAGAAAAGCACAAGCACGCCAACGCTCTCTCGCTCTCTCTCATAAGTGAAATGAGGGGAAATGGTATGGGAAGGGTGATATGACCAAAAAATTGAAAATGTTGCGATGATGGAGATGGAGATGGGAGATGGTGATGATGGTGATGGTGATAAGGATGGTGAAGAAAACAAAAGTAAATAGATGGAAGTGAAGAAAATACCTATGAAACCAACGTCTCAACTCTACGTCTTACCATCACACGCTCGTCCTCAAAGCTCGATCCCCGGCAACGGTGCCAAAATTTGGTGTAGCTCAGTGATGAGTAGCACCTCCTTTAATGTCAATCCGGGAAGACGTGAGGATGGTATGAAGACCTCGAACAAGTGATGGCACAAGTGTGTGAGTGAGAAGCACACAAACATGCACACATAGACACACACGTGCACACAAGGAAAGAACAAAGAGAGAGACAATGGAGTTCTTTAGATTACTCAAAATGCTCTTACAAGTTCAATTCTACAACAAGCTAACCTCAAAAATGAGCTCTCTAGCTCTTTTTATAGCTTTTGACTAGCTTTGGTTTTGTCCAGACCTAGTGTCCGGCCTAGTTAAAAATTAGGTTCTAGGGCATATTTGAGGGCTCAAACAGAGTCTAAAAAATATGAAAATTAATAGGTAGGTACTTCTAATGCTGCTCAAGCTCAAGGACTCCTTGGCTTGCACAAAATGGAGCTACAAAAAGGTGGAATGGTATTTACAATGGTGTGGAGTGACTAAAATCACTATTTGGGAAGTATTTCTTCATGGAAAAATTTAAGGGCCTATTTGCCAGATCTGTGTTGACTGCTCTGCCTACTTGGCCCTTCTGGTTGGCTTCCTTTTCTCATAAGTCCTTGACTGCCCTGACCACCACCAACAGGGTCAATTACCCAACTTCACACCCCCTCAAGGAGCCCCTACAACACATGATGGCCACCATCTGGCACTAGCTTCCACGTCTGAATCATATGATCGATGTAGCAGCCAAGATGTCCATCAAAATTTTTGACCTCATGCAAAGCACATTCAAGGTCTTCAAAAGGGTCCATGCACCACATGTTTCAACATCACGCTTTGAGCATGGTAACTTAGAGTTGGTATATGATATGCGCATCACTCCGTTGCTCAAAACTTGCTATGCCTAGAATTTTCAAATAAAGTACCTACCCATGTGCTATAAACCTACCCACGTGCTATGCCTAGAACTCTCGAATAAAGTACCTACCCATGTTCATCATTCGTGCTTGTTCTTTAAAACCTAGTTTGTGTTGATATATTTAGGTAGTGATGTGTTCTAGGACCGCCGGGGCACTTTTTTCCCTCTTTAGGAGGTCTTTTCCCCCGGCTTGTATATATGCCTATTGCCCTAATGGGTTACTTATCTTTGTACATTCTAGTGGTAATACATTCAGCATTGTGTGTTGTGGTCCAAGCTTCTTCTTTGAAGTAATTCAATGGTGATGCACCTCAGTGCGCTCTCCTTCTTGAGAGCTTCAAGACAATATCTGTAGAGTAGAAAACTGAGCTCCTAACACCACACACAGTACTCCACACAAAGGCTATAGAATATGCAGGAAAAACATAGTACATAGGGAGCATGAAGAGAGACTTCTTAGGTATTACAAATGTGGTCAAACTTATAGTCTGTGACTGACCAGGCCACTATATGTTTTATTAAAGAACATATACAAAGAAGTGTTGAGTGGCCATTTGGCCTTTCACATGGACACTAACGATAACAATCTCCCACTAAAGGCCAATATGGCCAAAGTAACTATGGGAGAAAAATAAAGAATGATAAATAATACCCGAGTGTAAGTATACAAACTATACCTCCCACCTGATGGGCATGTTACAAGTGACTGTGTAAGATCATGAATCAAGTAACCCCCATCAAGTGACAGCAGTGTTGAAAGCTATCCTATGGTAGAGCTTTAGTCAAAGCATCTGCAACATTATCTCGAGTGTAAACCTTCTCAAGAATAATGTGCTCACGGGCTAAGCAGTCTCTAATGAAGTGATACCTCACCTCAATGTGCTTGGTCTTTGCATGATAGACCGGATTCTTAGCCAAAGCAATGGCACTCTGATGTCACTGAGCAAACAAGGTACGTGCTGAGGTAAACCCATATCACAAGCAAGTTGAGAAAGCCACAATGCTTCCTGACATGCCTCACTTGCTGCAACATACGCTGCTTCTGTGGTGGAAACAGCTGTACATTCTTGAAGACGAGATCTCCAAGAGATAGCACCTCTAGCAAAATGAAAGATGTACCCTGATGTAGACTTACGATTGTCTACACAACCAGCATAGTCAGAATCTGTGTGACCAAAAAAAAATGCTTTCCCTCTACCTAAGCATAGAGAATTGTCCTTAGTGTCACTCAGATATCTCAAAATCATCTTGACCGCTTCCCAATGTTTTTGGCGAGGATTAGACATATATCTGCTCACAACTTCCAGTGCAAATGCAATGTCTGGTCTCGTAGCTACCACAGCATACTGTTGATATATTTAGGTAGTGATGTGTGTGAACGCACTAGGACCGTTGGGGCACTTTTTTCCCTCTTTAGGAGGTTTTTCTCCCCCGGCTTGTATATATGCCTATTGCCCTAATGGGCTACTTATCTTTGCACATTCTCTAGTAATACATTCAGTATTGTGTGTTGTGCTCCAAGCTTCTTCTTCTTCCTTGTGTTGTTCACATGCTTCCACAGACGTCTAACTCCAACAATTGGTATCACAGCAGGTTGTCGCTTCATCTAGGGCACCGTTGCCACTCCTTCGGTTGTAGTCTCAGAATCGCATGAATTCTGGTGAGCATACTCAGGATGTTTTCGAGATCAAAACTGCTTCTCTCTGTGGTGCCAAAATTGCGATCTGAGCTCGTTTTGGCCTCCAAACGCACTATCACAACACTTGTGAAGGCTATTTCATCTTTTTGTGCCAAAGGTATATACCAGTTTCTGTTTGCCAGCATAAGCATCTCAAAGTCTGCTACAGGTCTAGTGGAATTCATCTGGGCAGTTCTGTTCAACTTTTTGAGATACAGTCAATTTTTTGCATCAAGGTATTTTAGTCACTGGCCATGGCCGAAAGCAGTGATGTATTCCGTATGTTGGCTGTTGAGGATAAGTTGGATGGTACCAACTACCCATTATGGGCTTATATAATACGACATGGGTTGGTTGCAAAAGGACTGTGGAACATTGTGCACGGTGTCGAAAAATGTCCTATCACACCTGCAATTGTTACAACTGTAGGTACTGAAGTTGATGCAGAAGGTTTCAAAGATGATGATATTCTACATATTCCTGTTCGTGTTGCAGTTTCTGCTGCACCTACTGTAGAGCAGATTTGCTGGGATGGCAGAGATGCCTAGGCACATGCATTGATAGCTTTGTCTGCCAAACGTGCCATTATTCCTCACATTCGCTCTTGCAGAACAGCTAAGGATGCTTGGGATACACTTACCACATTGTACCAAGCTAGGAATGAGGCTGGTGTTGCTTACCTCCGAAAATAGTTGGAGAGTGAGCACATGAATGAAGGTGATTCTATGGACAATTTCCTAACGAAGATCAAAGACTTGAAGGAACAATTGATTTCTGCTGATGAGGTTATACCAGATAGCTCACTTGTGCAGACCATTCTGAATGGTCTTCATAATTCATATAAGAGTTTTGCTTCAACTCTTTGGTTGATGATGAAAGGCAATCCAAATTCCTTATCATTTTAGGAGTTAGTCTCTGTACTATTGTAGGAAGATGAGTCCATGCAAAACAGCTCCATTATGCGAGTTGCAAATCAAGCTTTCCTGGTTAGTCAGAAGGGCAAAGGAAAATGGAGCTCTTCAACTAGTAAGCAAAAATCTGCTAATTTTGCATATTCAAAGAAGGAAGATAAAGATGAGAAGAAATCAGAAAAGCAAAATTGTTTTGTAAGTACTCTAAAGGGAATGATCATATCATAAAGAACTGTCCAAAACTAGCTGCTAAAGAGGCAAAGAAGAAAGAGGCTAGAATGGTTGTCACAGAGGCCTCTACACCAAAAACAGAGTCTGTTAATCTTGTGTAGGAAGAGGAATGGGCGCTTACTACTATCTACAGTTTTGACCCATCTTCTCATGAGTAGTGCATGTCTGTAGTAGAATCAGATGTTTGGTATTTCGATAGTGGGGCGACCAAACATATTACCTCATAGCGCAGTTTCTTCTCTTCACTCGAGCCTGCCTCTATAGGGAATACTGTTACATGCACCAACAACTCCTCTTATCCTGTTATGGGAGTTGGTAAGATCATTTTGACTATTGCTGATGGTAGGTCTTTCACTTTGTCAGATGCTTTATTTGTGCCAGGGATCAAGAAGAACCAGCTATCAGTTTTTGCATTAGCCAAGATTGGCTTGGTTGTGAAATTTGTTGATGACAGGTGTACAGTTCATGATCTGTCAAATGGCGATGTGATTATTGCTTCTGACATTCTATATTGTGGGCTGTATAAGCTCATAGACTATGAAAGATCTGTAAATGATTTGGCATGTGTAGTAAATGATTCTCAGGCTATGTAAGATGCAAAGCTTTGGCATGCACGCTTTGGTCATCTAAGCAACATTATCTCGAGTGTAAACCTTCTCAAGATTAATGTGCTGAGTGGCTAAGCAGTCTCTAATGAAGTGATACCTCACCTCAATGTGCTTGGTCTTTGCATGATAGACCAGATTCTTAGCCAACGCAATGGCACTCTGACTATCACTGAGCAAACGAGGTACATGCTGAGGTAAACCCATACCACAAGCAAGACGAGAAAGCCACAATGCTTCCTTACATGCCTCACTTGTTGCAACATACTCTACTTCTGTTGTGGAAACAACTGTACATTCTTGAACACAAGATCTCCAAGTTTTAGCACCTCCAGCAAAATGAAAAATGTACCCTGATGTAGACATACAATTGTCTACACAACCAGCATAGTCAGAATCTGTGTAACCAATAATGGATGCTTTCTCTCTACCTAAGCATAGAGACTTGTCCTTAGTGCCACTCAGATATCTCAAAATCATCTTGACCGCTTCCCAATTGTAGCTCAGTGATGAGTAGAACCTCTGTTAATGTCAATCTGGGAAGACGTGAGGATGGTATGAAGACCTTCAACAAGTGATGGCACAAGTGTGTGAGTGAGAAGCACACTAACATGCACACACATACACACACACACACAAGGCAAGAACAAAGATAGAGACAATGGAGTTCTTTAGATTACTCAAAAGTGCTCTTACAAGTTCAATTCTACAACAAGCTAACCTAAAAAATGAGCTCTCTAGCTCTTTTTATATTTTTTGACTAGCTTTGTCCCTGTCCAGACCTAGTGTCCGGCCTAGTTAAAAATTAGGTTCTAGGGCCTATTTGACGGCTCAAATGGAGTCTAAAAAATATGAAAATTGATAGGTAGGTACTTCTAATGCTCCTCAAGCTCAAGGACTCCTTGGCTTGCACAAAATGGAGCTACAAAAATATGAAATGGTATTTACAATGGCTTTTAGTGATGAAAATCACTATTTTGTAGGGATTTCTTCTGAAAATTTGACATACACTTCCTGGAGCTCCCTACTTGCTCCTTCTTCTTGTGTGTCCACCTCTTTGGTGTGCTCCTGTGATTTGTCCTTGACCTTCAGCTTCATGAAAAATGATAGGCCTATTTGTCAGATCTCCGTTGACTGCTTTGTCTACTTGGCCCTTCTCGTTGGCTTCCGTGTCTCGCAAGTCCTTGACTACCCTGACCACTGCCAACACTCCCCCCTCTCTCGCGTCTGTTGTCTCTGATAGATTCCTGTTGAGAGAACCGTTGAATGTAGTATTCCACAACATCTATGGCCAAAGGATGCTCTGCTAGCCTCAGCCCTTTGGCCAAGTCGGTGAGTAAGGCATCCCAATCTACTGGCCCAGGAACCTCCCAATGTGGCATGCGTAGCTTCTCTGAATGTAGAGCCTGTTCCATAGCAAATAATTGTAATAAATGAGATGGTGTGGGAATGAATATCTTTGAATGATATTCCCAGAACTCTGTGATAAACATTTTTTCAAACGTTTGTTTGAAGCAAGCTGGCAAATACTTGATACGAGCATGCCATGCATATACAACATTGATCGATGGGGTGGTGCTCATATCGTAAACGAGGTCTTGATTGCCTTCATTGAATCATAGGACCAAAAGGTGAGGTTCTTTGACATTTCTAAAAGTCTAGAATGTAACCAGCATTAGCTCAAATATTTTGAGGCACATCTATGCCATGATGTCTGGTACATTCTTGAATCTGACCCCCCAATGCCGAATGGTCGAAGTCATGTATGTGATAGTGGGTTGGCCCCGAGGTGGTGCTAAGTATAAATAGTTTAGCCACTTGTCACATCCTTTAACTGTCAAAACTGGTTTGGTGTACTCAAGCGATGATCTTCGGTGAAAGACAGGGCAGTAGCATGGGTTATACTTGATGTATAAGGGCATATTATTCCAAGTGCGTACCATCTCGAGGTATGTTTCGAGTAGGTGTATCCTTCATGTGGGTTGAAATATATTGCCATGCATGGCACTTGCAGGAATGTCCTCTGGTGCAAATTGTGTTGCCGAGGTTGGTTCTTTTGTTGTGCACTGCTTTATTTTAGAATTATAATTTGCCATTAATACACAAAATGGAACATACAAATCATCTGAAGTTCCAATCCACTGATGATGGGAGAGGTTTTTGAAGTAATCCGATTTGATGACAACCTCTTCCAATTGGGACATAGACTGTATCTACATTGCAACTCTCTCGTCATGGGTTGGACCCACGGCACAGTGGTTGTGGAGGTGGTGCCCTGTGGTTCTCATACCAAGATATTTATCTGTTTCCCTGATCTTGGGGGACATCTCCCATGTCTTTGCTCTGATCTCCGTGAGTGTTCGAGGCTGGTGTGCATTGTCTCTGGTACCCCCAATGCATCAGCGATCATGTCAAGGTTCACCCTGTATTGATCATCCACACCTTTGTCTTCAAGGATCTGGTTCATTAAGGCCTTTCCTACTGCCAGGCAATCCTATGAGGTATGCTTCCACAAGATTGACACCTAAGTCCAATTCTGGATAGTAAGAAAGTTTAACAGCACTGGTGGCAGCACCTGAGTCAATCAAAGCTCGTACAGTCCTTGCACTATTTCCCTGTCCTATTTCTAAGGTCACAAAAGAACGTCGGTCAATTATTCTATTGGAAGTTACACCTGAGATTTCACACATAGCCGTATGATATCCTGGATCCTCATAGGCATCTGTCCTAGGCTGATCTTTACCCTGCCTTCTCAATTTCATTCTTTGGATGCGTTCCAATGCTTTTGCCTGTGCTTCTTCTCGAATTCGTTTTTCCTCTTCTTTATGTTTTTTTGAGTCAATTTAACATCTCTTGCGTGAGGGGTTCCTGATATAACTTGACTTTGCATCCGCTAATGTAACTAGGGAGAACATCACCTTCTAGAGTAGCTAATTGAACTGCTCCACTCGTTGAGATCCTATTGATAATCATTGGTCCATAGCCTCTCTTTTCTAATTTCCGTGCATGTTGTTTCAAGGTGTACACTAGGACTAGGTATCTTGCTTTTAAGCCCTTATCCTTCACATGTGCATCAAAATATGTTTTTTGTCTTTTCTTGGCTGCGTAAATTCCTGCTGCCGCTCTTAATCTCGTTTCACCTAGTCGCTCAAGGTCAAAGATTCGAGAGGAGAGCTCACGGCCTGTCCACTCGTGCTCCTATGCTACTCTCAATGTAGGCATCAAGAAGTCCAATGGTAGCACTGCATTTTGGCCAAATACCATTTGAAAGGGAGTGGCTTGGAGTACCGTTTTATAGGCAACTCTGTATGCCCAAACAGCATGGTGTAGTTGTTTGTCCCAATCAGAGCGTTTATTATTCACCAATTTAGTCAGTACATCGCATAAAATCTTATTTGTGCTTTCGGCTTGCCCATTAGCTTGTGGATGATAGGGGGTAGACTTCTTGTGTATCACCAAGAACTCTTTAAGAAGATTTTCAATAACTTCATTCAAGAAGTGAGTGCCTCTATCACTTACTAGCTCTATAGATAGCCCGTATCTAGTGAACACATTCTCAAATAAGAACTTAGCAGTCGTCTGAGCATCATTCTTTTTAGTAGCTTTTACCTCTACCCATTTGGTTAGATAGTCTGTGGCCACAATGATGTATTCAACATGGGAACCCTTAGCTGGGGGATTAATAGGACCTACAAATTTTATTCTCCACTTAGAGAATGCACGTCCACCCATCATAGGTCTTAGTGGCATCTCATCCTTACGTATAGGATACTGAGTTCGCTGACACACGTCACACCGTTTCACATAGGTATGTGCATCCATGTGAAGGGTTGGCCACCACAAGCCTGCAAATAGAATTGCCTTAATCACACGGTCTGGTCCAAAGTGTCCACATGCTATGCCTTGGTGAGCAGTTTCCAAAATCGTAAGATATTCACTCTCATGGACACATAGTCTCAAATATCCATCTTTCCTATGCTTGTATAGATTATCACCAATGAGTGTGTAATCTATGGCTTCTTGTTCTAAACTTCTTTGCCTAGTGAGGGTCATATCTTGAGGGAATGTTTTCGTCCTCAGAAAGGCTACTAATGGTTTGCTCCAATCTGGTATTAGAGACACTTGGTACAAAGTAGCGTGCTCCACAGGTGGTCTAATACGACAGACTGGGCATTCCTTACACAACTTATGGACATCTGCTTCCATAGTCGGCCAGTGCACTCCAAGTCTCCTCAATGTCTGTAAGGTTCTTTGCCTTGAGTAGTGTTGCTCTAATGCACCCACATGTGCTAATTGCAACCATTTTGCGTACTCATCCTCTTCCACACAACAAGCTAATATTCCCTGATCCGTATGCTTGTACATACTCCCTTCCATGATATGGTACTTCTGGGCTTTTATTATCTCCCTAACTTGTGTTTTTATTACTGGGTGGTTAGGCTCATATGTCAATACTGGCACTAATTTCTTAGCCCACTGAGGTAAAACTTCCAAATTAAACAAGTAAGCATCAGGAAGGTCATCTGACACTCCTTGTGGGGCCTCTCTGGATGTGAGCCTTGAGAGATGATCTGCTCTTAAATGAGTCTTGCCTTTTCTCACCACTACCTCAAAGTCATATTCCATAAGTGGGAGGAACCATCTTACTAATCTGACTGTGTTGCATGGCTTGTTTACCAAGTAAAGTAGAGCTTGATGATCAGTAAAAAAAATTAAACTTAGTTGCGAGCAAATAGTGTCTAAACTTTTTAACCACATAAACCATGCCTAATTCTTCTCGTTCAATGGTCGTATAGTTTCGTTCAGCTGCGTTCAACTGTCTACTAGCATAGGCAATAGGAAGATCCATATTACCTTCACCCGTAGGTTGTGCAAGTACACACCCAATAGCATAATTGGATGCATCCACATGGATATGAAAGGGTTTATTCCAATCTGGTGTGGTCAAGATTGGTGTTGAACATAATCTTCATTTAAGCTCATTGAAGGAGTTCTCACATCATCAGTCCACTCAAAATTGGTCAAAAGTCTATACAGAGGCTTTGCAATGATGGCATACATGTGTATGAAACGTTGGTAATAGCCACAATGCCCCATGAAAGCCGTCTTATGCTGATCTTCTGGTGAAATGGCTACTTGATTATAGCCAGAAAAGCCATCAAGGAAGCTGTATACTTCTTTGCCAACTACTGTTTCTAGTAGATGCTCAGTGATAGGAAGCGGATAGTTATCTCTAATAGTGGCTGCATTAACCTTCTTCAAATTAATGCATACTCGTAACTTTCAATTCTTCTTGGGCATCACTACAATGGGGGATACCCATTCAGTGTGCTCAATTTCATAGATGAACCCAGCTTCTACCAATCTATCTATCTCTTCTTTAATCTTGGCAGCATAGTTATCATTATATGTGTATGGCTTTTGTTTAGAGGGTTTGGCATCTGAGGTCATGGGGAGAGTGTCTGAGCATATGTCAGGATCTACACTTTTCAAGTCCTTGTAGCTCCAAGCGAATACATCTCTATATTCTCTTAGCAAGGTTATCAACTCTTGCTCTTCTTCTTCCGTCAGGTCATGTCCTATGTAAGTGCATCTCTCTTCTCCTTCTTCTATGGCTACAACTATTTTCTTGGTGGTTTCTTTGTTATCATAGGCCTCCCTTGATTGTGCCTCGCATTTAGGCATTCTTATCATGACTCTCCTATCATCTATTTCATACTTCTTAAAGTTTTTAGGGACCTCAAACAAAGATTCTTCCTCTTCTGGTCTAACTTCTCTCTTCTTCCTTTTCTTGCCTTCACCCTTGGTGGCCACTCGTGTGGTTAATCTTACATCATTTGTGAGATCTTCATGTCTCTGAGAGTGAACTTCTACTTCATAGAAGTATTCTTCATCTGATGCAAAAGGTGGGTCCATAATGATTGACTCTAGATCGGAGTCACTTGCATTCTCGAATGCATCAGTGCTAGGTTCACATTCTTCCAGAACCGAATCACCCATAATTGGCTCTATTGAGAAGAATGAAATGTCATAGCCATCCTTGTCACAGTGTGGTGTCCATTGCTCTTCATTGATGGCTACATCCATTGTTGCTAGAATTTCCGCTCCTCCGTGAGGTTCAAACTCTTCGTCAGAAAATACTACAGGTGCATAGGCTGGGTCTTGAACTCATCTATGGGTTTCCTTTGCACCTATCTCTCTGGCTTTTTCTCTCTTCTCTTCTTCTACTGCTACTTTGCACATCCATAAGTGGGTGTCTTCATGCATCCATGAGGATCGTGATCCTATGGAATGCACTGACTCCGTATCATCTTTGGCCCTATGGATGGGATTCCACTGGATGGGAGGGACATCTCTATGAGAGTAATCCTTGAGATTAACTTTGGTCGTGACACCTAAGTTTTACAAGTACAAGGAATTGGTTCCCCAATCTTGTACCACCTGCAACTGTCGCATAAATGGTCTCCCCAAAATCATCTCGTCGGCATGATTTTTGCTAAAGTTGCATATAGCAAATGTATGCTCAAACTCGACACCACATGTAGTGAGTGTTATTCCTTCTAGCAGTCCTAAGGGTCTCTCAATGTGACCATCTTCCATCTGCAATTTCATTCTTGTTGGCGTGAGTGCTGGCTTGCCCCAACGCTTCCATAAGGAAGTGGTAGCAATTGCAACTCCTGCGCCTGAGTCCAAAATTGCATTGGTTGTGTATCCTTGATGGGTAATGGGAAGGTAGGTGTTTCCTTCTTCTCCTTCGCTCATGTCTCCTCTCTTGTCCAAAGGTATTTCTGGCACCGTTCTATGAGAACCTACATGGGAACGAGGTTTTGCTACTTCTGGCACTTGATTGGCTACATGTTTCCATAGTTCCAGTCTAACCTTGAGCAGCTCTTCTAAAGTGAGGTTGCACTGCACTTTAGTATTTTTCACTACCTCTGTGTTCCTAGGTATGACTAAATCTTTGTTTCTTACCATGAAAGTGGGTGCTCTCATACACATAGACTTAGCTTCCCATGGGTTTGTGAAATGGGGCAATTCCTGTAAGGAATTAGACTCAAAGTCTAATCTTTTCTGAGATTGGGTGCTCTCCTGCTCCTCATAAATGGAAGGAATGTCTTGTGGGAATTGATCATGCACGTCATCCACAAGTTCAATGGGAGGAGGAACTTCACTCTCTTTTGCTCATTTCTCTTCTTGAATCTCTCGTAGGAATTCTGGTGAGTACTGATTCATAGAAGAAGATGTGTCAGGTTCCGTGAAGTTAGGCACATAAGCTTCAAGGGCAGGAAGGCTTAGCCTTTCACTTGGCTTGCTTTTATTTTGAGAGGCAGGGTCCTTTTCTGACTGCGCAATTAGCCTCTCCAATCTTTCTAGCAGTCCATCAAATTGCGACTGCGTCTTAGCTAAACTAGAGATGTTAAAGAGGCGACTGGCTTCAAACATGGTTTGAGCCAATTCCACCATCTTAGCACAAATTTTAGTTTGTTCAAGCTCTAGTTCGGCTTGAGGGTAGCATTCTTCATGATACGTTATGTTTGTCCCTTCTTGGAGTCTGGCCTGATATGCCTTAAGCATCATGTTTAGGTCCTCGGGAGTGGGATCTGCTAGGACTGATCCTACTCTAGGGGGTGGTGGAATTGTCTAAGGTGGGTTGGACGGTGGTGGATTGGATGGAGATGGGAATGGTGGTGGTTGAGTAGTGTGAGAGGGATTTTGAGATGTGAGTTCAATTATCTTGGCTTTTGTTTCTCTAAGGCTTTCCTCGAGTTCACTCATTTTCTTTGCCCATTGCCTTTTCATTCTTTTGCGGCTATCCCTCCAAGCTCTAGTCCTCTTCTTGGTCATGCTCTCAGTTTCACTAACCTCAGAATTCTTTTCCTAGCCTACACCTTGGTTTTGCTGCAATGCTTGAGCTCTAGTGATCACTTGCAGTGGCGCAGTGGAGGTCACACTTCCTATAGAGTCTACCACCAATCCAATCACATTGATAGGAGTGATTTTTGGTATATTTTTGGGATTCTTAGGGCAGTCTCATAAGAGATGCTCTTTTCCATAATCGGGACAAAAGCCCTGAATGGTCACAGATTGGGTTTGTGTAGGTGCAGGCATAGGGCAATCACGAATGAGGTGATCTCCTTGACATCGATAGCACGGTCCTCTAGGGAATGGGGGTCTAACCTGCCTAGGTTGAGGTCTAGGATTGGGGTTTGCGTACATGACATTTGCATACTCTGGCTCCCAGCTAGGTTCACTCGGATCTTCAGAGTAATATGAATCATTATGCTCAGGTGACTACATGTAGTAAGCCTGTGGACTATCCATGTGAGTAGAGTCAAAACTATGATCACTCAGGTCACTCTCTGAAAGCAGTGGTGTCACTGGCACTATGGCTCTATTCAGGTTCTCTTCTGTAGCTGCATAATTCACTGGAATTACATTAGCTGGGGTAGGGGGTTTCTGAGCTAACATAGGCTGAGGTCTTTGTTGGTTTTGGTAGGGTTGTTGATAGGGTTGCTGTGGTCTACCATATTGTTGTGGTGGGTATTGGTTCTAGTATCTTCCTTTTTGTGGGTATGGCTATGGGTAAGTTGGCCTAACTGTTTGCTTATTGTATGGGCAAACTTGTGCAGTGTGGTTGGTGTATCTTCTCTCTATGGTGCAGTATTGGCTGCTAGGGTTCACTTGGGATTGAGCCATAATGGGACATACGTTCACCATATGGTCACCTCCACAAGTATAGCATCTTTTCACTGGGGCAAACCTTGGTATTTGTTTGCTTGATACACCTAACTTTTGAGCTACTTTCTCAGCGAGTTCCTCAATAGATATGGATTGTGTGGAAGTGAGGCTAGTAGAAATATCTGAATCTTTGTAGATCTTTGAAAGTTCTAATTCCTCCCCTAGGTTATCTTGAGTGTCAATGCACATCCGCACACACTCTTCTATGGTTCTAGGGTCCTTCAAGTACACATATGATCTCAATTTGGTACTTAGCAGTCCATCCAAGATTAAAGCCACCTGTTTGGCTGGTGTGGGTAACTCAGGAATCGGACATCTCTCTAAGTATTGCCTAAACCTTCTTCCCGCAAGTCTCACGGTCTCTTGAGGTGTCTGCTTGAAGCTATGAATCAGTGAGGAAGTATTATGCCTTATGCCACTCTTAGAGAATTCAGTGATGAAAGCCTCTAGAAGTTGGTCTATGTTCCTGAATTGTCTCTCATTTAGTGGTTGAAACCATGTAAGGGCGGTGTTCCTAAGGGTTAGACCGAAAGCATTGTACTATGTGAATAGGTCCTCAACTTGCTCAGCTCTCAAGACTTGCCTAAAATTGGCCACATGATCATATGGGTCCCCAGTGCCATCGAAGTAATTCTTCATGGACTTTACCAGCAGGGTTGGCCTCAAGGTCCTAATGTGTTCTCTAGGCCTTGGCAAGGGAAAATCATCCACATTTTTTTGGTTTCTTAGGGCTCTAGGTCTCTCAATTTCCTCTCTATCCGTATCTGTTCTCATCCTTTCTCTTCCCAAGGGGTTGGCAAAACTTACCTCTGGCCTGTCTCTACTTCTATCCCTTTGAGCTCCATGAGCTTGGGATGTTCCAGCTCCTTGGTGGCCATAAGAGACATTAGATCTTGGTTGGGGAAAAATAAATTCACCCTTCCAAGTGTAGGCATGCCTACCATGCTCAGTGACCACAAAGATCCTCTCTAAAGTATTGTCCAGATAGGTCACCTTGCCAGGACTATCAGGATCTTTAAACTCATAAATTGTGATCGTTCCTACCTCATTCGGCTGATCATGCTTGTACCTCCAAAAGGCTTCATCGGTCTCTATGTTTAAGAGCAGATCAATGCTCTTATTGTCCTAGGGAACCCACTGTGGTGTGATAATTCTAGTGAGGACTGATTTGCCTCGAGGGGTTTTAGGCTCTCCACCTATGTTCCCTTGCTCTAGGTCACCTAAGTCTGTCTCTGGGATCACATTCCCGAATTCATCTGCTCTATCTGGGTGACTGGTTACTACATTATATGGTTCCTTCTTTGTCCAAGTATGCACCATTTTCAAACTTGACTGCTGGGTGTTCTAGTCTAATAGGTTGATCTGATTTTTTGATTTGGACCATAGGTCTTCCTAGGCCGTCCTCATAGATGTAAGCACCTAATCGGTTGGTCCTAAGGTATTTGAGTTGCGTCTTGTAAGGGCCTTCTACCCTTTGTAAATATGGCACACCTGAACTTCCTGTGGGTCGCTCCATACCCTGAGACATCTTTGATTCGCTAGTTTCAGAGCTAGGGTAGTGGGAATAATTGCTCAACTGCTGGGCCCAAGACCTAGCAGTGTGATTGACACTAGCCTCTGAAGACCTAAGGCTTTGTCTATCTCCCCCTAGGTGTCATCCTGATCTAAGGTTCATATGCTTGATTTCACAACTCCAATTTTACCCAAGTACAACCTTGTTGCAGATCACTTTATGTCAGTCACTTGGTTCTTTTTTAGTTGATTATTGTGTTTATGATCTTTTCTGATATTACCTCGTCAGGAATATGTAAATGAATTTTCCGCACATTCATTTGATCGTACCACTTCAAGTTCTTTTCCTTTTATGTTTTCGATCACAAAGAGATTATAGTTTTATGCTTGAACTTGAGTAATTATGAGTCTTCAACTTGACACATGCCTATCGTCACCTTGATTTACTTCTAACACAACCCGCACTTAGCCTAAGCTAGGAATTGACAGAGGGAGTTGGGAGTATTCCAACCTTACTTGCTAATCCCTTGCTCTCTGGTGCTCAAGAACCCCGTTCTCAAGCTTGCAGAATGTCCTTGCTTTGGATGCCCTCTAGTGCTCTCAATGGACCTGTAAAAGTCTCAAGGTTAGCTCAAGACTTAAATTCAAATGACATAACAATTCACTTTCATTCATGTAACTCACAGACCAAATTGCCCTTTGCCTTCATGGAAGACAATTCTAGGGATCCCTCAATTTCTTGCCCAGGGGTATGGTCAACTTCAAAATACCCTATCTAATAATCCAATGAACCCTATCTATTGGTAGTACTCCCCACGAGCTTTCCAACGAACCCATCCACTTCCTATCAGTGAGCATCCATTAGAAAGGGCAGAAGGCAAGGAAGTGTATAGCTTCCTTGATGGATTCTCTGGCTACAATCAGGTAGCCATTGCTCCAGAAGATCAGCATCAGACGGCTTTTGCCACAGAGTGGAGCATATTTGCTTTTTGAGTAATGCCATTCGGGCTAACCAATGTGCCTACAACCTTTCAGAGACTGATGTGTCATGTGTTTAAAGAGTTCTTGAGGAAGAATTTAGAAGCCTATGTTGACGATCTTTGTGCTCATTCCAACATTAGACAAACACATATACCTGAACTCAAGAAAATCTTCGACAAATGTAGAGAATTTCAAGTCTCCTTGAACCCAGAAAAGTGTGTTTTCATGGTCAGGCAAGGCAAGATTCTAGGACACATAGTGTCAAAGAATGGCATATCTACTAACGAAGAGAAAATGAGAGCTATGGCAAAACTACCTAGGTCAAAGAATGTCAAGGAAGTACAAGCTTTCATGGGGCATTGTGGCTATTATCGACGTTTTATACACATGTATGACATCATTGCAAAACCTCTGAAGGACTTTTGACCAATTTTGAGTGGACTGATGAATGTGAGAATTCCTTCAATGAACTTAAATAGAGATTATGTTCTGCACCAATCTTAATTATACCAGATTGGAGCAAGCCCTTTCATGTTTATGTGGATGCATCCAATTATGCTATTGGATGTGTGCTTGCACAACCTACTGGTGAAGGTAATATGGATCTTCCAATTGCCTATGCGAGTAGATAGCTGAATGCAGCTAAACGAAACTATACCACCACTGAACGAGAAGGATTAGGCATGGTATATGCGCTTAAAAAGTTTAGACGCTATTTGCTTGCAAATAAGTTTAAATTTTTCACTGATCATCAAGCACTGTTGTATTTGGTAAACAAGCCATGCAATATAGGTAGATTAGTAAGATGGTTTCTCTTACTAATGGAATATGACTTTGAGGTAGTGGTGAGGAAAGGCAAGACTCATTTAAGAGCAGACCATCTCTCTAGGTTCACATCTGGAGAGGCCCCACAAGGAGTATCAGATGACCTTCCTGATGCTTACTTGTTTAATTTGGAAGTTGTACCTCAATGGGCTAAGACACTAGTGCCAGTATTGACACACAGGCCTAAACATCCAGTAATAAACACTCAAGATAGGGAGCTAGTAAAAGCCAAGAAGTACTGTTATATGGAGAACCCCTTAGAAGAGGTGTGAACCACTTCTTAGATTGGTTATTACATGGGCTCACACATGAGTGCCATGTGGCACCCATGTGTGAAGCCATGTGGGGGGATGAGCTCCCCAATTTTGCTAACTTCTGCACGACTATCGAGGTCGTCTTCTCAGAGATGAGTGCGCACGGAGATACTTCTTCGAATGACCGCCTAGCCGCGTAGTCTATCATTAGTTACCCTTTCTCTCTCTTCATCATTGTGAGTCATCCCCCCACATGGCTTCACACATGGGTGCCACATGGCACTCATGTGTGAGCCCATGTAATAACCAATCTAAGAGGTGGTTCACACCTCTTCTGAGGGGTTCTCCATATAACATTTCCTTCCCCTTAAATCCATTTTTGTCCTCAAAAATGGTATTGGAAGGTCTAATAGAAAGAGAGAACTAATAATAACACTACTCCCACTATATCCCCATGTATAGAAATACATGGTCCTGTCTCCGTGTTGTTTCCCCATATCCTTCCCCTTAAGAAAACTCTTGGGAAGGTAAACTGAAACTGGGAAACCGTCTCTGAAGGGTGCTAACCCGCTCCCATGTGGCACTATCTTCTGAACTATCTTTCCACTTTACTAGACACTCTTTATACAAGTGACTCCTCGTCCGTTTCTCTCGAGTGTGTAGTATGCTCTCTGGCTCATGTGGAATAGATTGAACAGAAATAGGCTCTACTACCTCACTATCTGGAATGAGGTCGTCAGATTCACCCAGTCTTTTCTTAAGCCGGCTAACATGAAAAACTGGATGGATTTGACTATTCTCTGGAAGTTGGAGCTGGTAAGCCATCTTTCCTATTCTCTTAAGTATTTGGAAAGGTCCACAATACCTAGGAGATAATTTTGGACAAGGTCCTGTCTTCATGGTTTCAGACCTAGATGGAACTCTAAGATAGACTTGTTCTCCTACCTCAAAGTTGATATCTCTCCTTTGAGGGTCAGCATAGGCTCTAGCCCTATCCTGAGCTTTCCTAATGCTGTCCTTAGCAAGTCTAAGCATATCATTCATTTCTTCCAAGAAGTCCTTTGCAGCTTGAACTTTTTCATTCTGCAAGCCAACTGCATAAGGATCCCTTGGCTGAAACCCATACATAAGCATAAATGGACTATGCCCAGTGGAAGAGTGTTTGGCACTATTATATGCAAACTCTACTATAGGTAAGTACTCTTCCCAATTAGTTTGCCTTTCATTCACATATGCTCGAAGCATATCCTCTAGGATTTGGTTAACCCTTTCTGTTTGCCCATCTGACTGTGGATGTTTGGCCGTACTCATGCTAAGCTTTGTATCCAACCTTTTGAAGACCGCTCTCCAAAAGTGGCTAGTAAACTTCCTATCCCGATCAGAAACTATGTCTAAAGGAAGATGTTAGCAGTGGACAAGGGAGAGAAGGCACAAGCAGACAAGGGAGTCAACGAAGATCGGGCAAGTAGGCCAACAATTTTCTTCAGAAAGAAGCACTGATGAACACTCACGCAGATTTAGCACTAAGGCAACCTTAATCTTTCAAAACCTCTACACCCATTAAAAGTGATTATCATCACTAAGCACCATTGTAAATATCATTTCATCTTTTTGTAGCTCCATTTTGTGCAAGCCAAGGAGTCCTTGAGCTTGAGGAGCATTAGAAGTATCTACCTGCCAAATTTCGTATTTTTTAGATATCGTTTGAGCCCTCAAATAAGCCCTGGAACCTAATTTTTAACTAGGCCGGACACTAGGTCTGGACAGGGCCAAAACTTAGCCAAAAACTATAAAAAGAGCTAGAGAGCTCATTTTTGAGGTTAGATTGTAATTGAAACGAACTTGTAAGAGCTTTTGAAAGTAATCTAAAGAACTCCATTGATCCTCTCTCTTTGTCTTGCCGTGTGTGCGCGTGTGTGTGTATGTGTGTGCATGCTTGTGTGCTTCTCACTCACGCACTTGTGCCGCCACTTGCTCGAGGTCTTCATACCATCCTCACGTCTTCCCGGATTGACATTAAAGGAGGTGCTACTCATCATTGAGCTACACCAAATTTTGGCGCCGTTGCCGGGGATCGAGCTTTGAGGACGAGCGTGTGATGGTAAGACGTAGAGTTGACGCGTTGGAGTTGTAGGTATTTTCTTCACTCTCATCGATTTTCTTTTACTTTCTTCACCATTTTCATCACCATCATCATCATCACCATCTCCCACCTCCATCTCCATCATCGCGAAAAGTTTCAGTTTTGATCATATCACCATCTCCACCTCATTTCCTCCATTCCACTTGTGAGAGAGAGCGAGAGAGCGATATTGCTTGCACTGTTTTTGCATGTTGTTGTGATTCTTGCAGGTACTGCCATCATCATCATCCCCAGCACGCTACGTGCAGGTACGAAATTCGAAGAAACTGTCTCGCGGTCGCAGGCTTCTGTCGATCGCGACTGACAGAAATTTCTGACTTTTCACAAAAGTGAGTACACCACTAGAACAAGCACAAGGAGCACCTTCCAAAACACTAAAAACAGTAGAAAAATTCCGAGGTTTTCTGTCAATCGCGACCGACAGCTTCTGTCAATCGCGATTGACAGCCCTGTCAATCGCGACCGACAGCCTCTGTCAATCGCGATCGACAGACCTCCACGATCGACTGACTGCCACGTAGGACCCTGTCAATCGCGATTGATACCGTCCATCGCGATCGACAGCCACGACCGACACCTCTGTCAATCGCGATTGATACCGTCGATCGCGATTGACTGAAATTCCACGATTGATTGACTTTAGCGCGTAGCCACGTGTCCATCGCGACTGATAGGCCCCCGATTGACTGAAATCTCGGCGAAAATTTCCGAAAACGTGTCGATCGCGATTGATACTGTCGATCGCGATTGACAGCCACGATCGACTCTGTCGATCACGATTGACACCGTCGATCGCGATTGACAGCCCCGACGGACGCCTCTGTCAATCGCGATTGACAGACCTGTCGATCGCGATTGACAGGCTTTTTGGCCAAAAAAATTAGGGTTTTTTATTTCAAAATTTGGGGCAATTTTGGGGGCACAATAGTCAATCCATTAGCATTTTTGAGGTTCCTACACTTGTGAATTGGGAGAAAACTCTAGGATCTGTCAGCCAGTTTGAGTCCTGTTTTAACCCCCTAAACCCTGAACAGTCATAACTTTTCCATACGAAATCCATTTTTTGAGCTCTTGGGCTTGTCGGAAAGCTCGTGACATATACTACAAGCCCTCAACTGTTTTTTATAAAGATAATGCGTTGATTTTCAGATAGGGTATTTTGAAGTGGACCATACTCAGGGGGATCAAAGTCAGGGATCTCTAGAATTATTTTCCAAAAAATTCATAGTGAAAATTGGTGTTGTGCTACCTGAATGAAAATCATTGGTTCTGTCTTTGGAGTTTAAGTCTTGAGCTAACTTTGGAACTCTTACAGATCTATTGAGAGCATCGCAAGGCGTTTTGAGCAAGTGTAAGTGCGAGCTTGGGAACACATTTCCTGAGCACTCAAGGGCAACCAAGCAGGAAACAAAAGGTTGGAAATTCTCAACTCCCTTTGTCAATTCCTAGCTTAGGCTAAGAACGACGAGAGGTAGGAGTAAGTCAGAGCGACGATAGGCAGTTATCAAATTGAAGACCACCTAAAAACTCAAGGCAAGCTAAAAACTTAATCTATGTACTGTCGATAACATAAAGGAAAAGAACCTAACGTGGAACGATCAACCTGAAAGCACGAAGAACATTCAAACATTCCTGACGACGTGATATCAGACAAGAACTCAAACGCGATAAAATAACTAAAAAGAATCAAGTGACTGATACCAATTGAGCGGCAACGAGGTTGTACTCTGGGCAAAGAATTGGGCTACTTAGATAGGCATATGAACCTTAGATCAGGACGACATCTAGTAAGGGAGAGACAGAGCCTTAGATCTTCAGAGGCTAGTGTTAACCACACTGCTAGGTCTTGGGCCCAGCAGTTGAGCCACCACTCGTACTACCCTAGCTCTGAGACCAGTGAGTCAGAGATGTCTCAAGGCATGGACAGACCTACGGGAAGTTCAGGAGTGCCTTATTTGTACAGGGTAGAAGGCCCTTACAAAACACAGCTCGGATACCTTAGGACCAACCGATTAGGTGCTAGCATCTATGAGGACGGCCTAGGAAGATCCGTGGTCCAGATTAAAAACCCTGACCAATCCATAGGACTAGAGCACCCAGCTGTCAAGTTTGAAAACGGTGCATACCTGGACAAAGAAGGAACCATATACGTAGTCACCAGTCATCCAGATAGGACAGATGAATTTGGAAATGTAATTTCAGAAGCGGACTTAGGTGACTTGGAACAAGGGAACATGGGTGCGGAACCTAGAACCCCTCGAGGTAAATCAGTTCTCACTAGGATTATCACGCCTGAATGGGTCCCCCAAGACAACAAGAGCATAGAGTTGCTCCTCAATCGAGAAACTGATGAAGCCTTTTGGAGGTATAAGTCTAATCAGCCAACAGACATAGGAAATATCATGATCTATGAGCTTAAGGATCCGGATAGCCCAGGCAGAGTGACCTACTTAGATCATGCTTCAGAACGGATCTTTGTGGTGACAGAAAATGATAGGCATGCCTACACTTGGAAGGGTGAATTCATTTTCCCCCAACCAAGATCAAATGTATCCTATGGTCACCCTGGGGATGGAACTTCCCAAGCTCATGGTACGCAAAGAGACAGAAGTAGAGATAGACCAGAAGTAAGTTTTGCCAACCCAGTGGGCAGAGAAAGAACGAGAACAGATACGAATAGGGTAGAACCTGAGATGCATAGAGCCCACAGGAACCAAAGAAATGTAGATGGATTCCCTCTGTCGAGGCCTAGAGAGCACACAAGAACTTTGAGACCCACCCAGCTAGTTAAGTCCATGAAGAATTACTTTGACGGCACAGGAGATCCCTATGATCATGTGGCGGAGTTCAAGCAAGTCTTGAGAGCTGAACAAGTGGAAGATCTGTTCACGCAGTACAATGCCTTCGGTCTAACCCTTAGGAACACAGCAGTTACGTGGTTTCAGCCATTAGATGAACGCCAGTTCAGGAGCATAGACCAACTCCTAGAGGCTTTCATCGTAGAGTTCTCTAAGAGTGGCATAAGACACAATACATCCTCATTGATTCACAGCTTCAAACAGACCCCCCAAGAGACTGTCAGATTGGCCGGAAGAAGATTTAGACAATATCTTGAAAGGTGCCCTATTTCGGAGCTACCCACATCTGCTAAACAAGTAGCCTTATTCCTTGATGGATTGCTGAGTACGAAATTGAGATCCTATGTGTATCTAAAGGACCCTAGGACCATAGAAGAATGTGTACGCATGTGCATTGACATTGAAGATAACCTAGGGGAAGAGCTAGAGCTTTCCAAAATCTACAAAGATTCAGATAGTGCTTCTAGTCACTCTTCCACGCAATCCACATCGATTGAGGAACTCGCAGAGAAAGTGGCACAAAAACTAGGCGTCTCTAGCAAACAAATTCCAAGGTTTGCCCCTGTGAAAAGGTGCTATACATGCGGTGGTGACCATATGGCGAACGTATGTCCCGTTATGGCTCAACCCCAAGTTAACCCTAGTAGCCAGTACTGCACCATAGAACGGAAGTACACAAACCATACTGCGCAAGATTGCCCATACAACAAGCAGGTAGTTAGGCAACCCTACCCTCAGCCCTACCAACAAGGCAGATACCAGAACTAGTACCCTCCACCGCCACAATATGCTAGACCCCAACAAACCTACCAACCACAATATCAGGCCCAACAGAGACCCCAACCGGTGCTAGCTCAACAGCCTCCAAACCCCACTAACGTGATTCCAGTAAAGTATGCTGTTGCAGAAGAAAACCTGAATAGGGCCATAGTACCAGTAACCCCATTGATCTCAGAAAGTGACCCGAGTGACCATAGCTTTGATTCTACACATGTCGATAGTCCCCAGGCTTACTACATGCAGTCTCCAGAACATGGTGAGTCCTACTATAGTGAAGAACCGAGTGAACCTAGTTGGGAGTCGGATTACACGAATGTCATGTATGCAAACCCCAACCCTAGACCTCAACCTAGGCAGGTACGACCACCCTTTCCTAGAGGACCATGCTACCGATGTCAGGGGGATCACTTCATTCGTGATTGTCCCTTACCTCCACTTACACAAAATCAGTCCGTGACGATCCAAGGCTTTTGCCAAGATTGTGGAAAAGAGCATCTTTTACGAGATTGCCCAAAGAACCCCAATAATATGCCTAAAATCACTCCTATCAATGTGATTGGTTTGGTTGTAGATTCCTCCGGAAGTGTCACTTCCACTGCACCAGTACAGGTAGTCACTAGAGCTCAGGCATTGAAGCAAAACCAAGAGGCAAGCCAGGAAAAGGGCCCAGAGGTTAGTGAAACCGAGAGTGTGACAAAGAAAAGGACTAGAGCGTGGAAAGATAGTCGAGAAAGAATGAAAAGACAATGGGCTAAAAAGATGAGTGAGCTTGAGGAAAGCATAAGAGAAACCAAAGCGAAGATAACTGAACTCACAACTCAAACTCCCTCTCACATTACCCCGCCTCCACCACTCCCATCTCCATCCGACCCACCACCTCCCCCACCGCCTCATCAAATCCCACCACCCCCTAGAGTAGGATCAGTCCTAGCAGATCCCACTCCCGAAGACCTAAATATGATGCTGAAAGCATATCAGGCCAGAATCCAAGAAGGGCCAACCATAACCGATCATGAAAAATGCTACCCTAGAGCCGAGCTAGAGCTTGAACGAACCAAAATTTGTGCCAAAATGGTGGAATTGGCTCAAGCCATGTTCGAAGCCAGCCGCCTCTTTAATATCTCTAGCTCAGCTAAGACGCAGTTACACTTTAATGGACTGCTAGAACGAATAGAGAAGCTAATTGCACAATCAGAGAAGGAACCTGCCCCTCAAAGAGAGGAAAGGGCAAGAGAACGGATAAGCCAGCCTCTTCAGGAAGCCCATGTGCCTCCTCAAGAAGCTTATCTTTCCCCCCAAAAGTCACATGAGCCTCCCTCGAAAGCTTACGTACCTCCACAGGTGACCTACATTCCTTCTTAGAGAGCGTATGAGCCCGTTAGGAAAAGTAATAGAATAAGTAATCCTCCCCAAGAAGCTTGTGCTCCAGCCATCTATGGGAACGAGGAGAGAGCCAACGATAGAATAAGCCCTCCTTCCCAGGTTGCTTATGTGCCCAATTCTACGGAGCCAGACACTTCTTCTTCTATAAATCGGTTTGCACCAGATTTCCTACGAGAGATTCAAGAAGACAAATGGGATAACGAAAGTGAGGTCGCCCCTCCATTTGAACTTGTGGACGATGCACACGACCAATTCCCACAAGACATCCCATCCATTTACGGGGAACATGAGAGTACTCAGTCTCATGAGAGAATGGACTTGGAGTCTAATTCCATACAAGAGCTACCCCACTTCACAGGCCCATGGGAAGCAAAATCCACATGTATGAGAGCACCCACAGTCATGGTAAGGAACGATGACTCGGTCATATCAAGGAACACGGAGGTAGTAAAGAACACCAAGGTGCAGCGCGATTCCACTTTGGAAGAACTGCCCAAGGATAGACCAGAAGCGCGAAAATATGTAGCCAGTCAGGTAACTGAAGTTGCAAAACCTTGTTCCAAGGGAGGATCCCATAGGACAGTGCTAGAAATTCCCTTGGACAAGATAGGAGATATGTGTGAAGGTGAAGAAGGGAACACCTATCTTCCCATCACCTACCAGGACTACACCACAAAGGCAATTTTGGACTCAGGTGCAGGAGTTGCAATTGCCACTACTTCCCTTTGGAAGCGTTGGGGCAAGCCAGCACTCAGGCCAACGAGAATGAAATTGCAGATGGCCGATGGTCATATTGAAAGACCCCTAGGATTGCTCGAAGGAATAACTCTCACCACTTGTGGTGTCGAGTTTGAGCATAGTTTTGCTATATGTGACTTCAGCAAAAATCATGCCTATGAGATGATTTTGGGAAGACCATTTATGCGACAGTTGCAAGTGGTACAGGATTGGGGAACCAATTCTTTGTACCTACAGCACTTAGGTGTTACAACCAAAGTTAATCTCAAGGATTATTCTCATAGAGATGTACCTCCTATCCAGTGGAATCCCATCCATCGAGCCAAAGATGATACAGAATCGGTGCATTCCATAGGGTCCGGATCCTCATGGATGCATGAAGATACTCACTTATGGATGTGCAAGGTAGCAGTAGAGGAAGAGAAGAGAGAGAAAGCCAGAGAGGTAGGTGCGAAAGAAACCCAGAGATCAATCCAAGACCCAGCCTATGCACCTGTAGTTTTTCCAGACGAAGAATTTGAACCTCACGGTTGGGCAGAAATTTTAGCAACAATGGACGTAGCCATCAATGAAGAACAATGGACACCTCACTGTGATGAGGATGGCTATGATATTTCAGTCTTCTCCATAGAGCCAATCATGGGAGAGGCAGTTCTAGAAGAATGCGAACCTAGCCCTGATGCATTTGAGGATGCAAGTGACTCCGATCTAGAGTCAATCATTATGGACCCACCATTTGCATCAGATGAAGAATACTTCCATGAAGTAGAATTTCAAACCCAGAGGCATGGAGAGCTGACAAATGACATAAGATTAGCAACACATGTGAGCCCGAAGGAAGAAGGGAAGAAACGAAAGAAGAGAGAAGCCTCACCAGAAGAGGAAGAATCTTTGTTTGAGGTCCCCGAAAATTTTAAGAAGTATGAGATAGATGATAGGAGAGTCATGATAAGAATGCCTAAACGAGAGGCACAAGTAGGAGAGGCCTATGATAACAAAGAAACCACCAAGAAAATAGTAGTGGACATAGAAGAAGGAGAGGAGAGATGCACGTATATAGGCCATGACCTGACAGAAGAAGAAGAGCACGAATTGATTGCCTTGCTAAGAGAATACAGAGATGTATTCGCTTGGAGTTACAAGGACTTGAAAGGGGTTGACCCGGACATATGCTCGCACACCATCCCCATGACCTCAGATGCCAAACCCTCTAAGCAAAAGCCTTATACATATAACGATAATTACGCCGCTAAGATCAAAGAAGAGATAGATAGACTGGTTGAAGCTGGATTTATCTATGAAATTGAGCACACTGAATGGGTATCCCCCATCGTAGTGGTGCCCAAGAAGAATGGCAAACTGCGTGTGTGCATTAACTTGAAAAAGGTTAATGCCGCCACAATTCGAGATAACTATCCGCTTCCCATAATAGAACATCTCTTAGAAAGAGTGGCAGGCAAGGAAGTGTACAGCTTCCTTGATGGATTTTCGGGCTACAATCAAGTAGCCATAGCTCCAGAGGATCAGCATAAGACAGCCTTTGCCACAGAATGGGGCATTTTTGCTTTTAGAGTAATGCCATTTGGGCTTACCAATGCACCAGCTACCTTCCAGAGGCTGATGTGCCATGTGTTTAAGGAGTTCCTAAGGAAGAGTTTAGAAGTCTATGTTGATGATCTCTGTGCTCATTCCAATGTTAGACAAACCCATATTCCTGAACTCAGACAAATCTTTGACAAATGTAGAGAATATCAGGTCTACCTGAACCCAGAAAAGTGCGTTTTTATGGTCAGGCAAGGCAAGATTCTAGGACACATAGTGTCAAGGAATGGCATATCTACCGACGAAGAAAAAGTGAGAGCCATAGCAGAGCTACCTAGGCCAAAGAATGTCAAGGAAGTACAAGCTTTCATGGGGCACTGTGGTTATTACAGACGATTTATACACATGTATGCTGTCATTGCAAAGCCCATGTACGGACTTCTGACAAACTTTGAGTGGACGGATGAATGTGAGAATTCCTTCCAGGAGCTTAAACGAAGATTGTGTTCAGCACCAATCTTGACCACACCAGATTGGAATAAGCCATTCCATGTTCATGTGGATGCATCCAATTATGCCATTGGATGTGTGCTTGCACAACCTACTGGTGAAGGTAATATGGATCTTCCAATTGCCTATGCCAGTAGACAATTGAATGCGGCTGAACGGAATTACACCACTACAGAGCGAGAAGGATTAGGCATGGTATATGCAGTTAAGAAATTTAGACACTATTTGCTTGCAAATAAGTTTAAATTTTTTACTGATCATCAGGCATTGTTATATCTCGTAAACAAGCCATGCAATACAGGAAGATTAGTGAGATGGTTTCTCTTGCTAATGGAATATGATTTTGAGGTTGTGGTAAGAAAAGGGAGGACACATTTGAGAGCTGATCATCTTTCTAGGCTCACATCGGGAGAAGCCCCACAAGGAGTATCAGACGACCTTCCTGATGCTTACTTGTTTAATTTGGAAGTCGTACCGCAGTGGGCTAAGCCATTAGTACCAGTATTGACATACGGGCCTAACCATCCAGTGGTAAACACACGGAATAGGGAGGTTGTAAAAGCCCAAAAGTACCACATTATGGCAGGAAGCATGTACAAGCACACTGATCAAGGGATCTTGGCTTGTTGCGTAGAAGAGGATGAGTACTCTAAATGGTTGCAATTAGCACATGTAGGTGCATTAGAGCAACACCATTCAAAGCAAAGAACTTTACAGACCCTCAAGAGACTCGGAGTACATTGGCCAACTATGGAAGCTGATGTCCAAAAGTTGTGTAAGGAATGCCCAATCTGTTGCACTAAGCCACCTGTGGAACACGCCACTCTTTATCAAGTATCCATTGTACCAGATTGGAGCGAACCTCTCGTATCCTTCCTGAGGACAAACACATTCCCTCCAAACATGACTCTGGCTAGGAAAAGGAGTTTAGAACAAGAAGCCCAGGATTACTCACTCATCGGTAATAATCTATACAAGCGTGGTAAAGATGGTTACCTGAGATTGTGTGTCCATGAAAGTGAATATCTGAAGATCTTAGAAACTGCTCACCAAGGTGTAGCAGGAGGACACTTTGGACCAGATCGGGTGATCAAGGCCATACTATTTGCGGGCTTCTGGTGGCCAACCCTTCACATGGATGCACATACCTATGTGAAACGGTGTGATGTGTGTCAGAGAACTCAGTATCCTATACGCAAAGATGAGATGCCACTGAAACCTATGATGGGTGGACGTGCATTCTCTAAGTGGGGAATAGACTTCGTAGGTCCTATTAATCCCCCAGCTAAGGGTTCTCATGCGGAATACATCATTGTTGCGACAGATTATCTCACCAAGTGGGTAGAGGTAAAGGCTACGACAAAGAACGATGCTCAGACAACTGCGAAATTCTTGTTTGAGAATGTATTCACTAGATACGGACTACCTATAGAGCTTGTAAGTGATAGAGGCACTCATTTCTTGAATGAAGTGATTGAAAATCTACTCCAAGAATTCTTGGTAATACACAAGAAGTCTGCCCCTTATCACCCTCAAGCTAATGGACAAGCTGAGAGCACTAATAAGATCTTATGCAATGTACTGACGAAATTAGTGAACACTAAACGCTCTGATTGGGACAAACAGCTACACCATGCTGTTTGGGCATACCGAGTTGCCTACAAAACGGTACTCCAAGCCACCCCCTTTCAGATGGTATTCGGCCAAAACGCTGTGCTACCCTTGGACTTCTTAATACCTACGTTGAGAGTAGCACAAGAGTACGAATGGACAGGTCATGAGCTCTCCTCTAGGATCTTTGACCTTGAACGATTAGGAGAAACACGACTGAGAGCCGCTGCAGGAATATATGCAGCCAAGAAGAGACAGAAGGCATACTTTGATGCCCACGTAAAGGATAAGGGTTTGAAAGCAGGAGATCTAGTTTTAGTTTATACACTGAAACAACACGCAAGGAAGCTAGAAAAGAGAGGCTACGGACCAATGATCATCAATAGGATCTCCACGAGTGGTGCAGTACAATTAGCCACATTAGAGGGTGATGTTCTCCCTAACTATATTAGCGGTTGTAGAGTCAAGTTGTCTCAGGAACCCCTCACGGAGGAAATGCTCAGCCGACTCAATACTGCTAAGAAACGCAAAGAGGAAGAAAAGCGCATTCGAGAAGAGGCTCAAGCAGAAGCTTTAGAACGCATCAGAAGGATGAAGCTAAGAAGGCAAGGTAGAGATCAGACTAGAGCAAATGACTATGCAGATCAAGGATGTCCCATGGCCATGTGTGAAGTTGCAGGAACAAGCTCGCATAGAATAATCGATAGACGTCCTTTCATAACCATAGATATGGGACGAGGAAAGAGTGCAAGAACCGTAAGAGCCTTGATTGACTCAGGAGCAGCCACTAGTGCTGTTAGAGTGTCTTACTGTCAAGAGTTGCAGTTAACTGTCAATCCTGTGGAAGCATATCTCATAGGATTGGGAGGCGTGGAAACCCCTTGCATGGGCGAGGTGGAACTTCCCCTCTACATTCATGATGAGGCAATGACAGTTAAAGTACTGGTGTGTCAGGATGAGGATCTCACTGAACCTCTTGTCCTGGGTCAAGACTGGATCTATGACCAAGCAGTCAACTTGAACCTAAGAAGTGGACTTCTTCAGGTATGGGTCAATCATAGTCGAATTACAGTAGAGTTAGATAATGGAGCACTCAAGGAACTAGGAAAGGCACAGACTCCTGGTCCTTCCAGGGGTACACATGAAGATGACCATGCTGTTCTTGTTCAAAACCATGTGTTGCAGAAAAATGATATTTGCAAAAAAGGAGTCAAGGATGCAACGGAACTCCCCTCTTTTCCAAAGGCCAGAAGGAGGCAGCAACCAAAGGTGGATCAAAGGCAGAAGAAGCAGAGTACTATCTATATCCGAGATCAAAAGTACCTGCGCAGCAGAATGTCCCAGGAAGTACAGCAAGTGTGGATGCGGAAAGGCGAACACCCGGTTGCACTCACAACAACCACACGAGCAAAGCCTCTTACTAGTAACCAACAACATGACTCCACTAAGAAGTTTGTCAGAAATTCTTCTGCTAAAGTGAAATCCATTTGGGTGCCCAAGAAGTCGATGAAGGCTAGCCCACAATCAAGACAAATTTGGGTGCCTAAGGCTTGTTTGAGGGCACAAGTAGCTACGCCGAGGCCACAACCTAAACAGCATAACGCAGCTACGCATACTGCCCGTATTCACTCATTTTCAACACGCAGGAACACACCAAGGCCCATGAGCACGAATAGAATCACTTGTAAATGGGTCCCTAAAAGGCCTCATTTTCAAACGGATCCACCTATAATGCTCTCCAGAGTCTCTACGAAACCAGGAGCCACACCCATCCACTGCATTTGGCAGCCTAAGACCTGTAATAAACCCCCCGACCCCAATTTGTAAATTCATTCCCACTTACTAACTTCATTAGTCTCCTAGGACTACCCAAGCATTAACTACACACACGTGCACCGAACACTCACTAACCATTATTCGCTCCCGACCCGCATGTTAATATTGTGATGGGAACAACAACAGTCCTTCCTTGTCCTGAACAATATTAACACCTGTTTGTATATTCTCACAGAGACAGACAACAAGAATCAAAATGGCAGATACAGTAGGAACTAGCTCTCAGGCAGGAACCAGCCCACAAGTGGTGGATATCGAAAGTCTTCCAGTCGAGGAGGAGTTAAAGGAAAGACCAGCGGCATTACGGGCATTGCACGCAATACCAATTCAGAATCCCCCGCAGGGACACACAATGCCGGTGGGCAAAGCCTCACATTGGTTCAGTGATGTTGCTGGCCCCCTGGGTGAAGGCACGTATATGTGGGAATCCGAAGTCGAATTCAATGGACGATGGGGCCGATACCATTTCTTTACCAGGGAATTTGAAAGGCTACAAAATAACGAAGGACTTAAGCCGATCTGGAAGAAGGCAGGGCTTTATGACTACTTCAAGTCCCAACTACCAAAGCCAGATTTCCTCAGATGCTCATATCTAATTAGTACCCTCACCCCCAGCAAAGACAAGAAAGGATACAGCTCCTTTGTGCTCCCATCACTCACAAGGGGCAACGAGCTGAAGCGTTTCCGCTTAACTATCAATCTGGTAAGAGAAGCACTCGACATGCAGGGAATGCACATTCCAACAGAGAAAGAGACAATGGTTCCAGACAACATGAAGAACAGGAATCTGACAAAGCTGAAGGACATGGTTGCAATGACACCCACGATCGCCATCCACTTACGTATGGTCATGCAACATTTCGCCTTCCCCGCGCAGGATAGATTCACAATGCCTCCCAAAAAGATTTGGTTTAGCCTCTACCTGGCGGATGCTTTTGAGTTGACCATCAATATGCCCCACTGGATTATCGACCAGATTCATATGGCTCATCAGAGATGGTATAAGAAGCAAAGATCTGTATTGTATGGTTGCTATGCACTCACAAGAATTGTATACAGATGTCTCGCCTATGATGTACCGGTGCAAAGGGCTCTGATCTGGTCCAGAGCACAGGAATTTCAACGACGATTGTCAGCCGTAGGGCCTCCCTCAAAGAAGATGCGAGGCACCGTCCAGATGCCTTGTGCACAAGCTCGCGGTGCAACCCTGACGCCTGAGACAACCCCAAGACTCCCCCGACGAGTGCAACCGTTTACTATCAGGCTACCCAGGCACAGCACATATGGCCCCAATCTTGTATTTCCACCAGTACCGACTGATCTGGAGTTCCCGCATGGGTTCACTCTAGAGGACTTAACTGACGAAGAAGTTGCAAGAATCATAGAAGCTGTAAATGCAGAAGTCGAAGAAGAGCAAGCCAGTGGACAGCAAACTGCCCCAGACCAAGCACAGCCCAACCAACCAGACGTAGTCAACGTGGACACTGAAGAAGAAGCTCATGGGGAGACACAGGGCGGACATTCAGAACCCGAAGAACAAGAGTATGATCCAGAAGCCCTACAAGTACTGGAAGGTGCCCCCGCCTACACTAGCGCATTAAAGAAGCTTTACGAAACAATGAACCGAGTTCAAGAGCAACACAGGCTCTCATTAGCTGCAGGTAAAGCTCTCATGAACCAGATTCTGGAGGAGGAAGGTGTGGACGAGCAATACCGTGCCACCTTGGAAATGATATCAGATGCTTTAGGAGTACCGGAAACTGTGCACACAGCACTTGTGCACTCACGAAGAACAGAGAGAAGATATGGAAGACGCCCCCCACGATCGGGAAAACAAATGAATGTATTAGGATCAGGACCACAAGGCACCCCCACAACCACTGGCACGGCACACACAGTTCACGACACCGAGGAAGCCCACACATCGAGTGCACCCCCATCACCTCCCTTGCCACCTTCTCCCCCACATCGACCTCACTCACCTCCCTCTACCACTGTAACCTCCACTGTCACCACCTCTGAAACCACTACACACACCAACGCACAAACCATCAGCCAACCCACACACTCTACTCCCACTGAAAACATAGGTCTAACTACAGCCACTGTACACCTCACCACCCCGAGCACACTTCCTAGAAGTTCACAATTACACACACCTCTGTACACATTCACAACCCTCACCGCTACCACAATCCCCATGTTCACAGTCACTCCCATCACGAACTCCACTTTCATGGAGGTATCACCCACCTCTGCACCTCTCCCGTCCCCCATTTACCCACACTCTCCCATTCCCCCACCTCCCCCCTCACCCATCCCTAGCACTGCATTCACAACCCCCTTTCCCTTTCCCTACCCCTCTGCATTCAATACTATTCCTCTCGGTAACCTATTTAATAATATGCATCAATGCATGGCCCAACTCCAGCAACATTACCAACACTTGGACGACCAACATACAAGGCTCTTCCAACGCCACGAGGATCTCCAAGCAAGATGTAGGGATCTTGAAGAGCAGAAGCAGCAACTAGAACAGCAGCACGTGACATTACAGGAGCAATACGCACAATTAGAAGCCAACCCACCTCAAACAAATGATGACGAACGGCGACATATGGACGAGCTGCTCCATTCTCAGATCACGGAAAACCTGAAACTTCGACGAAACTTGGGCCTCCTCCGAAAACACATGTCGACCGCGTTAGAAGAGAATAAGAGATTACAGAAACAGAACGAAGAAAACCTGGAAGCGGCCATGGAGGGTTCCCCACAAGAGATTGACCCGGAACGATTCAAGGCGATACCCTCTGAGAATATGAAGGTGGTGTTAGAAACTCATGCAGACTTAATGGAGGCCCATGCCGCTTTAGAAAAAGAAAGAGATGAGTTACGAAGACAATTGGCCACTCGACAAACAGAACCCAGCCCGAGCATAACCGCAGAAGAAACAGCTGAAGAGGTCAGTAAACTCCGGGCCGAACTTGAGGAATTACGCAGCAAGGTTATGCAATATGAGCGTCAGCCCTCCCCTCTGGTAGACCCCGAGCCTGACGACCTGGTGCCAATTGAGGTAGAAGAAACATTTGAGGATCCCTATGTCCCGATGCCAACACCCGGAGGTAAGCGCACAGAACAGGGCATGGACACAATTGAGATCGAGGCACCGGAATGGATGCAAAAGTTAGAGAAAGTAGCCACGACGCATGATGACAGGGTGGCCGTCCAAATCGCATTGATGTCAAAATTGGAAGAGGTGGTAATAAAATCTGATTATTTCCAGAATCTTTCACACCATAGGTGGATCGGGCCATCGGATGATCTGTATGTACCTTTTTGCGTACTGATGACGGATTATAATGCGGAGATCAAGCGCCACACCTCAAGGGAACCCACCTCTGCCACCCAATTTGCACCCGATGACATCCCAGAGAGTGCCAAGCAAGGACATATCCGGCAACCAACATGGCGAATTCGACTGCTCGAAACCTATCCGGAAATGGTAAGAACGTGGAACAACATGCCATTGTACATCAAATATAATCCATGTTATTGCCCTGTGTTCCGAAGGAGATCTTGGCCGGAGTACACACATACAGTGCTGACGATTAAAGGATGCGAGAAGTGGCTAAATTACGTGTACTTCGCACCCCCTAAAGGCGCACCTACAGTTGGCTATATGATTTCAACGATCCGACATTGGGGGGTCCGTTTCAAGAATGTTCCTGATATCATGACTCAGATGTGCCTGAAAATTTTCGAACTTATGCTAGTCACCTTCAGGACCTTCAAAAATGTCAAGGAACCGCATCTCTCAGCACTAGGATTTAATGAAGGGAACCAGGACCTTGTACACGACATGAGCACGACTCCATCGATCAGTGTTGTATATGCATGGCACGCTCGTATCAAATATCTACCGGCCTGCTTCAAACAAACATTTGAAGAGATGTTTGTCACGGGATTCTGGGAATATCATTCCGAGATATTCATTCCCAGGCCATCCCATCTCTTGCAGTTGTTTGCAGTGGAACAAGCTCTCCACTCCGAAAAGCTACGTATGCCACATCCAGAGGTTCCTGGGCCGGTAGACTGGGAGGCTCTTCTGACAGATTTGGCCAAAGGTTTGCGAATTGCTGAACATCATTTAGCACAGGACGTCGTCGAGTACTACATACAAAAACCCTCTCAACAAGGGTCTGTCAGGGACGACAGACGCGAGAGAGGGGGGGGTGTTAGCAGTGGACAAGGGAGAGAAGGCACAAGCAGACAAGGGAGTCAACGAAGATCGGGCAAGTAGGCCAACAATTTTCTTCAGAAAGAAGCACTGATGAACACTCACGCAGATTTAGCACTAAGGCAACCTTATTCTTTCAAAACCTCTACACCCATTAAAAGTGATTATCATCACTAAGCACCATTGTAAATATCATTTCATCTTTTTGTAGCTCCATTTTGTGCAAGCCAAGGAGTCCTTGAGCTTGAGGAGCATTAGAAGTATCTACCTGCCAAATTTCGTATTTTTTAGATATCGTTTGAGCCCTCAAATAAGCCCTGGAACCTAATTTTTAACTAGGCCGGACACTAGGTCTGGACAGGGCCAAAACTTAGCCAAAAACTATAAAAAGAGCTAGAGAGCTCATTTTTGAGGTTAGATTGTAATTGAAACGAACTTGTAAGAGCTTTTGAAAGTAATCTAAAGAACTCCATTGATCCTCTCTCTTTGTCTTGCCGTGTGTGCGCGTGTGTGTGTATGTGTGTGCATGCTTGTGTGCTTCTCACTCACGCACTTGTGCCGCCACTTGCTCGAGGTCTTCATACCATCCTCACGTCTTCCCGGATTGACATTAAAGGAGGTGCTACTCATCATTGAGCTACAGAAGACCATATAACCGGTATAGGTTCTCTACAAAGAGTCTAGCCAACTCAGGTGTCTTCACTGTAGTACGTGTCGGAATAAACCTAGCCATTTTGGTTAACCTATCCACAATTACCCAGACCGAGTCATGCCCTCTCTGCATCTTAGGTAATCCGACTATAAAGTCCATGGAGATACTCTCCCACTTCCCATTGGGAATATCCAATGGGTGGAGTAGCCCTCCAATCCTCAACCTCTCAGCTTTGTTGACCTGGCATTTATTGCACTTAAGTACATACTCTAGGACGTCCTTATGAAGTCCAGGCCAATAAAACTGCCTCTTAACAAGATCATAAGTCTTGTTAACTCCTGGGTGTCCCGCACTAGGTGTGTCATGACACTCATATAAAATATGCTGTCTCATCTCAGTATCTCTAGGGACACACACCTTACCTTTATATAACAGATATCCATCTTGGACACTGTAATTCTTCCACTTGAATCCTTCTTGAGTACCCGTCGATACTCCATCCTCATTGGAAACCCGTATATCACGATCCCCATTCTCTATGGCTTCACAAATTTCGGAATATGTAGGATCAAGCCTACATTTCCCTCTAAGAGACTCAAGTAGCTCACTAGTGATCTGAGTAAAACTCAGTCCATTGAGCATAGGCATGCGGCTAAGTGAATCAGCCACCACATTAAACTTTCCCTTCCTATACCTAAGCTCATAATCAAACTCTTGAAGGGTCTCTGCCCATCGGGCCTTACGACCTTTAAGGTCTGTTTGATTAGAGAGCCACTTAATGCTCTCTTGATCAAACACTATCGTAACTTTGGCACCATATAAGTAATGACGCCACTTTTTCAAAGCATGGACTATTGCATACAACTCCTTCTCATAGACTGAGTAATTCTTTTGAGCCGGTTCTAGTTTCTTGCTCTCAAAAGCTAATGGTCGACCATCCTGTACTAAAACCGCTCCTATAGCAAAATCACTCGCGTCAGTCTCAACCACAAATGGTTTATTGGGATCTGCTATATGTAAAAGTGGAGCTGTAGCAATTGCTACCTTCAACTTTTCCATACTTTGCTTCTGTTCGTCTCCCCAATGAAAGGCTTTCCCTTTCCCTTTAAGCTGTTCCGTCATCGGGACAGCAATTTTGGCATAGTTCTTAATGAATCTTCGATAGAAACCTGATAAACCTAGGAAGATCTGCAGCTCTTCCAGGTTCCGTGGATGTGGCCATTGCATAATAGCCCTTACTTTTTCAGGATCCATCTGGATTCCATCCTGGGAGACTATATGCCCAAGATATTTAACCTCTTTCTTGAAAAATTCACACTTTGACTCCTTAGCAAAGAGCGAATTTTCCACTCTTAACTAAAGCTTATGAACCTGAGATCTGGTAGACACTTAGGCAAGGATAAACAAAGCATTAGATCTTCTGAGGCTAGTGTCAACCATACATCCAAGTCTTGCGCACAACAACTAAGTGGTCATCTTTTACTAAGATCAGACACAAGTGATTCAGAAATGTCTTTTAGTATGGGAAAACCTGCAGGTGGCTCAGGGACTGCCCATCTACAAACACCAGAAGGTCCCTATAAGACACAGTTGGAATATATTCGGACCAACCAATTAGGTGCTCGCATCTATGAGGATGGTCTGAGGCGATCAGTGGTCCAACTCAAAAATCCAGATCAATCCGTTGGACTTGAACACCCGGTGGTCAAGTTCGAAGAGGGTTCATACATTGATAAGGAAGGAACCATGTATGTGGTCACCAACCTACCAGATAGGACTGATGAGTTTGGAAATGTCATTCCTGAGAATGAAATAGGAGACCTAGAACAAGGAAACGTAGGACAGGGACCCCAAACTCCTAGAGGTAAGTCAGTTTTGACCCGTGTGATCACTCCGGACTGGATCCCTCAAGACAACAAAAGCATAGAACTATTTTTGAATAGAGAAACAGAGGAAGCCTTTTGGAGGTTCAAGCCAGATCAACCTAGCCAATTGGGCATAGTTATCATCTATGAATTCAAAGATCCTGAGATACCAGGCAAAGTTGTCTACCTGGATAACACATCAGAGAAAATTTTCTTGGTAACAGAACATGATAGACATGCATATACTTGGAAGAATGAAATGATTTTCCCCCCACCAAGATCCAATGTTTCCTATGGCCTCCAAGGGGTAGGATCATCCTAGGCTCATGAAGCCCAGAGAGAAAGAACTAGAGAGAGACCTGAGGTAAGTTTTGCACACACCGTGGGCAGGAATAGGTCAGGATTTGAAAATGAAAGACCTGAAAGAGAGAGACATCAAGCACATAGGCAACAAAGAGATGAACAGGATTTTCCATTGCCTAGACCCCGGGAGTACCCAAGAACCCTTAGACCCATTCACGTGATCAAGGCAATGAAGAACTATTTCGATGGGACAGGGGATCCTTATGATCATGTGGTCGAGTACAAACAAGTGCTGAGAGCCGAACAAATTGAGGACTGGTTCACCCAGTACGAGGCATTTGGTTTGACCCTTAAAGGCACTGCCTTAGCTTGGTTTCAACCATTGAATAGAAGCAGCTATCGCGATATAGGTCAGTTGCTAGACGAATTCATTGTAGAGTTTTCCAAGAGTGGTATCAGGCATAACACATCGTCCCTGATCCATAGTTTCAAGCAGACACCCCAAGAAACAGTGCGACTAGCAGGTAGAAGGTTCAGACAGTACCTAGAAAGATGCCCTACTCCAGAGTTACCCACACCAGCTAAACAAGTGGCTTTGTTCTTAGATGGCTTACTGAGCACCAAGTTAAGATCATATGGGTACTTGAAAGATCCTAGATCCATAGAAGAGTGTGTGCGGACGTGCATAGACATAGAAGATAACTTGGGTGAGGAGTTAGGATTGTCCAAACTCTACAAAGATTCGGATAGTTCTACTAGTCATACTTCAAAGGTCTCCACAGAAATAGAAGAGATAGCTGAGCAAGTTGCCAAGAAGCTGGGAGTCCAAAATAAACAAACACAGAGAGTCACTCCATTGAATCGGTGCTATACTTGCGGAGGTGACCACATGGCTAACGTATGCCCAACGCAAAACCAAAATATTAGAGAAAGGAATGCTCCCTATTGTACTATTGAAAGGAAGTACACAAACCATACGGCTCAAGAATGTCCCTACAATAGGCAGGCTGTTAGACAGAATTATCAGCAACCTTATCCACAAGGTAGGTATCAGAACCAATACCAACAGCCATATTATAGACCACAACAGCAATATCAGGCACCATATAGGCCACAACCTGTCTTGGGAAACCAACCACCAGCTCTAGCCAACGTGATTCCAGTCAAGTATGCTGTGGGAGAGGAAAATCCAAATAGAGCTTTGGTGCCACTAACCCCATTGATACCAGATAATGACTCTCATGCTCATAGTTCAGACTACTCCCATGAAGGTAGTCCACATGCTTATTACACAGAGTCACCTGAACATAGTGAGATTTACTCGTATCAATATGAGGCACCACCTATGGAGCAAAATTGGGAGCCAGAATACTCCAATGTCATGTACACAAATCCTAACCCTAGGCCCCAGTTGAGACAAATGAGACCACAAGCCCCTAGAGGATCTTGTTTCAGATGTCATGGTGACCATTTCATTCGTGACTGTCCCCACCCACCATCTCCGAGCCAAGGACAGGCTATCACAATACAGGCTTTTTGTCCTGATTGTGGCAAAGACCATCTCCCCAGAGATTGTCCAAGAAACCCCTCTGGTGCACCCAAGATTACACCCATTAATGTGGTAGGCTTAGTGGCAGATCCAAGTTCAAGTAGTAGCAATGTGGCTCCTATACAAGCTGTCACTAGAGCACAAGCCTTAAAACAGGATAAACCAGTAGAACAATCAGAGTCGAGTGAATCAGGAGAGCCTAGTAACAGGAAAACAAGAACATGGAAGGATACCAGAGAGAAGGCCAATCGCAAGTGGAATAAAAAGTTATCGGAACTAGAAGAAAGTTTAAAAGAGGCGAAAACAAAAATAGAAGACATTGCATCTCAAAGCCCCTCGCATGCCGAAACTCCATCCACTCCGCCTCATCCCACCCCACCACCCATTGTAAATAGACCGCAACCAGGGTCTGTTCTTGCAGATCCAACCCCAGAAGGCTTGGACATGATGTTCAAGGCCTACCAGGCTCGACTTCAAGAAGGGCCTACAGCGGCAAACCTAGACAAGAGTTACCCTAGAGCAGATTTAGAGATTGAACGGATGAAAATGTGCATGAAAATGGTAGAACAAGCTCAAGCCATACTTGAGACTAGTCAAAAGTTCAATCAGACGAACTCTATCAAATCAGATTTGCATTTCCAGGGCTTACTAGAAAGATTGGAGCAGTTGGTAAACAAACCACAAGTTTCTTTACCTCCTCAGGCTCAACCAGTTATTGAAAGAGGAAGCTCAACACCAATGGGAGCTTATGTTCCTAATTCCACGGATCCAGGAATACCTCCTTCAATTCAACAGTACTCTCAAGAATTCTTGCGGGAAATACAAGAAGAGAAATGGGCCAAGGAGAAGGGTAATTCCCCTCCTATTCCTGAGATTGATGATCTTCATGATCAATTTCCCCAAGACATCCCATCTATTTACGAAGATGAAGCAGAACAACAAGAGGACCAAAGGTTAGATTTTGAATCTAATACCTTAGAAGAACTGCCTCAATTTCCAGGCCCATGGGAATCTGAATCACTCCAGATTAGAGCTCCCACAGTACTAGTAAGAAATGAAGACTCAGTGGTTCCAAGGAACACGGATGTCGTGAAGAACACTAAGGTTCAATGTCATCTCACTGTAGAAGAGTTGCTCAAAGCAAAACCTGAGTTATGGAATCATGTGAAGGATCAGGTCCCAGAACTTGAGTCCAATATGCCAAAAGCAGACTCTAAGCAAAGGGTACCAGAGATACCTCTAGACAAAATAGGGGACATGTGTGAGGGTGAAGAAGGTAATACTTATCTTCCAAACACCTACCAAGGTTACACAACCAAAGCAATCATAGATTCAGGTGCTGGTGTTGCTATTGTGACCACCTCCTTGTGGAAGCAATGGGGCAAGCCCACATTAAGACCAACTAGAATGAAGCTTCAAATGGCTGATGGTCATTTTGAAAGACCTCTAGGATTGCTAGAAGGGATCACTCTAACCACTTGTGGTGTAGAGTTTGAGCACACATTTGCTATATGTGACTTTGAGAAAAATAATGTCTATGAGATGATCCTAGGAAGACCCTTCCTACGACAATTGCAAGTAGTACAGGATTGGGGAACTAACTCCTTGTACTTACAGCACTTAGGGGTTACCACCAAGGTCAATTTGAAGGATTACACCTTCAGAGATGTACCACCCCTACAGTGGAATTCTATCCACAAAGTGAAAGAAGATTCCATCTCTGTGCATTCTGAAAGTTCACCTGATCCATCATGGCTGCATGAAGATACTCATTTGTGGATGTGCAAATTCGCAAAGGAAGAGGAAAAACGTTTAAAGGCAAGGGAAGAAGGAACTTCACTAGGAGATAGACCAGTTAGAGACCCAGCCTACACACCGATGATCTTTCCAGATGAGGAGTTTGAGCCTCATGGCTGGCCAGAAATCTTAGCCACCATGGACATTGCTGTCAATGAGGAACAGTGGACACCTCATTGTGATGAGGAGAGTTATGATATCTCAGTGTTCATGTGTCAACCCTTGCTAGAAGAATGTGACCCTAGTGATGTCATAGAAGAAGAAGAGAATGACGATGATCTGGAGTCTATTGTGATGGATAGTTGCTTTAACTCAGAGCAGCACTATCTAGAAGATATAGGAGCGTTCACCCAAAAAGAAGAGGAACCTCTCACAAGTATTAAAACAGTAAACTCAAAGGATGGAAGTGAGAGTAGTCAAAAGAAAAAGAAAAGAAAAGCAGTGAAACAAGAAAAGGAGGAATCATTGTTTGAAGTACTAGAAAACTTCAAGAAATATGAAGTTGACGACCGCAAAATTTTGGTACGAATGCCTAAGAGAGAGGCCATCATAGGAGAATCATATGATAATAAAGAAAAGACCAAGAAGATTGTAGTGACCATTGAAGAGAATGAAGAGAGATGCACATATATAGGAGATGACCTAAGTGCAAGAGAAGAAATGGAGCTTGTAGCTCTATTAAGGGAATATAGGGATGTGTTTGCGTGGCACTATAGAGACTTGAAAGGGGTAGATCCAAGAATTTGCTCTCATACTATCCCCATGACTGCTGATGCCAAGCCCACCAAACAGAAGCCCTACACATATAATGACACCTATGCAGCCAAAATAAAAGAAGAAATTGATAGGTTGATTGAAGCTGGATTCATCTATGAGATTGAGCATACTGAATGGGTGTCCCCCATTGTAGTAGTGCCCAAGAAGAACGGAAAGTTGCGAGTGTGCATTAACCTGAAAAAAGTTAATGCCGCTACAATCAGAGATAGCTATCCGCTTCCAATCACCGAACATTTATTGGAGCGTGTTGCAGGCAAGGAAGTTTATAGCTTTCTTGATGGATTTTCAGGTTACAACCAAGTAGCCATTTCCCCAGAAGATCAACACAAGACGGCTTTTGCCACCGAATGGGGAATCTTTGCATTTCGCGTGATGCCATTTGGGCTCACCAATGCACCTGCAACATTCCAAAGGCTCATGTGTCATGTCTTCAAAGAGTTCTTACGAAAGAGCTTAGAAGTGTATGTGGATGATTTATGTGCTCATTCCCAAGAAAGAAGATTTCACATCCCTGAGCTCAGACAGATCTTCAACAAGTGTAGAGAATATCGAGTGTGTCTGAACCCAGAAAAGTGTGTGTTCATGGTGCGTCAAGGTAAAATCCTCGGTCATATTGTTTCTAAGAATGGAATCTCAACGGATGAAGATAAGGTACGAGCCATAGCGGAGCTGCCAAGGCCAAGGAATGTTAAAGAGGTACAAGCCTTTATGGGCCATTGTGGATATTACCGTAGGTTTATCCACATGTACGCGATCATAGCTAGACCCCTTTATGCCTTGTTGTCTAATTTTGAGTGGAACGACGAATGCGAGAATTCTTTCAATGAACTGAAGAAACGTTTGTGCACAGCACCAATATTGACCACTCCTGATTGGAATAAGCCATTCCATGTCCATGTGGATGCATCCAATCATGCCATAGGATGTGTGCTAGCACAACCCACAGGTGAAGGGAATTTAGATTTGCCCATAGCATATGCTAGTAGACAACTAAACCCAGCCGAAAGAAATTATACCACAACCGAGCGAGAAGGGTTAGGCATGGTATATGCCGTAAAGAAGTTTAGACACTATTTATTGGCCAACAAGTTCAAGTTTTTCACTGATCATCAAGCTTTGTTATATTTGGTCAATAAATCTTGCAATACTGGACGCTTAGTAAGATGGTTCCTCTTACTAATGGAGTATGACTTTGAAGTTGTTGTCAGGAAAGGTAGAACCCACCTTCGGGCAGATCACCTTTCTCGCATTACTTCAGGAGAGTCACCACAAGGAGTGTCTGATGAACTACCTGATGCTTATCTGTTCAATTTGGAAGTTGTTCCTAAATGGGCAAATAAGTTGGTACCAGTCCTAACCTTCGGCCCTGCAAATAAGAATGTGAAAACATCACAAGAAGAAATTGTAAAATCACAAAAATATCACATATTGGCAGGAAGCATGTACAAACAAGATACTGAGGGTGTATTAGCTTGTTGTGTCGAGGATGATGAACATAGTAGTTGGTTGCAGCAAGCTCATGAGGGATTGCTAGGAAATCACTATTCTAAACAACGAACATTGCAGAATTTGAAATGTTTAGGAGTGTATTGGCCTAGCATGGACAAAGAAATACATGAGTGGATCAAGAATTGTCCAATGTGCAGAGAGAGACCACCAGTGGAGCATGCGACCCTTTATCAAGTATCATTAATTCCAGATTGGAGTGCTCCATTGGTAGAGTTTATGAGATCGGGAAGATTACCCAAAGAGGCCAGTCTAGCAAGAAGACGAAATATGGAGCAAGAGGCTCAAGGCTATGCCTTAGTAGGAGAGAACCTATACCGAAGAGGTAAAGATGGTTACTTAAGACTGTGCGTTCATGAATCAGACTATTTAAGGGTCTTAGAGACTGCACACAGTGGTGTTGCAGGTGGACATTTTGGTCCTGACCGAGTGATTAAGACCATTCTATTCTCAGGACTTTGGTGGCCCACTCTTCATATGGATGCACATACCTATGTGAAGAAATGTGACACATGCCAACGTGCACAATATCCAGTTAGAAAAGACGAGATGCCTTTGAGGCCAATGATGGGAGGGCGTGCATTTTCGAAGTGGGGCATAGACTTCATAGGTCCTATTAATCCCCCAGCTAGAAACTCCCATGCAGAGTACATCATTGTAGCCACAGATTACCTTACAAAGTGGGTAGAAGTCAAAGCCACAACAAAGAATGATGCTCAGACTACGGCTAAGTTCTTATTCGAGAATGTGTTCACGAGATATGGACTACCAATAGAGTTGGTGAGCGATAGAGGCACACACTTCTTGAATGAAGTCATTGAAAATCTTCTCCAAGAATTCTTAGTGATACATAAGAAATCCGCCCCCTATCATCCACAAGCCAACGGACAAGCCGAGAGTACCAATAAGATCCTCTGTAACGTATTGACAAAACTGGTGAATAATAAACGCTCTGATTGGGACAAAAAACTTCATCATGCTGTTTGGGCTTATCGAGTTGCCTACAAAACGGTACTCAACGCCACCCCATTTCAGATGGTCTTCGGACAGAACGCTGTGCTACCACTAGATTTCTTAATCCCTGCCTTAAAAGTAGCACAAGAGTATGAGTGGAATGGGCATGAATTGTCCTCTAGGATCTTTGATCTCGAACGCTTGGGTGAAACGAGGCTACGAGCGGCAGCAGGCATCTACGCTGCAAAGAAGAGGCAAAAGGCATACTTTGATGCACACATCAAGGATAAGGGATTGAAAGAGGGAGATCTAGTGTTGGTATACACACTAAAACAACATGCCCGTAAGTTGGAAAAAAGAGGATATGGACCCATGATCATTAATAGAATTTCCACTAGTGGTGCAGTTCAGTTGGCCACTCTAGAAGGAGATATCTTGCCAAACTATATTAGTGGCTGCAGAGTCAAGCTATATCAAGAACCTCTTACTGAGGATATGCTAATGAGACTCAACACTGCTAAGAAGCGAAAAGAAGAAGAGTTAAGAGTGAGAGAAGAAGCACAGGTAGAGGCCAGAGAGCGTATTAGGCGAAATAAGTTAAGGCGATTAGGCTTAGATGTCAACTCAAAAGCCCCAAAATATCACATGGATATGTGTCAAAAGTCAGGCATTGCGACTTCTCAGGTCATTGACCGAAGACCCTTTGTGACCATAGAGATAGGACAAGGGAAGGGTGCAAGGACGGTGAAAGCATTGATTGACTCAGGTGCAGCAAGTAGTGCAGTTAGACTTTCCTACTGCCAAGACTTGGGGTTGAACATCAATCCCATAGAAGCTTATCTCATAGGATTGGGAGGTGTGGAAACCCCTTGTTTGGGCGAGGTGGAACTTCCCATCTACCTTCAAGATGTTCCAATGAAAGTCAAAGTGCTAGTATGTCAAGATGAGAACCTTACAGAACCACTTGTCTTGGGTCAAGATTGGATCTATGACCATGCAGTTAACTTAAACCTAAGAAGTCAAATTCTTCAAGTTTGGGTACATGAACAATGCATTACATTAGAATTAGAGAACTGCATGCTCCTAGATCATGGCACCACACACTCTCTTAGTTCTTCCAAGACTAATCATATGAAAGAAGATGTTGTATGTGTCAAAAGCTCTATGATGCAGAAGGAGTCAATCGTGGGAGACCAGGTTCGAAGGCGGGTGGATCTTTCTTCTTCTCCAAAGACTCAAGTAGCCACAGTAGTGAGCCCACCACACAAGCAAACACAACCGTTCACGACAACTGCTACATCAAATAGAAAGACACCATTCGATAAAAAAGCGGTTCCGGGCATGAAGCAGATCTGGGTACGCAAAGGAGAGCAACCACCAGCCTTACCCCCACAAATCCCATCCATGCACACTAACCAGGCCAGAAGACGAAGGAAGCAGCTCAGACGAGCTCCATCACAAGATATCCAGCAAGTTTGGGTGCCTAAGAAGTTAGCTGCAGCTCAACAAGGGCAATTACAGATGTGGGTACCTAAGAAGATCCTACACCCACAACAACCTTTGTTCTCCCACATGCAAAAGGTTTCAACAAAGAAGCCAAAAAGAGAAAAGGGTAAGAACCACGTACAGAGACCAAAGGAAGATCAAATCAGCTCTTCAACATTAGTAGGAAGACATGCAAAAAGGATATGGGTTTGGAAGCCAAAAGTGCAAGTAGTCTCCACCGAACCAAAGCATCAACCACACTGGATACCACAGTTCAGAAATCATCCAAAGAGAAAGACGCCTGAAGTGACCTCTACCGTGCCAAATGATGTTCTAAAATGGACTCCAATAAGGAGGATTACATCAGTTCGAGACTCAATGGATACCTCCACCAAGGTCGGCATCAACCTCCACAAATAACATCGAAAGCCTCGAACGAGCAACAGCCATGTGCTCCTTGCACAACCCTGTCTTTTGCACCATTTAGGTCATGCATTTCCAAAGTATGCATTAATATAGGGCCACATTACACGGCCGTGCATAGACACACTAGAGAATCCCATGCACAAGAGCACAGTGACATATGTCGAACATTTCTATTGATACTAACTTTTGTGTTCTTGTTTTGTGATACCCTGTTCCTCAAAAAAAAAAAAAAAAAAAAAAGAAGTGGGAGAGAGCTTGTTCCCAGGTTTGGCTTATGAAACATGAATGAGTCATGCTTAGTTGAAGGTGGAACTGTTGATTACTAGGCATTTATCAATTTGGATAAAAGTGTGTCTCGGCCAGCAGTGAGATTATTGCTGCCTTATCTGGTAGATGACAAGCATTTGGCATGAACATGGCATCTACAACTATGATTTTCTCTTACCATGGTAGGAATGAAGAGCTTGAAGGTCCGCAACTTGAGGGATGCTTAACTACTTCATGTACCAGAGCACCCAAGGAGATATCTGCACAAGGTAGTTCTGGAGGAGAAGACTCCTGCATATGGTGAGCTAAAGAGAATATGTGACACTCAGCTTGGTGTAGCTACCCGATGTTGCTTGCCAAGGAATATAAAGCAATTCAATTCTCAGTATTTCCTGAACCAGTATGGAACAGTAGCACTGGTGAATGGTCTATGTCAATCAGCATGGTAATCTCTTAGAAACTGGCACGTGTCCAATATTCCTCTGAGTGTCAATATAGGGAAGTGAACGTGCATGAGCCCAAGCTCAGAAATGCACATTGTTAGTGACAAATGTTGCTTTGAAAAGAGGAGAGGGGATCCACCACTCAAAAGATCTCATCAGTGGACAATCAACATGGACATTCATCAACAAGGTTCCATCCCAAAGGCTGAGTGTACAACACGAAGAGGCAAACATCCATCAACCTTTGCCATGGTAAGTATCTTTACTCTGGAAACACCATAACCATGATAGTTTAGGAAACCTCTTCGTCAGCATACCCTTGAGCACTTAGCTCAAGACCCGCAATTTTTGCACCATACTTCTTCCAATGCATTTTCCAAGTAAGCATGCGTAGGGCTACATTACAAGGCCGGGCACAAGGCACATACTTTTTTCAACCCAGGCACGAACACACTTACCCATCATTCATTATGGGTTATGAGTAGTTGGCATGAATGCTCTCAACATCATCTTTAAAAGAGCTAGCAGACATCTTGGGAACAACATCCATATCTCGGAAGCAAATTGAAGCCAGTAGTTGCTCCAAATCACTCTTGACCACCTCTTCTGAGCAACTTGCAGTTTTGGAAGCTCACAACGACACATTCTTGCTGGAATCCAAGGAACCAGCTCATACAACGGATGGATCTCAAAGCACTACACAGAACAGCCCTTCCAACAAGGGTCTGTCAGGGACGACAGACTCGAGAGGGGGGGGAGTGTTGAAGCTCAAAGTCAAGGACAAAGCATGGAAGCACATCAAAAGGTGGACACACGAGGAAAGGGAGCAAGTAGGGAGCTCCAAGAAGTGTATGTCAAATTTTCAGAAGAATCCCCTACAAAAATAGTGATTTTCATCACTAGAAACCATTGTAAATACCATTATCTATTTTTAGTAACTCCATTTTGTTCAAGCCGAGGAGTCCTCGAGCTTGAGGAGTATTAGAAGTACCATCGTACCAATTTTCATAATTTTTAGACTTCGTTTGAGCCCTCAAATAAGCCCTGGAACCTAATTTTTAACTAGGCCGGACACTAGGTCTGGACAGGGCCAAAACTAGTCAAAAAACTATAAAAAGAGCTAGAGAGCTCATTTTTGGGGTTAGCTTGTTAGAGAATAGAACTTTTGTAAGAGAACTCTTTTGCAATCTAAGCTTTCCATTGTTCCTCTCTTTGATCTTACTTTGTGTGTGTGTGTGTGTGTATGTGTGTGCATGTTTGTGTGCTTTCACTCACGCACTTGTGCCTTCACTTGCTCGTGGTCTTCATACCGGTCCTCACGTCTCCGCGGATTGACAAGTAAAGGAGGTGGTGCTTACGCTTGAGCTACACCTTAACACTTGAAATACTTTTCTCAAGTGTTCCAAGTGTTCCTGTTTTGATGCACTATAGATCAGAATGTCATCTAAAAAGTCTACTACAAAATGTCCTAGATAAGGCCGTAAAACACTATTCATGAGCTTCATAAAAGTGGCAGGAGCATTGGTGAGACCAAAAGGCATCACCAAAAACTCATAATGCCCATATCTAGTCCTAAATGCAGTCTTAGGGACATCCTCTGCCCTAATTCTAATCTGATGATATCCTGATCTAAGGTCAAGCTTGGTAAAATACCTAGCTTGATGTAACTGATCAAATAGATCTTCCAACCTAGGCATTGGAAATCTATTTTTGATAGTTACCTTATTAAGTGCTCTATAATCTATACATAGTCTCATAGAGCCATCTTTCTTTTTAACTAGGAGCATTGGCGATACCCATGGTGAGTTACTAGGTTTGATGAAGCCTTTATCTAAATAATCCTGCAATTGCTTCTCAACCTCCTCATGCTGAGAAACACTAAGCCTATAAGGTGGTCTACAAATAGGGTTAGTGTTAGTAACAACCTCTATGGCATGGTCAATGTCCCCTCTCTCAGGTGGTAGCCCTCTAGGTAAGTCAGTGGGAAAAACATCTCTGTATTCAAACATAAGATCCTTAAAACTTTTAACTACACACTCTAATGATGAGACTATACAACTCTAATGATGAGATGAGAGGTGCACTAGGTACATCTCTCTCTCCCTGAATATAAACTTTACTTCCATTCTTTTCAAACTCGAGTGTGTTATTTTGATAGTTGCGTTTAAGTGTATCTCCCAACCCCCATAGCCACTCTCTTCCTAAGACTAGATCTGTCCTCTCCATGTTCATAATTTGGAAGTCCATATGGTCTGTATAATCCTGCATCTTGACTTCCAAATTGGATACCATAGTATCCCATATTCTTTTATCTTGCCCTTGCATCATAGATACAATGTATTTATGTGCACTAGGCTGTTGGGGAATCTTCAATTTCTTGACCAAAGCATAGTTTATGAAGTTATGAGTGGCAGAGTCATCTGTCATGACTCGCACCCTGGTCTTGTATACACTACCATGTAGCTTGACCAAGTCATGTGGTCCAAACTGCGGTGACCACAATGACTGAGTCAAACAACACGTGTGCTCTATATCCTCGTGCATCACCTCCACTCCCTTGCAGCTAGAGCTGCCATGAATGGGAAGGGTCTGCACTAGGTGGACCGCCTTTTTGCCCCTTTCAGGAGCCGTACTAGACTCTGGTCCTTTCTTCTTTTCTTCCCCCTTCTTGAGTGGACAGTTCCACTGTGAATGGCTAGGGGATAGGCACCTAAAACACAGGTTCTCTCTTTTGGCCTTCTCAAACTGGTCTGTGGATAGCTTAGGCCCTTGTGATCTTTGTTTTTTAATAAAAACCTTGTTTTTCCCGAAAGGAAACTTCTTCTTAAATTTAGTGGTGCTAAGAGGTTTAAGGGGCTGATCCGTCTCCATAGGAGTATACTGAGGACGGTTATGGTCCTCATATATCTGTGCGTATTTGATCGCCTCCTCAAACGTCTTAGGCGCATTCCTCCTGACTTCCCTCTTTATGGCTTTATCCAAGCCCCTAACAAACCCTCTGGTCTTCTGAAAATCATCTAGACCCTTAAGCTTCAAAGTGATCTCTCTATAGTGGGATAGATAGACTGAAAGAGGCATGCCTCTTTGAGTAATCCTATCCCACTCATCCCAATTCCTCTCCTCTTCATTTTCAGAAAGAAACTCTTTTAGGAAAAGAGTCTCAAACTGAGTCCAATCACTAGGGATAGAGTTCGCCTCCTTAAGACTCATCCACCACTTATAAGCACGCGGGCCGAGGGAGAGACTCGCCTCTAGCACACGATACTCAGGTGGGGTGCCCTTCAATTGATGGAAATCATGCCACTTTTGTAAAAAAGTGTAGATTGCATCCTTATTCCTGTCTCGGTCATCCCCCGTGAAGGTAGGTGGCTTCAAGTCTTTCAGGAGGGGAGCTTCCCTAGAGCTCTCTCCTTTATGTTTACTAGGAAGACAGGTCTCTTTCCTAGTAATCTCTAGAGGAATGGTAGGAGTCTCTCTTTCCTCCCTAGCTAGGAAAGAGGTGACACTAGTCTCAAGGGAGATCATTTGAGACTTAAGCTGCTGTATAAGAGACGTAATGCTACCCAAATCTTTCTCTAACTTAAGGGTTTGCTCTTTCAATTCAATGAATTGGTCACGAGTGACAAATTCATCCATAAGCTCTTCATAAGTATACTCTTGCTGTGAAGGCTCTTTTTCTTCTAAATTCTCTTCTATTTCTTGTCCTAACTCTACTTCTTCCATCCTAGCATCCTGATCCTCTAGTTGCTCTCTAGGTGGAGAAGTGGTCTCAACTACTTGTTTGCCTTTAGTTTCCATGTTTAAGTACCCTTCCCCCGTTTGCTAACTAGAGAGTATGAAAATGAATGGAAGTAGAGTTTAAATATGCAAGAAGAAGAGAGATATAACACAAGAGCACTTCCTGAAAATGAAGAGGAGAGGAATTGGGATGAGTGGGATAGGATTACTCAAAGAGGCAGGCCTCTTTCAGTCTATTTATCCCACTATAGAGAGATCACTTTGAAGCTTAAGGGTCTAGATGATTTTCAGAAGACCAGAGGGTTTGTTAGGGGCTTGGATAAAGCCATAAAGAGGGAAGTCAGGAGGAATGCGCCTAAGACGTTTGAGGAGGCGATCAAATACGCACAGATATATGAGGACCATAACTGTCCTCAGTATACTCCTATGGAGACGGATCAGCCCCTTAAACCTCTTAGCACCACTAAATTTAAGAAGAAGTTGCCTTTCGGGAAAAACAAGGTTTTTATTAAAAAACAAAGATCACAAGGGCCTAAGCTATCCAGAGACCAGTTTGAGAAGGCCAAAAGAGAGAACCTGTGTTTTAGGTGCCTATCCCCTAGCCATTCACAGTGGAACTGTCCACTCAAGAAGGGGGAAGAAAAGAAGAAAGGACCAGAGTCTAGTATGGCTCCTGAAAGGGGCAAAAAGGCGGTCCACCTAGTGCAGACCCTTCCCATTCATGGCAGCTCTAGCTGCAAGGGAGTGGAGGTGATGCACGAGGATATAGAGCACACGTGTTGTTTGACTCAGTCATTGTGGTCACCGCAGTTTGGACCACATGACTTGGTCAAGCTACATGGTAGTGTATACGGGACCAGGGTGCGAGTCATGATAGATGACTCTGCCACTCATAACTTCATAAACTATGCTTTGGTCAAGAAATTGAAGATTCCCCAACAGCCTAGTGCACATAAATACATTGTATCTATGATGCAAGGGCAAGATAAAAGAATATGGGATACTATGGTATCCAATTTGGAAGTCAAGATGCAGGATTATATAGACCATATGGACTTCCAAATTATGAACATGGAGAGGACAGATCTAGTCTTAGGAAGAGAGTGGCTATGGGGGTTGGGAGATACACTTAAACGCAGCTATCAAAATAACACACTCGAGTTTGAAAAGAATGGAAGTAAAGTTTATATTCAGGGAGAGAGAGATGTACCTAGTGCACCTCTCATCTCATCATTAGAGTTGTATAGTCTCTGTTGTTCACAGCATGTACAGGATATGTTTTTATTGTATAGTTATGATATGGAGCATTGTATAGACAGCCCATCTGATGTATATTTTCATGCTTTGAATGTAAATATGAACAGGACTTTCTACTATTCTTTTTTGCAAGAGTGTGTAGTTAAAAGTTTTAAGGATCTTATGTTTGAATACAGAGATGTTTTTCCCACTGACTTACCTAGAGGGCTACCACCTGAGAGAAGGGACATTGACCATGCCATAGAGGTTGTTACTAACACTAACCCTATTTGTAGACCACCTTATAGGCTTAGTGTTTCTCAGCATGAGGAGGTTGAGAAGCAATTGCAGGATTATTTAGATAAAGGCTTCATCAAACCTAGTAACTCACCATGGGCATCGCCAATGCTCCTAGTTAAAAAGAAAGATGGCTCTACGAGACTATGTATAGATTATAGAGCACTTAATAAGGTAACTATCAAAAATAGATTTCCAATGCCTAGGTTGGAAGATCTATTTGATCAGTTACATCAAGCTAGGTATTTTACCAAGCTTGACCTTAGATCAGGATATCATCAGATTAGAATTAGGGCAGAGGATGTCCCTAAGACTGCATTTAGGACTAGATATGGGCATTATGAGTTTTTGGTGATGCCTTTTGGTCTCACCAATGCTCCTGCCACTTTTATGAAGCTCATGAATAGTGTTTTACGGCCTTATCTAGGACATTTTGTAGTAGACTTTTTAGATGACATTCTGATCTATAGTGCATCAGAACAGGAACACTTGGAACACTTGAGAAAAGTATTTCAAGTGTTAAGGGAAAATTCGCTCTTTGCTAAGGAGTCAAAGTGTGAATTTTTCAAGAAAGAGGTTAAATATCTTGGGCATATAGTCTCCCAGGATGGAATCCAGATGGATCCTGAAAAAGTAAGGGCTATTATGCAATGGCCACATCCACGGAACCTGGAAGAGCTGCAGATCTTCCTAGGTTTATCAGGTTTCTATCAAAGATTCATTAAGAACTATGCCAAAATTGCTGTCCCGATGACGGAACAGCTTAAAGGGAAAGGGAAAGCCTTTCATTGGGGAGACGAACAGAAGCAAAGTATGGAAAAGTTGAAGGTAGCAATTGCTACAGCTCCACTTTTACATATAGCAGATCCCAATAAACCATTTGTGGTTGAGACTAACGCGAGTGATTTTGCTATAGGAGCGGTTTTAGTACAGGATGGTCGACCATTAGCTTTTGAGAGCAAGAAACTAGAACCGGCTCAAAAGAATTACTCAGTCTATGAGAAGGAGTTGTATGCAATAGTCCTTGCTTTGAAAAAGTGGCGTCATTACTTATATGGTGCCAAAGTTACGATAGTGTTTGATCAAGAGAGCATTAAGTGGCTCTCTAATCAAACAGACCTTAAAGGTCGTAAGGCCCGATGGGCAGAGACCCTTCAAGAGTTTGATTATGAGCTTAGGTATAGGAAGGGAAAGTTTAATGTGGTGGCTGATTCACTTAGCCGCATGCCTATGCTCAATGGACTGAGTTTTACTCAGATCACTAGTGAGCTACTTGAGTCTCTTAGAGGGAAATGTAGGCTTGATCCTACATATTCCGAAATTTGTGAAGCCATAGAGAATGGGGATCGTGATATACGGGTTTCCAATGAGGATGGAGTATCGACGGGTACTCAAGAAGGATTCAAGTGGAAGAATTACAGTGTCCAAGATGGATATCTGTTATATAAAGGTAAGGTGTGTGTCCCTAGAGATACTGAGATGAGATAGCATATTTTATATGAGTGTCATGACACACCTAGTGCGGGACACCCAGGAGTTAACAAGACTTATGATCTTGTTAAGAGGCAGTTTTATTGGCCTGGACTTCATAAGGACGTCCTAGAGTATGTACTTAAGTGCAATAAATGCCAGGTCAACAAAGCTGAGAGGTTGAGGATTGGAGGGCTACTCCACCCATTGGATATTCCCAATGGGAAGTGGGAGAGTATCTCCATGGACTTTATAGTCGGATTACCTAAGACACAGAGAGGGCACGACTCGGTCTGGGTAATTGTGGATAGGTTAACCAAAATGGCTAGGTTTATTCCGACACGTACTACAGTGAAGACACCTGAGTTGGCTAGACTCTTTGTAGAGAACCTATACCGGTTATATGGTCTTCCTTTAGACATAGTTTTTGATCGGGATAGGAAGTTTACTAGCCACTTTTGGAGAGCGGTCTTCAAAAGGTTGGATACAAAGCTTAGCATGAGTACGGCCGAACATCCACAGTCGGATGGGCAAACAGAAAGGGTTAACCAAATCCTAGAGGATATGCTTCGAGCATATGTGAATGAAAGGCAAACTAATTGGGAAGAGTACTTACCTATAGTAGAGTTTGCATATAATAGTGCCAAGCACTCTTCCACTGGGCATAGTCCATTTATGCTTATGTATGGGTTTCAGCCAAGGGCTCCTTATGCAGTTGGCTTGCAGAATGAAAAAGTTCAAGCTGCAAAGGACTTCTTGGAAGAAATGAATGATATGCTTAGACTTGCTAAGGACAGCATTAGGAAAGCTCAGGATAGGGCTAGAGCCTATGCTGACCCTCAAAGGAGAGATATCAACTTTGAGGTAGGAGAACAAGTCTATCTTAGAGTTCCATCTAGGTCTGAAACCATGAAGACAGGACCTTGTCCAAAATTATCTCCTAGGTATTGTGGACCTTTCCAAATACTTAAGAGAATAGGAAAGATGGCTTACCAGCTCCAACTTCCAGAGAATAGTCAAATCCATCCAGTTTTTCATGTTAGCCGGCTTAAGAAAAGACTGGGTGAATCTGACAACCTCATTCCAGATAGTGAGGTAGTAGAGCCTATTTCTGTTCAATCTATTCCACATGAGCCAGAGAGCATACTACACACTCGAGAGAAACGGACGAGGAGTCACTTGTATAAAGAGTGTCTAGTAAAGTGGAAAGATAGTTCAGAAGATAGTGCCACATGGGAGCGGGTTAGCACCCTTCAGAGACGGTTTCCCAGTTTCAGTTTACCTTCCCAAGAGTTTTCTTAAGGGGAAGGATATGGGGAAACAACACGGAGACAGGACCATGTATTTCTATACATGGGGATATAGTGGGAGTAGTGTTATTATTAGTTCTCTCTTTCTATTAGACCTTCCAATACCATTTTTGAGGACAAAAATGGATTTAAGGGGAAGGAAATATTATATGGAGAACCCCTCAGAAGAGGTGTGAACCACCTCTTAGATTGGTTATTACATGGGCTCACACATGAGTGCCATGTGGCACTCATGTGTGAAGCCATGTGGGGGGATGACTCACAATGATGAAGAGAGAGAAAGGGTAACTAATGATAGACTACGCGGCTGGGCGGTCATTCGAAGAAGTATCTCCGTGCGCACTCATCTCTGAGAAGACGACCTCGATAGTCGTGCAGAAGTTAGCAAAATTGGGGAGCTCATCGGAGCATTCATTCAACTCTTAGATTGGTTATTACATGGGCTCACACATGAGTGCCATGTGGCACCCATGTGTGAAGCCATGTGGGGGGATGACTCACAATGATGAAGAGAGAGAAAGGGTAACTAATGATAGACTACGAGGCTGGGCGGTCATTCGAAGAAGTATCTCCGTGCGCACTCATCTCTGAGAAGACGACCTCGATAGTCGTGCAGATGTTAGCAAAATTGGGGAGCTCATCGGAGCATTCATTCAACAAGTACCATATCATGGGAGGAAGTATGTACAAGCATACAGATCAAGGAATATTATCTTGTTGTGTGGAAGAGGATGAGTACGCTAAATGGTTGCAATTAGCACATGTAGGTGCATTAGAGAAACACTACTCAAGACAACAAACCCTACAGACACTGAGGAGACTTGGAGTGCACTGACCGACTATGGAAGAAAATGCCGATAAGTTGTGTAAGGAAGGCCCAGTCTGTCATATTAGACCACTTGTGGAGCACGCTACACTGTACCAAGTGTCTTTAATACCAAATTGGAGTGAACCATTGGTAGCCTTCTTGAGGACGAAAACATTCCCTCGAGATATGACATTGGCCAGACAAAGAAGTCTCGAACAAGAAGCCCTAGATTACTCACTCATTGGTGATAATCTATACAAGTGTGGTAAAGATGGTTACCTCAGATTATGTGTCCATGAGAGCGAATATCTTAAGATCTTGGAAACTGCTCACCAGGGTGTAGCAGGAGGACATTTTGGACCAAACTGCGTAATTAAGGCAATTCTATCTGCAAGTTTGTGGTGGCCAACCCTTCACATGGATGCACATACCTATGTGAAGAGGTGTGATGTTTGTCAGCAAACTCAGTATCCTATACGCAAGGATGAGATGCCATTGAAACCTATGATGGGTGGATGTGCATTCTCTAAGTGGGGAATAGACTTTGTCGGTCCTATTAATCCCCCAGCTAAGGGTTCACATGTTGAATACATCATTGTGGCCACAAACTGGATAGAAGTAAAAGCCACCACGAAGAATGATGCTCAAACGATAGCTAAGTTCCTATTTGAGAATGTGTTCACAAGATATGGATTATCTATAGAGCTAGTAAGTGATAGAGGGACTCACTTCTTGAATGAAGTCATTGAAAATCTTCTTCAAGAGTTCTTGGTGATACACAGAAGTTTGCCCCCTATCATCCACAAGCTAATGGCCAAGCTGAAAGCACAAATAAGATTCTATGCAATGTGCTGACCAAATTAGTGAATAATAAACGCTCTGATTGGGACAAACAGCTACAACACGTTGTTTGGGCATACCGAGTTGCCTATAAAATGGTACTCCAAGCCACACCCTTTCAGATGGTATTTGGCCAAAATGCAGTGCTACCATTGGACTTCTTGATACCTACATTGAAAGTAGCACAAGAGCATGACTGGTCAGGCTATGAGCTCTCCTCTAGAATCATTGACCTTGAACGACTAGGTGAAACAAGATTAAGAGCTGCAGTAGGAATATATGCAGCCAAGAAAAGATAAAAAGCATATTTTGATGCACACGTGAAGGATAAGGGCTTGAAAGCAGGAGACCTAGTCCTAGTCTACACCTTGAAGCAACATGCACGGAAATTAGAGAAGAGAGGCTATGGACCAATGATTATCAATAGGATCTCCACAAGTGGAGCAGTTCAACTAGCCACTCTAGAAGGTGACATCCTACCAAGTTACATTAGTGGATGTAGAGTCAAGTTATATTAGGAACCCCTCATGGAGGAGATGTTAAATCGACTCAATACTACAAAGAAATGTAAAGAAGAGGAAAAGCGAATCTGAGAAGAAGCATAGGCAGAAGCATTGGAACACATCCGAAGAATGAAAGTGAGGAGACAGGGTAGAGATCAACCTAGGAGAGATGCCTATGCAGATCAAGGATATCATATGGCTATGTGCAAAGTCTCAAGTGTAAGTTCCAATAGAATAATTGACCGACTTCCTTTTGTAACCTTAGAGATAGGACAAGGAAATAGTGCAAGAACCGTACGAGCCTTGATTGATTCAGGTGCAGCCACTAGTGCTATTAAACTTTCTTACTGTCGAGAATTGAACTTAAATGTAAATCCTGTAGAAGCATACCTCATAGGATTGGGAGGTGTGGAAACCCCTTGCATAGGCGAGGTGGAACTTCCCCTCTACATCCAAGATGTTCTTATGAAATTTAAGGTGCTAGTGTGTCAAGATGAGGATCTCACTGAACCTCTTGTCTTGGATCAAGACTAGATCTATGATCATGCAGTCAACCTAAACCTAACAAGTGGACTTCTTCAGGTCTGGGTAAATCGGAACCGCATTACACTTGAGTTAGAAAATGAAGCACTCAAGGAAATAGGAAAGGAACAAACTCCCGGTCCTTCTAGGAGTACACATGAAGATGACAATGCTATTTTTGTCCAAAACTATGTGCTGCAGAGGGATGATTGTCTCAACAAAGAAGTCGAAGATATGATGGAACTCCCGTCTTTTCCAAAGGCCATAGGGATACAACAACCAAAGGTGGATCAAATGCAGAAGACAGAGATGATCTATGCTCGAAGCCAAAAGAAAGTATGAAGCACGGTGCCTCAACCACCAAAACAAGTGTGGGTGCCGAAAGGTGACCAACCTGTCGCAGTCCAATGACAACCACTGGCTCAACTTCATATTTGTGAGCAATGACAGGACACTAATAAGAAGTCTTTCAAAAATTCTTCTACTAAAGTGAAGTCTATCTGGGTACCCAAGAAGTCGATGAAGGCTGACCCACAATCAAGACAAATTTGGGTGCCTAAGGCTTGCTTGTGGGCTCAAATGGCCACACAGAGACCACACCATGTACAACATGGTTCACTCACTCGAACAGCTGATACCTACTCTTATTCGACATGCACAAACACATATTCGCCCATGAGCACGAGTAGAATCACTTGTAAATGGATCCCTAAAAAGCCTCATTTCCAAGTAGCCCTGTTGATCATGCCCTCCAGAGTCTCCAGAAAATCAAAAGAGAAAGCAATCCACTATGTGTGGCAGCCCAAACCTTGTAATAAACCCCCCGACCCCAACTTGTAAATTCATCTCCACCTACTAACTGCATCATCCTCACACTACATCGTTCCACTTAGCTCATAGGACTACTTGTTCACTAACAACACACACAATCATCGAGCACTCACTGATCTACTAACCCATCACTGACCTCATGTTAATGTTGTAACGGGAACAAAAATTGTTCTATCTTGTCCATTACAATGTTAATGCATGATTCTATATTTTCACAGAACCAGCAAATAAGAAGTAACATGGCAGAAGCAAGAGGTACCAGTTCACAGGCGGGGTCCAACGCCCAAATAGTGGACATTGAAACTCTCCTCCTCGAACCACAACTCATCGAGAGGCCTTACGAACTTAGAGCAGTGCATGTAATTCCCATTTAGGACCCTCGTAGGGACACACTTCTCAAGTAGGTAAACATGCACATTGGTTCAGCGATGTCGCAGGTCCATTGGGTGAGGGTACCTACTTTTGGGAAGCAGAAATCGAATTTAATGGCAAATGGGGAAGATACCATTTCTTTACCCGTGAATTCGTGAAATATCAGGATGCAGAAGTAATGAGATCTGTATGGATGAAGGCGGGCTTGGACAACTATTTTAGAGCACTCTTACCTAAGCCCAATTTTCTCCATTGCTCCTACTTGATCAATACCATTACCCCTAGCAGAGCCAAGAGAGGTGATAGTACCTTTGTGCTACCCTCATTAATGCCAGGCCACGAGCTAAAAAGATTCAAATTAATCCTCAACCTAGTACGGAGGCCTTAGACATGAATGGTATGCACATTCCCACAGAGAAAGAAACATTGATCCCTGGAAGAATGAAGCACAAAGATCGTAACAAAATTAAAGGATATGGTAGCAACGACACTACCATCGCTCTCCACTTACGCACTGTCATGCAACACTTTGCCTTTCCAGCTCAGGAGCGGTTCACCATGCCACCCAAAAGAATTTGGTTCAGCTTGTACTTGGTGGAGACAGAAAATCTCACAATCAACCTACCTCAATGGATCATAGATCAAATCCACTTAGCACATCAGCACTGGAATAAGAAACATAAAAATGTCCTTCACGAATACTACGCGCTAACAAAGATCATTTACAGAGCACTGGTGTGGTCCAGAGCTCAAGAATTCCAGAGGAGGCCATCAACAACAGGGCCACCATCGAAGAAAATGAGAGGAGCGGTCCAACTACCATGTGCACCAACAAGAGATGCCACCACCACACCAGAGGTGACACCACCACAAACACGATTTGTCCATCCGTTTATGATTCGCTTACCCAGACAAAGTGCAGAAGGACCCAATCTAGTTTTCCCTCTGATTCCCTCTGACTTGGATTTCCCACAAGGTTACACCCTAGAGGATTTGACAGATGAAGAAATTGCCCGAATGATTAATGCGGCTAATCTTGAGACGGAGGAAGCCCAGACCCAAGGACCACAACCTACCACAGGGACTTCAGCTCATTCCCAACCTGAAATAGTGGATGTCGATGAAGATCAAGAAGAGGGTGATGAAGAGGAGGCAGACGAGGAACATGACCAAGAGCAAGAAGAAATTACAAAACTAGCGAGTGCCCCAGCATATACTGCGCAAATCAAAAGATTATATGAGACTATGAAGAGAGTCCAAGAGCATCACAAGCTATCACTGGAAACAGGAAAGATGCTAATAAGTCAGATGTTAGGAGAAGAAGGAGTGGACGAACTGTTTATTGAATCCTTGAACATGCACGCAGATGCGTTGGGCTTGGATGAAGCCATTCATTCAGCTATGGCTTACATTCATCGCTTTGAGAAACGAGTGCCTACCCGTTCCCTTCACTCCAGAAAGCAAATCCACATAGATGTATCGGCACCAGGAGATACCACACAGAATGAAGAACATCATGAGGCACCACCATCACCACACTCCTCACCTCTCACTGCACAATTCACTTTCCCCCATGACACGACCACCCCAACTTCCACAATCACCACATATGTTATGGGAATTCCTCTACCTTCTAGCACCCAACTGGGAGGGGTTACCATGCCTACATTCACCACCTTATTCACAAACATCACATCCACCCCACCCAGTGTTCCCATCTACACTATCACTCACACTTTTGATACCATGGAAACATCCCCAGCCACAACACCACTCCCTCCCCCCACACTCCCACAATCTCCCATACCCCCTCCTCCCACATCACCTCTTGATTCCACTTCATTCACTATCCCATTCCCCCTGCATCCTCCACCTTCCCAGCATTCTTAAGTGTAAATAATGTGTTTTCTACTTTACATCAATGTGTATATCAACTACAGAGTGAATATCAGACTCTTGAAGGTCACCATTGTCAATTAACTATGGACCACTAGCAGCTATAGAAGCATCTTGCAGCCTTGGAAGAAGAAAAAAGTGACCTAAATCAATGTTACACTATGCTTGAGCACGCCCACCATACCCTTTTGGAAGCTCCCCAGCCATCTGAATCCTTTGAAGTTAAAAAACTAACAACTCTACTTGAACTTTATCAGTCAAAAAATGTCAAAGTCCGTCGCAACCTGACCTTACTCAGAAAACACATGGCCATGGCCCTAAAAAAAAATAAATGACTTCAAAAGAAGAACGAAGAAAATTTAGAGGCAGAAACGGAAAGCTCCCCCCAAGAGATCCACCCAGAAAGATTCGAAGTTGTTTCTTCAGTGACTATGAAGACCAGTCTTGAGAGCTATGCCGATCTTTTGGAAGCACATGATGATGTGGCAAAAGAACGAGATACACTACGCCACCAGCTAAGGGAACAGGAAGAACAACCCAAGGTCACAGAAAAGGCATCGGCTTCAGAGGAGGTAAAGGCACTAAAAGAGTAGGTTGAAGAATTGCAAAGGAAGCTACTTGAGTATGAAAGACAACCCTCTCCAATTATCGAACCAGAGCCAGACGAATTGATTCCCATCAAAGTGGATGAGTCGTATGAGGAACCCTATGTTCCTATGCCTATGTCGGGCGGCTAGAAAACATCGAAAGGAATAGACACCCTGGAAGTCGAAGCACCCAAATGGCTTCAAAAACTCGAAAAGACAGCCAAAACCCATGAAGATCGTGTTGCAGTCCAAATCCAATCAATGGCTAAACTGGAGGAAACTATCATAAACTCCAAGTACTTCAGGCACATGTCACATCACCGCTCGATAGGAACAAACAATGATCAATATGTGCCTTACTATGTGCTCTTAGCAGATTACAATGCGGAGATTCAACGAAGGTGTGGCAAAGCCCCGACTTTTGCCACTCAATTTGGTCCTGAAGATCTACCTGAACGTGCGAAAAAAGGATTAACCTTCCAACCCACCTGGCTGATTCGTCTCCTTGAAACATATCCAGAAATGGTCCGCACATGGAACAACATGCCACTATTTATCAAGTATAATCCATGTTACATTCCAGTCCTCCGAAGATGCACCTGGCCAGAGTTTGCCATTGTTGTCAAGAATGTCAAAGGCTGCGCAAAGTGGTTGAATTATGTCCATCTAGCACCCCCACAAGGACAGCCCTCGATTGCATATATGATTTATACCATCCGTCACTGGAGTCTTAGACTACGGAACACCCCTAATGTGATGGCTCAAATGTGTATGAAGATATTTGAACTAATGTTGGTCACATTCAGAACATTCAAAAACATCAAAGACCCACATTTCTCAGGAGTCTGCTTCACTGTAGGCAACCTAGACCTGGTATATGACATGAGCACTACCCCCTCAATCAAGGTAATATATGCTTGGCACGCAAGAATAAAGTACCTCCCAGCTTGCTTCAAACAAACTTTCGAGGAGATGTTTGTCACAAGGTTCTGGGAATATCACTCGAAAATATTCATACCCAGGCCCTCACATCTCCTCCAACTGTTCAATGTGGAGAGGACCTTACACTCAGATCAATTGTAGTTGCCACATCCGGACATTCCAGGGCCAGTAGATTGGGATGCTTTATTAACAGACTTAGCATGGGGGTTGCGGCTAGAAGAACACCACCTAGCTTCAGATGTGGTTGAATACTATGTCAAACGCTCAGCCAAACAAGGGTCTGTCAAAGATGACAGAAGCGAGAGAGGGGGGAGTGTTGGCTATGGTCAGGGTAGTCAAGGACTTATGAGACAAGGAAGCCAACGAGAAGGGCCAAGTAGGCAGAGCAGTCAACGCAGATCTGGCAAATAGGCCCTTAAATTTTTCCATGAAGAAATACTTCCCAAATAGTGATTGTAGTCACTCCACACCATTGTAAATACCACTCCACCTTTTTGTAGCTCCATTTTGTAAAATCCAAGGATTCCTTGAGCTTGAGGAGCATTAGAAGTACCTACCTATCAATTTTCATATTTTCTAGACTCTGTTTGAGCCCTCAAATACACCCTAGAACCTAATTTTTAACTAGGCCAAACACTAGGTCTGGACAGGACCAAAGCTAGTCAAAAGCTATAAAAAGAGCTAGAGAGCTCATTTTTGAGGTTAGCTTGTTGTAGAATTGAACTTGTAAGAGCATTTTGAGTGATCTAAAGAACTCCATTGTCTCTCGCTTTGTTCTTGCCTTGTGTGTGCGTGTGTATATGTGTGTGCATGTTTGTGTGCTTCTCACTCACACACTTGTCCCATCACTTGTTCGAGGTCTTCATACCATCCTCACATCTTCCCAGATTGACATTAAAGGAGGTGCTACTCATCATTGAGCTAGAGACCCAATCCTGGCACTTTGGATCATTCTACACGTTAATAGGGAAAGCAAATGAGGACCGACATCGAGGAACCATAACATAGCATGGATTGTACATTATGTGGGTAGGAGCTTTAGACCAAGCATATAGCATTTTTGGGTATTCTCTCAAAAGCTCCCACCTATAGTTTGGTTGAAAGATAAGGTGTCATGACCCTCATTAGTGACATGTCCTCCCATTGTTTCTTGTGGTTCATACACTTCTTTGAGAGTGGGGCCAATTGGAATAGTGATCAGCTCATCAGGCCCTAGGAGGTCTAATGGGGAATCAAGCCTTTGGAGTGTTGTCTGTTCTGCTAGCTAGTTTTGAAGCTCAATCACACACATGTAGTGTTTTTTATTTTTCCAAGATCTCTAGTGGAGTAACATTTTGCGAGGGAGGTGGACTTGGCTATTCTGCTAATAGTTTGGTAGTTGTGGCATTCTCAAGAGTGTTACATTCTTCTGTAAGGATGTCATAATCCTCAAGCAATCAAGCATGGTCTTCTAAGAGAAGCTTTATAGTGTCAAAGGGGATTGCTTGGAATCACTTGGGACTAAGTGACATGCCAGGGTTATTCTTCGTCGCTTCAGAATTTTCCTTGATTTTCTCTTGTAACCTTTGATTTTCTTCTGGTGTTGCGGTGAGGTGATGTCAAAGAAGTCCCATATTCCGAGTTAATAATGCATTGTATTTTGTTTGCAGTCAGACTTGATCTTTGGCTTCTTCGATGGCCTCTTTGGTCTTCTGTTCTATCTCTAACTCCATAGTATGATATGAGTCTTTAACCTCTTTGTAGTAGGCATTGAGGGAAGCATTCTTTATGCTTAATGAGTTAAGACTAGCCTGGAGTTGGGTGTTGGTTTGTTGCAAGTCTTGGTATCTCTGACCTAGGGAGATGAATTCGGTGTGAACTTGATGCATGTTGTTGAACATCTGCTTTAATGCATTGTTGATGATGCATGATGAGAAGGTGGAGAGTGAATGCATGGTGGTATGCAGGCCACTATGAGATGCAGAGGGGAAGGGGAAGGGAGCAGTGGATATTGAAGTGAATGTGGTAGTGAGTGATTGTGAAGTGGACGGTGTGGAGGTGGAAAGTGGTGTCAAAATTGTGAATGGAGGTGTCGTGGATGGTTAGATGTCCATGTCATTGCACATGTGATTAGTGTTGTCAATGGTGTAGAGTGAGTGCATGCAAGTGAAGATGCAAGTGATAAAAGATAAATAACCAAGACTGATGTCTAAACGGGTGGAATGGACCCCGATAAGTGTACTTGATATATCAATGGTTGGGTCAGAGGGTTGAAAAAAGGTTAGATAAGGGATGAAAGATAGGTGGCGTTGAGTGGAGTAAAGGAAAAAAATGATTGGGTGGAGGGCATGCAGAGAGGGCATAGAGGTGGAAATGGTGGCAAGGGTGGGAGAGAGTGTGAAGGAGTAGAAGTTAGAAAGGTGGCAAAAGTGGGTTGAAGGGGTGGAAGACTAACAATGGGGGTGGAGTAGGTAGTGGCGGGTGCTGAAGTTACAAGGTTTGTATCGGTTGATGGATTGGAAGTCTAGGGAGGGGATTGATGGGTAGACAGGGGGGGTGTTTTGAAGGTGGCTTGAATGTCCTGGGTGAGGGGGAACTTGCAAATATTGAGGAATTGGCAGGCTTGACGAGAGAGGTTATATTGATTGGAGGAATTGGTGAAGGTGTATGTCCACAAATAGTAGATTGGCAAGAGAGGTTGGGTGAGACAAGAACCTGAATGTGTGAGCCGGCTTGAGGTTGAAGTCTGATGTGTCATGGATCGAATCTTGGAAGAGGTTGTTGTCTCAAACATTTAAGGGCTTTCATAGTGCCCATTGCCTCAATTAACATGTTGAAGGCACTGATGAATGATGCATCAAAGCGACTATTATTGAGCTCTCTCTGCAACAAATCATGACTTTGTTGCTTTGTAAGTTGCCTCTGGGACCACACTTCTTGCATCTTCGTATAGAGCCTTTGCACTGCTAGAGTGTAAGCTGTGGTATTCGAGGTGGTTTGCTCTTCAAAGATTTGTATCCCTCCTTGTTCTTCTTTGTTGGTGCCAAGTTCAAGCCCACACATTTGGCTTGAAGTTCATGAACATATGAAGCTCCATGGAAACCATTGCTAGGAAGATTCTTTATCTTTACCATTTGTAAAAGTCATTTTTTGACTTGAGAGAATATTTTGTAATCACCTACCAAAAACTCGTGGACTTGTTAGATAGAAAAGTAACTACTTCATTGAGGGAATATTTCCTAGATTGAGGAATACTTTTAGAGAGAGCCAAAAGTTGAATTCAAATTCAAATTTGAATGAAGCACTTATAAAATGTAGCATGTAAAAGTCGCAGTTAGAAGTGACTCCTTTCCCAAGTTCTCCATTGCCATTTTGTAAGAGAGTGAGGTCTACATTGTAGCCTACACTACTCATCATCATTAGTCTATGATTGTCAAGCCTATGATCTTGTACAACATTGTTCATTAATACAATAGATCTACATTGCTCATCTATGATCTCTCTATCATAGTCATTCGTAACAGTCAACTTGTACTGCTCATATCTCAACCATTTCTTCACCATTTTCAATGTTCTATATCTTGTTGGAATCAGTTTTAGGGTTTCTACAGGCTCATAGATTTTGAAGGAAATCTATTCAGCCAATTTGGAGAAAAGTGCATCGAAAGACTCACTAGTCAAACTGTATAGAGGTCCTAAAAAATCGGGGGTAATGATTTGATTCCTAAATATATTGCTCTGTGTATAGTGCATCATTTCAAGTGATTCCACTTGGAATCATTAGCTTACTAAGCTAGTTAGATGCCTCTAAAAAGGAATTTTTATAATTCCTACTGTACTAGAAGCACTGAGCATAATAAGGAGCAAGTGTGTGAACAAAAATAGAAGGTTTTCATTGATCCTTCAACTTGGAAGTAGTCTCTTTTTGGTTCAATCTTTTCTCACATCATTTCCAAAGTACATATGCACTTATTTAGTGTCATTGGAAAGTTAAGAGGGTCTAAAACTCAAATTTGAAGCTAGAAGGGGCTGGTACAAAGTAGGATTTGGTAGTACCTACTCATTTCTTGGAGTGTCCATCCATCTATCCCAACAATGGTATCAGAGCAAAGTTAAGGTAAAATGGGAGATGTTTTTCCTTCCTTCATTGATAAATTGGACAGGAACAACTACCAAGCATGGCCGTTGAGGATGAAGACATACTTGCAAGGAAGAAGCCTCTATGGATACATCTCAAGAGATGAGGAGATGCCCATATTAGAAGCAAAGGACAACCTACAAGAGAGGAGCATGAAAGACTCAACACATGGTGTGCCAAGGATGCATTAGCAAGGTCTTACTTACTTAACTCAATCACTTATTTTCTTCTTCCACATATTAGGAGCTGTAAGACATCCCAAGAGACTTGGGAAACATTGTCTTCATATTCTCTAGGAAGAACCAATTGTGGATTGAGTTTACCACTCAAAGAAAGCAACCCAAGCAAGGCATCTCAGAGTATGTGACCAAAGTCAAAGATGTAGTAGATCAATTGGAAAGCATAGAGAAGAAATTGAAGAGGAGCAGATTGTAAGACAAGTGATCAATGGTATTAAAGCTGATGACAAATGGGAGAGCTTCACAACTGCCATGGAGTTGTACATGGACATGCAGATTCCAGACCTTACCAAACTCATGGGGAAACTATTTACCCATGAAGCCAAGCTCAACAAGAATGGAGATTCATCAGCAGGTAATAGCTCTTCTACCCTATACACTGATAAAAGTAAATCCAAAGAGAAAGGGAAGAACAAAAAGGTTGAAGAAGAAGGAACTACCTCCCAAGCCAACTATGCAGGGAGAGGTAGGACCTCAAGAGGAAGGGGCAGAGGAGGTAAGCAAGGTAGGGGGAGACCCTATAACTCCTCACCATGTAATATTTGTGGATTGTCAAATCATACTACATATGAGTGTTACAAGAACTTCAAGAATCAGAGAGGTAGAGGATATCAAAGAGGTGCCATCCAAATATCTTGATGGGATGACCCCATATGAAGCATGGCATGGTAGAAGACCTTCACTTGATCATTGCAGGATTTTTGGATGTGTAGCTTATGTGCATATCCCTTCTCAGATAAGAGGTAAGCTACACCCTAAGGCAGAGAAGTGCATCTTCATAGGATGACTCTTGTTTTGATAGTTAATGCAGGAAAGTAAAACTACCTTATGACTTGGAAGAGGATTTTCCAAGCTTCACTAAGGAGGAGCCTAATCATAATGGAGATATCAAATCAGATGATGAGGACATCATCAACCTAGAAGAGTTCAAGGCATGGAAGTCCAAAGGCAAAGGCAAGATGAAGAAATTGGAGGATATACTTGAATCATCCAACCAAGCAATCAGAAGATCACAAAGGGAGAGCAAGAAGCCAATCAGATATGGGTATGACACTTCCCTAGTTTTATCTTGTAAAAGACTTGTCATTTGAAGAGCCATCATCATATGAAGAAGCAAAGACAAAGGTAGAATGGAAGGAAGCTATGGATGAGGAAATTGAAGCACTCAAGGAAAATTATACTTGGAAGCTAGTGCCAAAGAAGGAGACTATGAAGGTAATTGATTCTATATGGATCTATAAGATCAAAAGGAATTCAGATGGATCAATAAGCAGGTACAAAGATAGACTTGTGGCTAAGGTTTTTGCACAAACCCAAGGAATTGATTATGAAGAAACCTTCTCACCTCTGGCCAAAATACCAACCATCAGGGTATTGGTGAGTGTGGTTGCATCAAAGAATTGGAACATGTATCAATTGGATGTAAAAAACGCATTTTTAAATGGTTGGATTTCAAAGGAGGTATACATGTCTCAACCTCCTGGCTATGAGGACCCAAACAAGGTAACATATGTATGTAAATTGAACAAAGCTCTTTATGGATTGAAGCAGGTACCTAGGGCATGGAACCATAGGTTAACTACAGATCTTCAGGATCAGGGTTTTATCATGAGTAAAGCAGATACTTCCTTGTTCATCAAAAGAAGTAGTTCAGAGGTAATATACCTATGTTTATATGTTGATGATATCATACTCACAGGTAATGATGCTATTGGCATCAAAAAAATTAAGAATCAGATGATGCAGGAGTTTAAGATTAGTGACCTTGGATCACTAAAATACTTTCTTGGACTTGAGTTAGTCTACACTAACTCTGGAATTTATATTACTCAGAGAAAATATATACAAGACATGTTAAAGAAGTTTCATTTGCAGGATGCCAAAGTTGCAAGTACTCCAATGGAGGTAAATCAAAAGTTAAGTACTCATGAAGGTGATGTGCTTGAGAATATTGCAAGTTACCAAAGCATAGTGGGAAGCTTGAAATATGCCACATTAACCAGGATTGATATTGCTTATGGAGTAAGTGTTCTAAGTTAGTTCATGCACAAACCTAGGACACCTCATTTGGAAGCTACCAAACGGATTTTGAAATACCTTAAGGGCACTCAAAATCAAGGATTGTACTTCTCTTATACCTCACACTTGGACATCCAGATATATTCAGATGCAGATTGGGCAGGATGCAAAGATGATAGAAGAAGTACCTCAGGATACCTATCTTTTGCGGGTAACAAACCTATATCATGGTCTTCAAAGAAGCAACCTACTGTTGCTTTATCTTCCACAGAGGCAGAGTATAGAGGATTGGCCAATGCTACTCAAGAGGCCATATGGATCAGATTATTGTATACAGATTTAGGTTTGCGTACTACATCTCACAGATTATTGTATACAGATGTAGCTCACTACAACTTGCAGCTAATCCCATTTATCATGTTAGGACTAAGCATATAGAGGTCCACTATCATTATGTGAGAGAGAAGCTATTGAGCAAGGAAATTCAGTTGGCATATGTGTCAACCAATATGCAATGTGCAGACTTATTGACTAAAGCATTAGATGGTACAAAACTTAGCAAGTTTAAGTCAATGATTGGATTGCAGGACATTCATGAAGATTAAAAGATGAAGACCAAGCCAAAATGTTTGGCTTGAGAGGGAGCTATTGGTGCAAATTTCAAGCCCACACATTTTTCTTGAGGTTCATGAACATATGAAGCTCCATGGAAACCATTAGTAGGAAGATTTTTTATCTTTACCATTTGTAAAAGTCATTTTTTTCACTTGAGAGAATATTTGTAATCGCCTACCAAAAACTCCCAGACTTGTTAGATAGAAAAGTAACTACTTCATTGAGGGAATATTTCCTAGATTGAAGGACTACTTTTAGAGAGAGCCAAAAGTTGAATTCAAATTCAAATTTGAATGAAGCACTTATAAAATGTAGCATGTAAAAGTCGCGGTTAGAAGTGACTCATTTCTCGAGTTCTCCATTGCCATTTTGTAAGAGAGTGAGGCCTACATTGTAGCCTACACTACTCACCATCATTAGCCTATAAGCATATGATCTTGTACAACATTGTTCATTAATACAATAGATCTACATTGCTCATCTATGATCTCTCTATCATAGTCATTCATAACAGTCAACTTGTACTGCTCATATCTCAATCATTTCTTCACCATTTTCAATGTTCTATAGCTTCTTGGAATCAGCTTCATGGAGTGTCCATCCATCTATCCCAACATTCTTGGTGTTGCTCCTCTTGTTGTTGCTAAGTTCCTTGATTGGTTTCTTGCACTTGGTGATTTATGTTATCTTCTGCATCATCTTTAGTTATTGTGCATTCATTAACTTCTTGATCTATGGTCACATGGCCCTCTTCATGATCTGTTTGGGAGCTAGGGTAACTTGCTTGCTCATATTCTTCTGAAAGGAACTAGGTTTTTGAGAATCGGAAATCACTAGTGAGTGAGTCTTGCATCTTGAAATCAAAGGTAGTATTAAAGTCATAGGTTCCCACCTCAGATATAGGAAATACAAAAGTCCCTATAGCACTAGTATCTATGGGTTCTATGACTGCTTTTTTTTTCCTTATTTGGTACTTGTTGGGGTTGTTGAAGTTATACTTGTAGGTGATGTTGCACTACCGACCATTTGACCCTCTGGCATTGGTGTGCATGAGAGGCAGATATGAATCGATGGGATAATAGGATGTGGCCCTAGAGGTGATGGTTGTGGGCATGGTGGTAGAAATTGGATGGAGCCTCTCATGCATTTACTTGAGTGAGATTTGGAAGTGTGGGCACTCTTGTATTGATCGAGTTGAATGCTAGTGAGGGTGCATTCAATTGGAATGTCATAGGCAAGACACATGTAGAGGATTTGAGTAATGGCACAACATCCATGAATGAAAAGCTTCTGAGCCCACATTTGATTAGCTAGGAATAGCTATTCTTGTACTCAATGAGTGAGATCAATGGTCCATGATATGTTATTTGTCCAAATACAAATTAAACCAAATGTGCTTGTGTGGTTGAGTGAAGCAGTCATATGCAGGGAATGGAAAGTGTTGCATGCATATCCTTAATGGCATGGAAAGCTCTAGTGTGATCACCAAAATGTCTACCCACTTGAGCACATCTCATTTCTTCATAGATTTGGGGATTAAAGTCTCTTTCTCTTAGGGGATGTGTACCATTGATCTTCAAGGCTGCTCTCATTAACTTATGGGTGAGCTTGAATTTCTTGAATAGTGGGTTTCTAACTAGAGAGGGTAGCATGAATGTGCCCGAGAGCTCCTTCTTGTTTTCTTGTTGAAGTGCAATCACCAAATAGTAGCACCTGTAGAAATCAGGTTTTGGTAGCGGTGCTTCAAAGTACTCTTTGAAGCCAACCTTCTCTCACAATAATTGTAGCTCTATAGTGTTCTGTAATGCCTCAAAAATGTGAGAGAAGAATTGGTATCTTCCCCATTTATTACCGATGAAAGTTATCCTTGCCTCATAGGTATACTCGACATCAGCAACAGGCCCTTCCAATCCTAGAAACCAATGAGATTTAGCACAAAAGTGCTTAGTCTTCCCTTTCAATGGGTCCTTAATGGGCATATGACCTTGGAATCCCTAGAACTTTGATGGTGGGAACAAGGGATAGTCCTCAACTGGGAGATTGCAGTAGTCCACCATGTGTAGGTTGGGACTTACTGTGGATGATTCTCCTACTTGCAATGTGATCATAGGTGCTTGTTACAAAGATTTGCTACAAAACGAGAACACATTAGTATGGAAAAAAATCTTGATCTCAACATGGCAAGACCACAATCCCTTTCAAATACTGATATGCATCCCATGTAGCATGGTGATATGTTGTGGTTTTCATAATGTCTTCATGATTGATGCAACTTTCTAGAATTCCTATATGCATACTTTGGAGAGTGCATAATCTGATATGCATGATTGGTGTCATCATCTTGGGTTACAACATATTGGGGGGTGACTATTACAAGGTTGATTGGTTAGCAATTGGTGTCAATAAGGAATTACAAAGAAAAAGGGTTGGTGAATGATTTTTCGAACTAGAGGTTAGTGGATGGAGGTGGTCTTGGGGATGTTTAGGCACCCATTTCCAAGATGGTTGTGAGATTAGTTTACAAGGTTGGTTAGATACATTGGACATTGGCTTAGGTAGAGGATGAGTGGAGTGTTGGAGCTTTGGAGGGGCTAAGAGTATAGGAGTATGGGTATGTGGTGCTAAGCAAGCAATAAGCACCCAAATTCTCAATGTGTTGGGATTAGCCCTCATAGGCCTCTTAGTTATGCAAATCTGTCAAACTTTTGGTTGTCGATCTCGTACTATTCTTGGTGGTGGAAACATGGGATTCCTCCACAACTTATGCACTAGGAACTGAAGTGATGGATGAGTCATTTGTTGATTGCACTTGGGGACCCATCTACTTCTTTTTTGGAGTGCCTAGATATTTGTACTGCTTCCAAGGCATGGTGGGGGTTGATCTTTGACTTTTGTGCTCAAGTTGTAGTTGACTCTTCCATGGTGGTGGTTAAGAGATCAGTTGAGCACTCTCCTTTGGAAAAGAAGGGAGGTCCAACACTTGCATGACTTTCCCATCAAGAAATGAGGCATTTCATACAAGAGATCTAGGTGTGCATGCTCAAAGTGTGAATAAGGAACTAGGGAAGTTTATGGTCCCCATCTGTTCAGAGAAAGGGAGAGAGATGTTGATGGTCCCCATTTGTCCAAGGATCATCTATCCAAGGAGGGTTCAAGGATAGTCCCAATTTGTCTATGGATGGATGTATTAGTGTGCTTCTCTCTGGTATGAGGATTGGAAATCTCTTACGTTGAGTGGAGATGACAAGTGGCATGGCTTTCCAAGAGTATTGTGTGGTGCTCGTTAGCTACCCTGAATTGGTGGAGGCTTTTCCTAAGATTTAAGTCCACTGAATGATTGTATATCCAATCTTGTCCTAGAATAGTGGTTCTATAAGATCTTCATCATGGTAGACTAGGAGTTTTACTATCAATGTCACACCTTTTATAAGGCTAGGAATTTCAATCGCACCCATGCAAGGGGTTTCCATGCTTCCTAATCCCATGAGGTATGCCTCAATCAGATTCACTTTCAGATCCATGTATTGATAGTAAGAAGAGATAATTGCACTATTTGATGCACCAAAATCAATCAAATCCCTAATCTACATGAGTGTAGTGCCTTGCCCTAGTTGGACAATAATGAATGGTCATGTATCAACTATTCTAGGAGAAGCATTCTACTTGGCTTGGCACATTGCCATGTGATATCTAGTGCTCTCTATGTAGGAAATAGCATTGACTAGAAGGATCTTTTCTACTTTATCATTTCATTCCAATACTAGTTCATGATGTCTGAATCTCATAAGTTTGATGTGATCTAGGGCTTTTGCGTGAGCTCCCTCTCTAATTCTCTTTTCCTCCTCCTTACGCTTCTTGGCCAAGGTGAGTCTTCTAAGAATATCCTCTATCAAGGTTTCTTGATAGAGCTTAACTCTACAACCACTAATGTAATTTGGCATTACCTCTCCTTCCAAGGTGGCTAACTGCACCACTCCACTGGTTGAAAGTCTATCGATAATCATAGGCCCATAACCACATTTCTCTAACTTTCGAGCATGTTGCTTCAAGGTATAGACTAAGACTAAATTGCCAACTTTCAGGCCTTTTTCCTTCATATGAGCATCAAAATAAGCCTTCTGCCTCTTCTTAGCTGCATAGATTCCTATCACTACTCTTAGCCTAGTCTCTTCTAAGGGTTCTGAATCCATAATCCTAGATGATAGCTCATGGCATGTCCATTGATGCTCTTGTGAATCCTTGAGGGTGGGTGTAAAAAGTTCCAATGAAAGCATTGCATTTTGAACAAAGACCATTAGAAAGGGAGTTGCATTGAGTACCTTCTTGTAGGCCACTCGATATGCCCAAATGGTGTGTTGTAATGGTTTTTCCCAATGAGAGCATTTGTTATTTACGAGCTTAGTCATGACATTGCATAGGATTTTGTTAGTACTCTCTACCTATCCATTGGCCTGAGGATGATATGGTGTTGATTTTTTGTGAATCACCATAAAATCTTGAAACAAATATTCAACGACTTCATTTAGAAAGTGAGTTCCTCTATCGCTCACCATCTCTATAGGCAACCCATATCTTGTGAGTATATTTTTTAGTAAGAATTTTTTCATTGTTTGTGCATCATTCTTCTTGGTGGCCTTGACTTCTACCCATTTGGTCAGATAATCTATCGCTATGATTATGTATTTAGCATGAGAACCTCTAGCAGGGAATTAATCAATCCTAGAAAATATATGCCCCACTTAGAGAATGCACATCCTCCAATCATGGGTATCAATGGCATTTCATCTTTGTGCATTGGATATTGAGTTCACTGGCATGTGTCACATCTCTTCACATAGGTATGTGTATCCATATGAAGAGTGGACCACCATAATCCTGAAAATGGCATTGCCTTGATCACTCAAGCTAGCCCAAAATGTCCACCTGCAACACCTTGGTGTGTCGTTTCCAAAAGTCTCAAGTATTCAATCTCATGGAGACACTCCCTCAGGTATCCATCTTGTCCTTGTTTGTATAGATTATCTCTAATGATTTTGTAGACTTGAGCCTCTTGCTTGACACTTCTTCATCTTGCCGATGTCATCTCTAGTTGGAAAGTTTTTGTGTGCAAGTCCTACTAAGGGACTACTCCAATCCGGTATTAAAGACATCTAATACAATGTGGCATGTTCTATTAGAGGTCTCTTAATACAGGTTGGGAAATTCTTGCACATCCCATAGACATATGTTTCCATAGTTGGCCAATACACTCCCAATCTTTGCAGATTTTGTAGAGTTCTCTGTTTAGAATGGTGTTGCTTGAATGCACATACATGTGCTAATTGCAACCATTTATAGTACTCAATTTCTTCCACACAAGAGACCAGAATTCCTTGATCACTGTATTTATAAATACTTCCTACCATTATCTTTGTGATTTGACTACTTCCTCTTCCGTAGTCTTGACAATGGGGTTCTTATGTCCATATGCAAGGATAGGAACAATTCGTTTATCCTAGTTTGGAACTACTTCTAGATTGAACAGGTAAGCATCTGACAATTCATCAAGTATTCCTTGTGGGGCTTCTGTAGAGGTTAGTCATGAGAGATGATCAGCTCGAAGGTGGGTCTTTCCTTTCCTAACTATCGCTTTGAAACCATATTCCATTAGTAATAGAAACCATCTTACTAATCTACCTATATTGCAAGGTGTGTTCACTAGGTAGAGCAATGCTTGGTGGTCTATCAAAAACTTAAACTTGTTTGCCAACAAAAAATGTCTAAATTTCTTAACCGTGTAGACCATCCCTATTCCTCAAAGACTCTAGGAGATCTCTTCTTGTTAGCATATTCTTTTGCCCTATCAGCTACTTGATGCATCTTGGCTTTAGCTATTTCTAGATTTGCTTGGAGATTTGCTAAGAACTCTGAAGCACTAGGAAATTTATTGGCATTCCTATGGTACTCGGAACAATGGGATTCATGCCATAGTTCATCTCAAAAGGAGACATTCTTGTCACTTTATGAGGTCTATTGTTATAAGCAAACTCTACTAGTGGCAAGTAACTATCCAATCTCTCTGCCTCTCAAGCACATATGCTCTCAACATGTCCTATAGAATCTGGTTGACCCTCTCGATCTGACCATCTATCTGTGGATGATCACCACTACTCATTTTCAATGGTAGTTTCAACTTGTCAAATATAAACTTCTAGAAGTGTCCTATGAATCTGACATCCCTATCTAAAACTATGGACATCAATAACCCATGCATTTTGAAGACATGTTGGATAAATAACTTTGCTATGTTGAAATTTATGGTACTTGTGCAAGCTCCAATTGTGAGGCTTGCCACATACTCACCTCTGATTAATTACCTCTTCATCATTTATGTATTTCATGTAAGCTCAAAAGGAAGCTATGCCCTAAAATTATAGAGAGTACAGTCATAACCTTAAAGTAGATGTTGAATTAAAAAGGGCAAATGTTTTTTATGGATTGGAAAAAAGCCAAAATATATTTAGAGAGATGGAATACTAAAAAAAGTCATGATCTTAACCATATGGAGTGATTTGGAGCACCAAAAGTCACCCAAGGCAATGGAAGGACAAAGGACAAGAAGTCGATAGTCAAGAGGTGAGAGAAGATGCAAGGGTAGGTCAAACGTCCCATCCACATATCTCCATACATAGAGGTCATTGCAAATTTGTGGAGATGACAAGGAGATGTTGTAGAAGTATATGTTGGTCATTCTCTCACCAATGGATATCAGAAGGCACCCGATTTGGATGCTACAATGCACATAGGTATTCTAGCCACATACCTTTTTTGTACATAGCCACTTGTGAAGGTGATATCTCTCTACGTACTTATTCATTTAATGCATATTATATCTTCTTGGAAGGCTTGTCTCTCATAATCTTTGTATCTCAAATATCTTTGTCAGACGATTCTCCCTTAGTGATTGGGAACATTTCTTGTGAGTTTAATTTTTTCATTAACTTGAGATGATAGGTAGGCTATCTTTTGTATAGTTAGTTTCCTGGTCATATGAACTCCAAATCGAGTGTTCTTTAGCTTATTAGAAAGCTACAAAAGTATAATATGTGTAGACAAAACGTTAGAGTCATTGTATCTTTGATTTGTGATTGAATGAGGTTTTAGTAAGCACATTGTTGAACATATTATGAGGAGATGGTTGGGTATGCTCCAGCAATGAGTTGGTGTTGCACTAAACCTGCCAAGTTCACTCCATGGATGCTTAGTACACTCCTTTTGCTTAACAATTATGCATTTATAACCACTAGATACTTTGGAACATCATTGTTGAAGCTCAAAGTCAAGGACAAAGCATGGAAGCACATCAAAAGGTGGACACACAAGGAAAGGGAGCAAGTAGGGAGCTCCAAGAAGTGTATGTCAAATTTTCAGAAGAATCCCCTACAAAAATAGTGACTTTCATCACTAAAAACCATTGTAAATACCATTATCTATTTTTAGTAACTCCATTTTGTTCAAGCCGAGGAGTCCTCGAGCTTGAGGAGTATTAGAAGTACCATCGTACCAATTTTCATAATTTTTAGACTTCGTTTGAGCCCTCAAATAAGCCCTGGAACCTAATTTTTAACTAAGCCGGACATTAGGTCTGGACAGGGCCAAAACTAGTCAAAAAACTATAAAAAGAGCTAGAGAGCTCATTTTTGGGGTTAGCTTGTTAGAGAATAGAACTTTGGTAAGAGAACTCTTTTGCAATCTAAGCTTTCCATTGTTCCTCTCTTTGATCTTCCTTTGTGCGTGTGTGTGTGTATGTGTGTGCATGTTTGTGTGCTTTCACTCATGCACTTGTGCCTTCACTTGCTCGTGGTCTTCATACCGGTCCTCACGTCTCCGCGGATTGACAAGTAAAGGAGGTGGTGCTTACACTTGAGCTACACCAAATTTTGGCGCCGTTGCCAGGGAGAGAGCTTCGAGGACGAGCGTTGTGATGGCAAGATCGTAGATTTGCGACGTTGGAAGGTAAAAAAACTGTCATTTCAGTTCATTTTCTGTTTTTTCCTCTTCATCTTCTTCATCATCATCATCTCCACCTTCTTCCATCTTCTTCTTCATAGAAATTTCTTGTTTTTTAGTGCATTCTCACCATTTTCATACCATTTTTCATGCATTATTGTGTGGGAAGGAGTTAGGAGGTGCAAGGGAGAGCAAGCGCTGTGTTTTTTTTTTTATGATTTTCTGCTCATACGGAGCTCGCCATAGCCGGCGCTCAGAAATTTGAATTTCCCGCCAAAAAACGCGATTCTATGATGAAAATCGCAATTCTGTGAAAATTCAAATTTTTTTGAAAAATCACGATTTTCTGTTTTCCCGCCTAAAAGTTGGCTGAAAAAATCACGATTCCGTGGTCATTCTCAGAATCGCGATTCTGTGATTGTGCTCAAAATCGCGATTCTCACAAATCATGATTTTCAGTCAAAAACACGATTTTGTGAAAAAAAGGCGATTCTGTGTAATCACAATTTTCTGAGTCAAAATCACGATTTTCATGCCGAAAACATGATTCTGAGAAAATACGATTTTCAGCGGGCTCAAAATCGCGATTCTCACAAATCACGATTTTCAGAAAAAAACACGATTTTGTGAATCACGATTCTCTGAGTCAAAATCGCAATTTTCAAAAACACGATTTTGTTCTCAACATCGCGATTTTCATAAAACACGATTTTGTGCTCAACATCGCGATTTTCATGCCAAAAACACGATTCTGAGAAAACACGATTTTGTGAAAAAACACGATTTTGTAAATCACGATTCTCTGAGTCAAAATCGCGATTTTCAAAAACACGATTTTGTGCTCAACATCGCGATTTTCAGAAACACGATTTTGTGCTCAACATCGCGATTTTCAGAAACACGATTTTGTGCTCAACATCGCGATTTTCTTGTTAAAAACACGATTCTGAGAAAATACAATTTTCAGTGGGCTCAAAATCGCGATTCTCACAAATCACGATTTTCAGCCAAAAACACGATTTTGTGAAAAAGGCGATTCTGTGAAAACACGAATTTTCGCTCAAAATCGCGATTTTCAAAAACACGATTTTGTGCTCAACATCGCGATTTTCATGCCAAAAACACGATTCTGAGAAAACACGATTTTGTGAAAAAACATGATTTTGTAAATCATGATTCTCTGAGTCAAAATCGCGATTTTCAAAAACTCGATTTTGTGCTCAACATCGCGATTTTCAGAAACACGATTTTGTGCTCAACATCGCGATTTTCAGAAACACGATTTTGTGCTCAACATCGCGATTTTCAGAAACACGATTTTGTGCTCAACATCGCGATTTTTTGAGTTCACAAAATCGCGATTCTCTGAAAGTTCACAAAATCGCGATTTTCTCCAAAGGTCCTGTTTGCCTGTTTTGACCCCCTGGAGCCTGAATTGGCATAACTTTTTCATCCAAAGTCCATTTTTTGAGCTCTATAGCTCGTTGGAAAGCTCGTTTCAAATCCTAGACGACCTCAACTATTTTTTTCAAGAATAACGTGTTGATTTTGAGATAGGATAATTTGAAGTTGACCCTCAAGTGGGACTAGGGAACCAAGGGGACTCCAAAGAATTTTGAACCATACCAAGGGGAAAATTTGGACTCTTGACTAAAGCTTATGAACCTGAGATCTGGTAGACACTTAGGCAAGGATAAACAAAGCATTAGATCTTCTAAGGCTAGTGTCAACCATACATCCAAGTCTTGGGCACAACAACTAAGTGGTCATCTTTTACTAAGTTCAGACACAAGTGATTCAGAAATGTCTTTTAGCATGGGAAAACCTGCAGGTGGCTCAGGGACTGCCCATCTACAAACACCAGAAGGTCCCTATAAGACACAGTTGGAATATATTCGGACCAACCAATTAGGTGGTCGCATCTATGAGGATGGTCTGAGGCGATCAGTGGTCCAACTCAAAAATCCAGATCAATCCTTTGGACTTGAACACCCAGTGGTCAAGTTCGAAGAGGGTTCATACATTGATAAGGAAGGAACCATGTATGTGTTCACCAACCTACCAGATAGGACTGATGAGTTTGGAAATGTCATTCCTGAGAATGAAATAGGAGACCTAGAACAAGGAAATGTAGGACAAGGACCCCAGACTCCTAGAGGTAAGTCAGTTTTGACCCGAGTGATCACTCGAGACTGGATCCCTCAAGATAATAAAAGCATAGAACTATTTTTGAATAGAGAAACAGAGGAAGCCTTTTGGAGATTCAAGCCAGATCAACCTAGCCAATTGGGCATAGTCATCATCTACGAGTTCAAGGATCCAGAGATACCAGGCAAAGTTGTCTACCTGGATAACACATCAGAGAAAATTTTCTTGGTAACAGAACATGATAGACATGCATATACTTGGAAGAATGAATTGATTTTCCCCCCACCAAGATCCAATGTTTCCCATGGCCTCCAAGGAGTAGGATCATCCCACGCTCATGAAGCCCAGAGAGAAAGAACTAGAGAGAGACCTGAGGTAAGTTTTGCACACACCGTGGGCAGGAATACATCAGGATTTGAAAATGAAAGACCTGAAAGAGAGAGACATCAAGCACATAGGCAGAAGAGAGATGAACATGATTTTCCATTGCCTAGACCCCGAGAGCACCCAAGAACCCTTAGACCCACTCAAGTAATCAAGGCAATGAAGAATTATTTTGACGGGTCACGAGATCCTTATGATCATGTGGCCGAGTTCAAACAAGTGTTAAGAGCTGAACAGGTTGAGGATTTATTCACCCAATACGAGGCATTTGGTTTGACTCTTAAGGGCACTGCCTTGGCTTGGTTTCAACCATTGAGTAGTCGCAACTATCGCGATATAGGTCAACTGCTAGACGAATTCATTGTAGAATTTTCCAAGAGTGGTATCAGGCATAACACATCATCCTTGATCCACAGTTTCAAGCAGACACCCCAAGAAACAGTGCGATTAGCAGGTAGAAGGTTCAGACAGTACCTAGAAAGATGCCCTGCTCCCGAGTTACCCACACCAGCCAAACAAGTGGCTTTGTTCTTAGATGGCTTACTGAGCACAAAGTTAAGATCATATGTATATTTGAAAGAGCCTAGATCCATAGAAGAGTGCGTGCGGACATGCATTGACATAGCAGATAACTTGGGTGAGGAGTTATGATTATCCAAACTCTATAAGGATTCAGATAGTTCTACTAGTCATACTTCAAAAATCTCCACGGAAATAGAGGAGATAGCTGAGCAAGTTGCCAAGAAGCTGGGAGTCCAAAATAAACAAACACAGAGAGTCACTCCAGTGAATCGGTGTTATACTTGTGGGGGCGACCACATGGCTAATGTATGCCCAATGCAAAACCAAAACAATAGAGAAAGGAATGCTCCATATTGCACTATTGAGAGAAAATACACAAACCACACGGCTCAAGATTGTCCCTACAATAGGCAGGCTGTTAGACAGAATTATCAGCAACCTTACCCACAAGGTAGGTATCAGAACCAATACCAACAGCCATATTATAGACCACAACAGCAATATCAGGTACCATATAGGCCACAACCTGTCTTGGGAAACCAACCACCACCTCCAGCCAACGTGATTCCAGTCAAATATGCTGTGGGAGAAGAAAATCCAAATAGAGCATTGGTGCCACTAACCCCATTGATACCAGATAATGACTCTCATGCTCATTGTTCAGACTACTCCCATGAAGGTAGTCCACATGCTTATTACACAGAGTCACCTGAACATAGTGAGATTTACTCGTATCAATATGAGGTACCACCTATGGAGCAAATTGGGAGCCAGAATACTCCAATGTCATGTACACAAATCCTAACCCTAGGCCCCAATTGAGACAAATGAGACCACAAGCCCCTAGAGGATCTTGTTTTAGATGTCAGGGTGATCATTTCATTCGTGACTGTCCCCACCCATCATCTCCGAGTCAAGGACAGGCTATCACAATACAGGCTTTTTGCCCTGATTGTGGCAAAGACCATCTCCCTAGAGATTGTCCAAGAAACCCCTCCAGTGCACCCAAGATTACACCCATTAATGTGGTAGGCTTAGTGGCGGATTCAAGTTCAAGTAGCAGTAATGTGGCACCTATACAGGCAGTTACTAGGGCACAAGCATTAAAACAAGATAAACCAGCAGAGCAATCGGAGTCGAGTGAATCAGGAGAGCCTAGTAAGAGGAAAACAAGAACATGGAAGGATACCAGAGAAAAGGCCAATCGTAAGTGGAATAAAAAGTTATCGGAACTAGAAGAAAGCTTGAAAGACGCAAAAACAAAAATAGAAGACATTGCATCTCAAAACCCCTCGCATGCCGAAACTCCATCCATTCCACCTCATCGTACCCCACCACCCATTGTAAATAGACCGCAACCAGGGTCTGTTCTTGCAGATCCAACCCCAGAAGGCTTGGACATGATGTTCAAGGCCTACCAGGCTCGACTTCAAGAAGGGCCTACAGCTGCAAACCTAGACAAGAGTTACCCTAGAGCGGACTTAGAGATTGAACGGATGAAAATGTGCATGAAAATGGTAGAACAAGCTCAAGCTATACTTGAGACTAGTCAAAAGTTCAATCAAACAAACTCTGTCAAAGGGGATTTGCATTTCCAGGGCTTACTAGAACGATTAGAGCAGTTGGTAAACAAACCACAAGTTTCTTTACCTCCACAGGCTCAACCAGTTATTGAAAGAGGAAGCTCACCACCAATGGGAGCTTATGTTCCTAATTCCACGGATCCAGGAATACCTCCTTCAATTCAACAGTACTCTCAAGAATTCTTGCGGGAAATACAAGAAGAGAAATGGGCCAAGGAGAAGGGTAATTCCCCTTCTATTCCTGAGATTGATGATCTTCATGATCAATTTCCCCAAGACATTCCATCTATTTATGAGGATGAAGCAGAACAACAAGAAGATGAAAGATTAGATTTTGAATATAATACCTTAGAAGAGCTGCCTCAATTTCCAGGCCCATGGGAATCTGAATCTCTCCAGATTAGAGCTCCCACAATACTAGTAAGAAATGAAGACTTAGTGGTTCCAAGGAACACGGATGTCATGAAGAACACTAAGGTTCAGTGTCATCTCACTGTAGAAGAGCTGCTCAAAGCAAAACCTGAGCTTTGGAATCATGTGAAGGATCAGGTTCCAGAACTTGATTCCAACATGCCAAAAGCAGGCTCCAAGCAAAGGGTACCAGAGATACCTCTAGACAAAATAGGGGACATGTGTGAGGGTGAAGAAGGTAATACTTATCTTCCAATCACCTACCAAGGTTACACAACCAAAGCAATCATAGATTCAGGTGCTGGTGTTGCTATTGCGACCACCTCCTTGTGGAAGCAATGGGGCAAGCCCACATTAAGACCAACTAGAATGAAGCTTCAAATGGCTCATGGTCATTTTGAAAGACCTCTAGGATTGCTAGAAGGGATCACCCTAACCACTTGTGGTGTAGAGTTTGAGCACACATTTGCTATATGTGACTTTGAGAAAAATAATGTCTATGAGATGATCCTAGGAAGACCCTTCCTACGACAATTGCAAATAGTACAGGATTGGGGAACTAACTCCTTGTACTTACAGCACTTAGGGGTCACCACCAAGGTCAATTTGAAGGATTACACCTTCAGAGATGTACCACCCCTACAGTGGAATTCTATCCACAAAGCGAAAGAAGATTCCATCTCTGTGCATTCTGAAAGTTCACCTGATCCATCATGGCTGCATGAAGATACTCATTTGTGGATGTGCAAGGTCGCAAAGGAAGAGGAACAACGTTTAAAGGCAAGAGAAGAAGGAACTTCGCTAGGAGATAGACCAGTTAGAGACCCAGCCTACACACTGATGATCTTTCCAGATGAGGAGTTTGAGCCTCATGGCTGGCCAGAAATCTTAGCCATCATGGACATTGCTGTCAATGAGGAACAGTGGACACCTCATTGTGATGAGGAGGGTTATGATATCTCAGTGTTCATGTGTCAACCCTTGCTAGAAGAATGTGACCCAAGTGATGTCATAGAAGAAGAAGAGAATGACGATGATCTAGAGTCTATTGTGATGGATAGTTGCTTTAACTCAGAGCAGCACTATCTAGAAGATATAGGAGTGTTCACCCAGAAAGAAGAAGAACCTCTGACAAGTATTAAAACAGTAAACTCAAAGGATGGAAGTGAGAGTAGTCAAAAGAAAAAGAAAAGAAAAGCAGTGAAACAAGAAGAGGAGGAATCATTGTTTGAAGTACCAGAAAACTTCAAGAAATATGAAGTTGACGACCGCAAAATTTTGGTACGAATGCCTAAGAGAGAGGCCATCATAGGAGAATCATATGACCAAGAAGATTGTAGTGACCATTGAAGAAAACGAAGAGAGATGCACATATATAGGAGATGACCTAAGTGCAAGAGAAGAAATGGAGCTCATAGCTCTATTAAGGGAATATAGGGATGTGTTTGCATGGCACTATAGAGACTTGAAAGGGGTAGATCCAAGAATTTGCTCTCATACTATCCCCATGACTGCTGATGCTAAGCCCACCAAACAGAAGCCCTACACATATAATGATACCTATGCAGCCAAAATAAAAGAAGAAATTGATAGGTTGATTGAAGCTGGATTCATCTATGAGATTGAGCATACCGAATGAGTGTCCCCCATTGTTGTGGTACCCAAGACGAACGGGAAGTTGCGAGTGTGTATTAACCTTAAAAAAGTTAATGCCGCTACGATTAGAGATAGTTATCCACTTCCAATCACAGAACACCTATTGGAGCGTGTTGCAGGCAAGGAAGTTTATAGTTTCCTTGATGGATTTTCAGGTTACAATCAAGTAGCCACTGCCCCAGAAGATCAACACAAAACAGCTTTTGCTACAGAGTGGGGAATCTTTGCATTTCATGTGATGCCATTTGGGCTCACCAATGCACCTGCAACATTCCAAAGGCTCATGTGTCATGTCTTCAAAGAGTTCTTGCGAAAGAGCTTAGAAGTGTATGTGGATGATTTATGTGCTCATTCCCAAGAAAGAAGGTTTCACATCCCTGAGCTCAGACAAATCTTCAACAAGTGTAGAGAATATCGAGTGTGTCTGAACCCAGAAAAGTGTGTGTTTATGGTGCGTCAAGGTAAAATCTTAGGTCATATTGTTTCTAAGAATGTAATCTCAACAGATGAAGATAAGGTACGAGCCATAGCGGAGCTACCAAGGCCAAGGAATATTAAAGAGGTACAAGCCTTTATGGGCCATTGTGGATACTACCGTAGGTTTATCCACATGTACGCGATCATAGCTAGACCCCTTTATGCCTTGTTGTCTAATTTTGAGTGGAACGACGAATGCGAGAATTCTTTCAACGAACTGAAGAAACATTTGTGCACGGCACCAATACTCACCACTCCTGATTGGAATAAACCCTTCCATGTCCATGTGGATGCATCCAATCATGCCATAGGATGTGTGCTAGCACAACCCACAAGTGAAGGAAACTTAGATTTGCCCATAGCATATGCTAGTAGACAGCTCACTGCAGCTGAACGGAACTATACCACAACTGAGCGAGAGGGCTTAGGCATGGTATATGCTGTGAAGAAGTTTAGACACTATTTATTGGCCAACAAGTTCAAGTTTTTCACTGATCATCAAGCTTTGTTATATTTGGTCAATAAACCTTGCAATACTAGACGCTTAGTAAGATGGTTCCTCTTACTAATGGAATATGACTTTGAAGTTGTTGTCAGGAAAGGTAGAACCCACCTTCGGGCAGATCACCTTTCTCGCATCACTTCAGGAGAGTCACCGCAAGGAGTGTCTAACGAATTACCCGATGCTTATCTATTCAATTTAGAAGTTGTTCCTAAATGGGCAAATAAGTTGGTACCAGTCCTAACCTTTGGCCCTGCAAATAAGAATGTGAAAACATCACAAGAAGAAATTGTAAAATCACAAAAATATCACATATTAGCAGGAAGCATGTACAAACAAGATACTGAGGGTGAATTAGCCTGTTGTGTGGAGGATGATGAACATAGTAGTTGGTTGCAACAAGCCCATGAAGGAATGCTAGGAAATCACTATTCTAAACAACGAACATTGCAGAATCTAAAGCGTTTAGGAGTGTATTGGCCTAGCATGGACAAAGAAATACATGAGTGGATTAAGAATTGTCCAAGGTGCAGAGAGAGACCCCCAGTGGAGCATGCGACCCTTTATCAAGTGTCATTAATTCCAGATTGGAGTGCTCCATTGGTAGAGTTTATGAGATCGGGAAGATTACCCAAAGAGGCTAGTCTAGCAAGAAGAAGAAGCATGGAGCAAGAGGCTCAAGGCTATGCCCTAGTAGGAGACAACCTATACCGAAGAGGCAAAGATGGTTACTTAAGACTGTGCGTTCACGAATCAGACTATTTAAAGGTCTTAGAGACTGCACACAGCAGTGTTGCAGGTGGACATTTTGGTCCTGACCGAGTAATCAAGACCATTCTATTCTCAGGACTTTGGTGGCCCACTCTTCATATGGACGCACATACCTATGTGAAGAAATGTGACACATGCCAACATGCACAATATCCAGTGAGAAAAGACGAGATGCCCTTGAGGCCAATGATGGGAGGACGTGCATTTTCGAAGTGGGGCATAGACTTCATAGGTCCTATTAACCCCCCAGCTAGAAACTCCCATGCAGAGTACATCATTGTAGCCACAGATTACCTTACAAAGTGGGTAGAAGTCAAAGCCACAACAAAGAATGATGCTCAGACTACGGCTAAGTTCTTATTCGAGAATGTGTTCACGAGATATGGACTACCAATAGAGTTGGTGAGCGATAGAGGCACACACTTCTTGAATGAAGTCATTGAAAATCTTCTCCAAGAATTCTTGGTGATACATAAGAAATCTGCCCCCTATCACCCACAAGCCAACCGACAAGCCGAGAGTACCAATAAGATCCTCTGTAACGTATTGACAAAACTGGTAAATAATAAACGCTCTGATTGGGACAAACAACTTCATCATGTTGTTTGGGCTTATAGAGTTGCCTACAAAACGGTACTCAATGCCACCCCATTTCAGATGGTCTTCGGACAGAACGCTGTGCTACCATTAGATTTCTTAATCCCTGCCTTAAAAGTAGCACAAGAGTATGAGTGGAATGGGCATGAATTGTCCTCTAGGATCTTTGATCTCGAACGCTTGGGTGAGACGAGGTTACGAGCGGCAGCAGGCATCTACGCTGCAAAGAAGAGGCAAAAGGCTTACTTTGATGCACACATCAAGGATAAGGGATTGAAAGAGGGAGACCTCGTGTTGGTATACACACTAAAACAACATGCCCGTAAGTTGGAAAAAAGAGGATACGGACCCATGATCATTAATAGAATTTCCACTAGTGGTGCAGTTCAGTTGGCCACTCTAGAAGGAGATATCTTGCCAAACTATATTAGTGGCTGTAGAGTCAAGCTATATCAAGAACCTCTTACTGAGGATATGCTAATGAGACTCAACACTGCTAAGAAGCGAAAAGATGAAGAGTTAAGAGTGAGAGAAGAAGCACAGGTAGAGGCCAGAGAGCGTATTAGGCGAAATAAGTTAAGGCGATTAGGCCTAGAAGTCAACTCAAAAGTCCCAAAATATCACATGGATATGTGTCAAAAGTCAGGCATAACGACTTCTCAGGTCATTGACCGAAGACCCTTTGTGACATAGAGATAGGACAAGGGAAGGGTGCAAGGACGGTGAAAGCATTGATTGACTCAGGTGCAGCAAGTAGTGCTGTTAGACTTTCCTACTGCCAAGACTTGGGGTTGAACATCAATCCCATAGAAGCTTATCTCATAGGATTGGGAGGTGTGGAAACCCCTTGTTTGGGCGAGGTGGAACTTCCCATCTACCTTCAAGATGTTCCAATGAAAGTCAAAGCGCTAGTATGTCAAGATGAGAACCTTACAGAACCACTTGTCTTGGGTCAAGATTGGATCTATGACCATGCAGTTAACTTAAACCTAAGAAGTCAAATTCTTCAAGTTTGGGTACATGAACAATGCATTACATTAGAATTAGAGAATTGCATGTTCCTAAATCATGGCACCACACACTCTCTTAGTTCTTCCAAGACTAATCATATGAAAGAAGATGTTGTATGTGTCAAAAGCTCTATGATGCAGAAGGAGTCAATCGTGGAAGACCAGGTTCGAAGGCGGGTGGATCTTTCTTCTTCTCCAAAGAATCAAGTAGCCACAGTAGTGAGTCCACCACACAAGCAAACACAACCGTTCACGACAACTGCTACATCAAATAGAAAGACACCATTCGATAAAAAAGCAGTTCTGAGCATGAAGCAGATATGGGTACGCAAAGGAGAGCAACCACCAGCCTTGCCCCCACAAATCCCATCCATGCACACCAACCAGGCCAGAAGACGAAGGAAGCAGCTCAGACAAGCTCAATCACAAGGTATCCAACAAGTTTGGGTGCCTAAGAAGTTAGCTGCAGCTCAACAAGGGCAATTACAGATGTGGGTACCTAAGAAGCTCCTACATCCACAACAACCTTTGTTCTCCCACATGCAAAAGGTTTCAACAAAGAAGCCAAAAAGAGAAAAGGGTAAGAACCACGTACAGAGACCAAAGGAAGATCAAATCAGCTCTTCAACATTAGTAGGAAGACATGCAAAAAGAATATGGGTTTGGAAGCCAAAAGTGCAAGTAGCCTCCACCGAACCAAAGCGTCAACCACACTGGATACCACAGTTCAGAAAGCATCCAAAGAGAAAGACACCTGAAGTGACCTCTACAGTGCCAAATGATGTTCTAAAATGGACTCCAATAAGGAGGATTACATCAGTTCGAGACTCAATGGATACCTCCACCAAGGTCAGCATCAACCTCCACAAATAACATCGAAAGCCTCGAACGAGCAACAACCATGTGCTCCTTGCACAACCCTGTCTTTTGCACCATTCAAGTCATGCATTTCCAAAGTATGCATTAATATAGGGCCACATTACACGGCCGTGCATAAACACACTTGAGAATCCCACGCACAAGAGCACAGTGATATATGTCAAATATTTCTATTGATACTAACTTTTGTGTTCTTGTTTTGTGATATCCTTTTCCTCAAAAAAAAAAAAAAAAAAAAAAGGAGAAAGAAAAGCGGGAGAGAGCTTGTTCCCAGGTTTGGCTTATGAAACATGAATGAGTCATGCTTAGTTGAAGGTGGAACTGTTGATTACTAGGCATTTATCAATTTGGATAGAAGTGTGTCTCGACCAGCAGTGAGATTATTGCTGCCTTATCTGGTAGATGTCAAGCATTTGGCATGAACATGGCATCTACAACTATGATTTTCTCTTACCATGGTAGGAATGAAGAGCTTGAAGGTCCGCAACTTGAGTGATGCTTAACTACTTCATGTACCAGAGCATCCAAGGAGATATCTGCAAAAGGTAGTTCTGGAGGAGAAGACTCCTGCATATGGTGAGCTAAAGAGAATAGTGAAACTCAGCTTGGTGTAAGTTACCCGATGTTGCTTGCCAAGGAATATAAAGCAATTCAATTCTCAGTATTTGACAAATGTTGCTTTGAAAAGAGGAGAGAGGATCCACCACTCAAAAGATCTCATCAGTGGACAATCAACATGGACATTCATCAACAATGTTCCATCCCAAAGGCCGAGTGTACAACACGAAGAGACAAACATCCATCAACCTTCTCCATGGTAAGTATCTTTACTCTGGAAACACCATAACCATGATAGTTTAAGAAACCTCTTCGTCAGCATACCCTTGAGCACTTAGCTCAAGACCCGCAATTTTTGCACCATACTTCTTCCAATGCATTTTCCAAGTAAGCATGCGTAGGGCTACATTACAAGGCCGTGCACAAGGCACATACTTTTTTCAACCCAGGCACGAACACACTTACCCATCATTCATTATGGGTTATGAGTAGTTGGCATGACTGCTCTCAACATCATCTTTGGAAGAGCTAGCAGACGTCATGGGAACAACATCCATATCTCGGAAGCAAATTGAAGCCAGTAGTTGCTCCAAATCACTCTTGACAACCTCTTTTGAGCAACTTGCAGTTTTGAAAGCTCACAACGACACATTCTTGCTGGAATCCAAGGAACCAGCTCATACAACGGATGGACACCACCTCTCAAAGCACTACATAGAACAACCCTTCCAACAAGGGTCTGTCAGGGACGACAGACTCGAGAGGGGGGGGAGTGTTGAAGCTCAAAGTCAAGGACAAAGCATGGAAGCACATCAAAAGGTGGACACACAAGGAAAGGGAGCAAGTAGGGAGCTCCAAGAAGTGTATGTCAAATTTTCAGAAGAATCCCCTACAAAAATAGTGACTTTCATCACTAAAAACCATTGTAAATACCATTATCTATTTTTAGTAACTCCATTTTGTTCAAGCCGAGGAGTCCTCGAGCTTGAGGAGTATTAGAAGTACCATCGTACCAATATTCATAATTTTTAGACTTCGTTTGAGCCCTCAAATAAGCCCTGGAACCTAATTTTTAACTAGGCCGGACACTAGGTCTGGACAGGGCCAAAACTAGTCAAAAAACTATAAAAAGAGCTAGAGAGCTCATTTTTGGGGTTAGCTTGTTAGAGAATAGAACTTTGGTAAGAGAACTCTTTTGCAATCTAAGCTTTCCATTGTTCCTCTCTTTGATCTTCCTTTGTGCGCGTGTGTGTGTATGTGTGTGCATGTTTGTGTGCTTTCACTCACGCACTTGTACCTTCACTTGCTCGTGGTCTTCATACCGGTCCTCACGTCTCCGCGGATTGACAAGTAAAGGAGGTGGTGCTTACACTTGAGCTACAATCATCCCCAAAAGTTTGCACCAAAATAGATAACTTGCATATGCAAGGAATGGGAGAAAACTTTCTATTTTGGGAAAGCAAGTGCTCACTATTATCCACATAGCTTCTTGGGTAGCATTTACTAGTCCTCTGTATTCAGTTTCAATTGATGAGAGAGCAACTCTAGGTTGCTTCTTTAAAAACTATGAGATCAATTTTGTGTCTGCAAATGTGAAATAGCCTAATCTGTTCCTCCTATCATCTTTGGAACCTGCCCGATTTGCATTAGAAAATAATTTGACATCTATATCAAATGCATAAGGGTAATATAGCCCTTCATTAATTGTGCCCTTCAAATACTTTAGGATTCTTTTAGCTGCTTCCATGTGAGGCTTCCTTGGAGTGTGCATGAATTGACTTAGCACACTAACTCCATAGCATATATCTATTCTAGTTAGAGTAGCATACTTCAAGTTTCCAACTAATCTTTGGTCACTAGTCACATCTTCAATTAACTCAGCTTCATGAGAACTTAGATTATGATTTACCTCCATGTGTGTACGTGCAACCTTTGTATTTTCCATTCTAAATTTGGAGATCATATCTCCAATGTACTTTCTCTGAGTTAGGAACATACCTCTTTCTATATATACCACTTCCAAACCTAGGAAGTAAGTGAGTAAGCCAAGATCACTAATCTTGGACTCTTCTTTCATCTAAGCTTTGATCCTCTTGATTCCATCTGCATCATTACCTATAATGATTATATCATCCACATATACACAAAGGTATATAACCTTTCAGTGATTTCTCTTTATGAAGAGGGAAGGATCTTCCTTGCTTATCATAAATCCTTTATCCTATGAATAAGTGACTAATCTATGATTCCAAGATCTAGGAGCTTGCTTCAAGCCATACAAAGCTTTCCTTAACTTGCATACATGTTCTGGATATGATTTATCTTCAAAAACAAGAGGTTGAGCCATGTATACCTCCTTTGAAATCCAATCATTTAGAAGGGCATTTAAAACATCCATTTCGTAGATATTCCAATCCTTGGAAGAGGCTACACTCATAAGTACTCTAATTTTGGGCATCTTTGCCACAGGTGAGAATCTCTCTTCATAATCAATACCTTGGGTTTGAGCAAAGCCCTTAGCCACAAGCCTTGCTTTTTACCTACTAGTTGAGCCATCAAATTTCTTCTTTACCTTGTAAACCCATCTTGAGCCAATGACCTTCATAGATGGTTTCTTGGGAATTGATTCCCAAGTCTGATTTTCTTGTAGGGCTTCAATTTCTTCTTCCATGGCATTTCTCCATTTTGGTTTCTTCTTGGCCTCTTCATATGTTGATGGTTCTTCTGAGTTTGTATCTTGAGCAATATAAATGGAATGCTTAGTGACCAAGGAGGTGTCATAACCATACTTTTTGGCTTCCTTTTCTCTCTAGTAGATCTCCTTGTAGTTTGTTGAGATGATTCTGTTGCATCTCTCAACTCCTGCACTTTAGCTTTGCCTTTGGAGTTTCAAGAATTGATTTCTCTTATTTGATTTTTTTTATCATCATCAGAATCACTTGAGTCTTCATGTGTATGCTCATTCCTCTTTGACAATGTTGGAAAGTCTTCCGATAGGTCATAGGGAAATTTGATTTTCCTGCAATCACCTTAAACCAAGATTTGTTTTCATCAAAAACAACATCTCTACTAACAATGAAACCTTTATTACTTAGATTATATATCCTATAACCTTTCTTATTAGGTTCATAGCCAATGAATATGCATTTCTCTGCCTTTGGATCCAATTTGCCTATGATTTGTGATGGTATGTGTGCATATGCTATGCACCCAAAAGTCCTGCAATGATCAAGACTAGGTATTCTTCCATCCCATGCTTCATATTGTGTCATCCCATCCAATGCTTTTGATGGGGGTCTATTGATTAGATAGGTGGTTGTGGACATAGCCTCTACCCATAGGTAATTCGGCAATCTCTTCTCATTTAGCATTGACCTTGCAGCCTCCACCATGGTTCTATTCCTCCTTTCTGCCACTCGATTTTCCTCTAGAGTATGCCTGGTTGTAACCTCTCTTTTGATTCCTCTCTCTTGGAGATAAGAATCAAAATCATGGGAGAAATACTCTCCCCCTCCATCTGACCTTAGCCTCTTCAAATTCTTTCCTATTTGATTTTCAACAAGTGCTAGATATTTCTTGAAACAACAAAGCAATTCATCCTTATGCTTCACAAAGTATATCTATTATCCATGTGCTACAATCATCACTGAAAGACACATAATACCTATATCTAGAGATAGATGGCTCCTTGCTTGGCCCCCTATATGGACTAGCTCTAATAGGTCTCCATGAATGTATCCCTTCTTTGTGAATGGTTGCCTGTGAGACTTGCCAAATTGATAAGCACTGCATTTTTAGATCATGTATTGCTTGGAGATATTTGTTAAACCAAGCACACTTTGATCTCTACTAATTTTCTTCAGAGCCCTTTCACCTATATGAGCTAACCTCTTATGCCAAATTTCCAATTTTGATAATTTTTTACTACCATAATTGAACAAAGCAATGTTCATAGTATCTTGGAGCTCAAATGTAAATAGTCTACCTGATTTTTCTCCTCTTGCCATCCTCTTGAATCCCTGATATGGATCCTCAACAAATGCTCCATTCTTTGTAAATCTGATCGGTGATCCTTTCTCAACAATCTAACCAGCACTTATGAGATTTTTGGTTATGGTTTGCACATACAATACCTTGCTCAATAGGTTCATATTACCATCTGAAGTCTTTACATTGCCTATCTTCTACATTGGATACCTTGTGTCATCTCTTGTTTGGACTTGTGTACCTAAGTCGTAGAGCCTACCTTGTGTCAACTGAGACTATACCTCAATCGCCCCACAAGTGCATATAATGGTGGATTAATAGATGTTTAATTATCAATCCATGAAATTAGACATATCAAGTGTATGAAGATGTGTGCACACGTGATGGTATGTGAAGTGACAATGCTACAATGCTTACAATGCATGCAGCTCAATTCAACTACTTCTCCTACTTCTCAATCTTCTGAAAATGCATGACGTGATACTTGCCTCCCGAAATTGCACCCATGGTCTTCTGCATGCACCTGGACAAAAAGAAGGATTTACTTGCAGTAAATATGGCGCAGATTCCCAATGCACCCATAAAGTGGGATTTAAAAACTTGTGTCTCTAGATGGGATTAGCCTTATCAAATTCTTCGTGTGTATACGAGAAAGTATCCACTCTAAATTGTAATTGTTGATCTCAAACTTTTTGTGTTGTTTGTTTGATGTATTGCCTCGTTTCTTCTTTGAGGAGTCTGTAAGGTACATTGAATAGTAGACAGATTCACCATGCCACCTAAGAAGATTGGGTTGAGTTTGTATCTTGCAAAGTCTCAAAACCTAACCATTAACCTACCTCACTAGATTATTGATCAAATCCACTTGGCACACAAACGATGGCCATGCTAGTCAGTCTTGTATGGATGTTGTGCATTGACTAGGATCATCTATAGATGTTTGGCTTATGACATTCCAATCCAGAAGGCTCTCATGTGGACTAGAGTATAGAAATTCAAGGGTTGAACATCCACAAGACCCCCATCAAAGAGGATGCGAGGAGCAGTACCATGCGTTCAACCACAAGGAGCCACCCTAACCCCAAATGTCACTCCCCCACCTCGATATTTACACCCGTTTACATTATGCCTCACCAAAGTTCCAAACTTGATATTTCTACCAATCCCCATAGACCTTGAGTTCCCTAGAGGAGTACACTTGGAAGAGCTCACCAATGAGGATTTTGAGTAGATTTTAAGAGAAATGAATCTTGAGGCGGGTGAGGAATAACGGGTGGAAGGCTCTCACCCACAAGAAACCACCTCTCAAGTACCACTTACCATAGTTTATGAGGAGGAAGAAGACAATAAAGATGATCATGAGAATGAAGAATTAGAAGGAGATGATGATGATTATGAGGGAAAATATCAAGGAGAGCCAATAGAAGCGCCAAAACTTGTAGATGCTCCGACGTATACACCTCAGTTACAAAGATTGTATGATACAATCAAGGTGGTGAAAGAAAGGCATCAAATTTCATTCGCATCAGGCCATGCCTTGATAGAGCAAAAGCTAGTAGATAAAGGGGTGGACCAACATTTCATTACTACACTCAAGTTGCTATCAGAATCCTTGGGAGTTCAAGAGGCCATGTACATAGCATTGCGACAATCAATCCACTATGACAAATGTAGAGTGGAACAAGACCATGGGCAAGAAAAAACATATGGATACCGATATCTGAACAACCATCAAACCAACAACTACCTCCACGACCACCATCGATCTTACTACAGAGGCATTTGTACAAACATCACCAATCTCACCCAGCAACCCCCATCTCCCACACCTCCACCAGGACCACTGATTCTTCTTAGGCCACACTCTTTTCTTCTATTATCAGTCCTCTTTCTACTTACCCATTTTTGTCTATCGAGCCCGTCATTGGACCCCCCCTTACACCTAGCATAGAAGGATGCACAAGACCCACCGAAGGTAGTTTAGGCATCCCTGCATACCCCCATTCTCATATTTCTCTTCACCATGATCCATACTTCCCATTTGCCTCATCCATCTTTCCCTACACCTCAATCATGAACATTTCCCCACCGCATTATGTATCTTTTATGGAAAGTTTCATTCATGTCCCCACCCCACACATGTTAGACTCACAAACACTCACTTCCACTTCATTGTACACACACACTAGGATCACTTCACCTACCATCCCCACTTACATGGTAGCTCCAACAAGTACCACACTGTCTAACCCTATGGGCATTTCACCACCCATCGCACCTCCCCCTCCCCCCAGGATTCTACCATCCCCCATCCCCCTACCACCAACTTCACTTGTGCCCACCTCTTTGTTCAACACAGCATCCACCATTCCCATCCCCATTCACGTCCCCCTACACTCCACCCCATCTCTCTTGCATCTCATATTGTACATAATACATTCAACACATTACCTCAATGTGTATCACAACTACAACACAATTACCAAAGATTGGAAGATCAAAATTCTACCTTCCAGGCACAATCGCAAAGATTGCAAGCAAGAGTCACACCTTTGGAAGCTAACAATGAAGCACTTCAGGAAGAATACTTCACCTTACAGCAAGCTCATATAGAACAAGAGGCCAGGACATCAAATGTGGATGCTCAAGCCATCAAGGACTTGGAGACAATGCTTCATGAGCAAAATATCACCAATGCAAAGCTACAAAGAAACCTAGGGTTTCTTAGGAAGCACATGTCTATGCATTGGATTGGAAGAGCACAAGCAACTACAAAAACAGAACCAAGATAATCTTGAAGCTACTATGGAAGGGACCCCAAGCATAGAGATTAGTCCTATGAAGTATCAAGTTGTTCCCTTAGCAGACATAAGGATATTACTCAAGGAGCATGCTAACCTTTTAGCATCATATGAAAAGCTAGAATTAGAATGTGCAGACCTCAAGAAGCAGTTAACAACTGTCAACACATCTCAACCAGAGCCTACCATCCCTCCTCAGCCAATAGAGGAAATGGAAGCCCTAAGAAAACAAGTGGAAGAACTACAGGCAAGACTACTACCATATGAGTGGCAACCCTCTCTAATTGAAGACCTAGAACCCGACACAGCGGTGGAAATTCTAGTCAAAGAAATTTTTGAAGAACCATATGAGCCTATGCCAGTACCAGGAGGGTGCATCATTGACAAGGGCCGAGATACCTTTGAAATAGAAGTACCAAATTGGCTCAAATGGGTAGAGTAGATAGGCCAAACCCTTGACGATAGAGTAGCCATACAAATCCAATCGCTCTCCAATCTGGAAGAAAGAGTTCTTAAGTCCTTTTATTTTCATAACCTATCCCATCGATGGCTCATTAACACATCCTAAATACGGTACATGCCATATTTTGTATTGTTACCAGATTATAATGCAGAGATTAAGAGGCATACACTGAAGGAACCAACATTCACCACTCAATTTGAGCCAGATGACCTATCGGAAGAGGCACAAGTAGGCTCTATTTTTCAACCTAATTGGCATGCATGACTGTTAACAAACTACCCAAAAATGATGTGCACATGGGTAAATATGCCGCTATATATTAAATATAGCCCATGTTCTTGTCCTGTTGTCCGTCAGAGATCCTAGCATTTGCAATCAAAGTTTGCAACAATAAAGGGTGTTCTGATTGGATTAAGTACCCATATTTTGCTCCACCTAGAGCGCCACGCACCGTTTCCTATATGATCTCGACCGTACACCATTGTTCTACATGATTAAAGAATGTAGGGCATTGCCACAAAGATGTGTGTGAAGATTTTCGAGCTAATGACAGTAGTGCTCAAGACTTTTCACGAAATCCAAGCTCCATATATTTCGGCTCCTAGGTTTTCTAAAGGGAATTGAGATTTGGTATATGATATGAGTCAAACCCCCCCTCCCATCAACACATTTTACACCTGGAATGCATGCATCAAGCACTTACCTGCTTGCTACAAGCAAACATTTGAAGAGATGTTCTCTACAGGGTTCTGGGAATACCACTCAGAAATTTTCATTCCCAGGCCCACCCACCTATTACATCTCTTTGCAGTAGAACAAGCCATACATGCCAATCATCTACGCCTACCACATCTATATGTTCTAGGTCCACTCGATTGAGATCAGATGATGACAAATCTGGAAAGAGGATTGTGCATACAAGAACATCACCTCACCACTGATGTTGTTGAATATTACATCAAACACTTCATATAACAAGGGTCTATCAGGGACGACAGATGCAAGAGAGGGGGGGTGTTGGCAGGAGCCAGGGAAGTTAGGGCAAAGAGTGAGAGCAAAGGGACAGTCAAGTAGGACCAAGTAGGAAAAGCAATCAAAGAAGATCCGAAAACTAGGCCTATCCAATTTTTTAAAAGATAAATCTTTTTCAAAAGTCATTTTCATCACTACACCAACATTGGTGTCACTCTAGCACAATGGCAAGTACCAACGTGAGAAGATACACCTCATAAATGTCAATCCGTGGAGACGTGAGGACCGTCAAATGGTATTTACAATGGTTTTTAGTGATAAAAATCACTATTTTTATAGGTATTTCTTCTAAAAATTTGACATGTGCTTCTTGGAGCTCCCTATTTGCTCCTTCTTCTTGTGTGTCCACTTCTTGGATGTGCTTCCATGCTTTGTCCTTGACCTTGAGCTTCAACACTCCCCCCTCTTGAGTCTGTCGTCCCTGACAGACCCTTGTTGGAGTGGTTGTTCCATGTAGTACTTGAGAGGTAGTGTCCATGTAGCAAGGTCCATGGTCGTGATCTTCATTTTGTCCCTACTATCCTTTGCCAATTGTAGTCCCTTTGTATGTACTTCTTCCTTCGATGCCAGCTTGATGGTGTATTTGGGAGCTTTCAAAAATTGGCAATTACTCAAAAGAGGTGGTCAATGTTGATTATGAGCAACTCTCGACGGTGGATTGCTTCCTTGCTCTTGTTGTCATCACCTTGATGTCCTCTAGTTCTACCAAAGATGGCTTTCATAGTTTTCATGCCAAGTACTTGTATGATGTGTAAGTGCATTAGTGCATGGGTTGAACAGAATATGTGCCTTGTGCATGGCCTTGTAATGTAGCCCTATGCATGCATACTTGGAAATGCATTGGAAGAAGTATGGTGCAAGAGGTTGGGTCTTGAGCTTACCGCTCAAGGGTATGATGACGAAGAGGTGTTGCCGAAGTAGGGTGTGCTTACCATGGTGAATGGTAGGTCGATGTTTGTCTCTTTGTGTTGTATGCCCATCATGGTGATTGACCATCAGCTTGCTTCTGTTGATTGATGTCCTTGTTGACGGTTCGATGATGAGATTCTTTGAGAACCTGGTCCGGTTTCTGCTTCCCCTTTTTTTTTCTCTTCTTCTTCCCTTTTTGTTTGGGGAACAATGTCACAAACAAGAAGACAATGGTTAGTAGCACTAAAATATTGTACATATGTCAAGTGCGTCTCATGTGCCTGGGATTTCTCAATTGTGTCTATGCACGGCCATGTGATGTGGCCCTATATTAATGCATACTTTGGAAATGCACGACCTGAATGGTGCAAAAGACAAGGTTATGCCAAAGGCACATGGTTGTTGCACATCGAGGCTTTCAATGTTGTTGGTGGATGTTGATGTAGTCTTTGTTGGAGGTAGCAGGTGGATCTTGAAATGATGTGATAAGTCGATGGTTAAATGATAACTGACCATTCCTCCCTTTAGGGATTCATTTGGGAACAGTGTTTGACTGCATAGAGATCAACTGTGGCTTCTTCATTTGTGGATGGTTGCTTGAATTTTTTAATCCTCGTGGTTGGCTCTTTGGTTTTGTAGGTGCAACTGATGCTTTTGGCTTCCAAACCCATATCCTTGATGACTATCTTCTTACTTTTGCTGATTATCTTCTTTTGGTCTTTGTGCTCGGTTCTTACCCTTTTCTCTCCTTCGTTTCTTTGTTGAGAGCTTTTGCATGGTGGAGAGCATAGGCCTTTGTGCATGTAAGAGTCCTTTGGGAACCCACATATGGAATCATCCTTGTTGCAACTAGTTTCTTAGGTACCCAAATTTGTTAGAGACCTTCTCGTTGAGCTAGTCCTGGTTGCTTGGTTCTTTTCTTCGCATGGTTGGCTTGCCTGAGTGGGAATTGTGTTGGCAAGGCTGGTGGTTTTGGACCATAGAGCTTTTGACACATACAACATCTTTTCTTGAAGATTATTCTTGGAGGAACTAAGAGAGTGTGTGTTGCCATGATCTGTGAGCATGCAGTTCTCTAATTCTAATGTAATGCATTGTTCATGTACCCGAACTTGAAGAATTTGGCTTCTTAGATTCAAGTTGACTGCATGGTCCTAAATCCAATCTTGACCTAAGATAAGTGGCTCTATAAGATCCTCATCTTGACACATTAGCATTTTGACTTCCATTGGAACATCGTGAAGGTAGATGGGAAGTTCCAACACGCCCAAACAAGGGGTTTCCACACCTCCCAACCCTATGAGATAGGCTTCTATGGGGTTGATGTTCAATTGTAGATCTTGGCAGTATGAAAGTCTAACTGCACTAGTTGCTGCACCTGAGTCAACCAAGGCTCTCACAGTCCTTACACTCTTTCCTCACACTACCTCCACAGTCACAAAGGGGCGTCGATCGATTATGCAAGAAGTAATTATGTCCGATTTTTGGCACATGTCCATGTGATATTTTGGGGCTTTTGTGTTGACATCTAGGCCTAGTCATCTTAACTTATTTTGCCTTATGTGCTCTCTAGCCTCTGCCTGTGCTTCTTCTCTAACCTTTAACTCCTCTTGTTTTTGCTTCTTAGCAGTGTTGAGTCTCATTAGCATATCCTCTATAAGAGGTTCTTGATATAAATTGACTCGGCATCCACTAATATAGGTTGGCAAGATGCCACCTTCTAGAGTGGCCAATTGAACCGCATCACTAATGGAGATTCTATTAATGATCATGGGTCCATAGCCTCGTTTCTCCAATTTGCGGGCATGTTGCTTTAGTGTATAAACGAGCACTAAATCTCCTTCTTTCAATCCTTTATCTTTGATGTGTGCATGAAAGTATGCCTTTTGTCTTTTCTTTGCAGCATAGATGCCTACTGCCGCTCGTAGCCTCATCTCACCTAAGCATTCTAGATCAAAGATCCTGGAGGACAACTCATGTCCATTCCATTTGTGCTCTTGTGCTACTTTTAATGTTGGGATTAGGAAGTCCAATGGTAGCACAACATTCTATCCGAAGACCATCTAAAATGGGGTAGCATTGAGCATTGTTTGGTAAGCAACTCGGTAAGCCCAAACAGCATGATGAAGCTGTTTGTCCTAATTAGAGCGTTTATTATTTACAAGTTTTGTCAATATGTTACATAGGATCTTATTTGTGCTCTCAGCTTGTCTGTTACCTTGTGGATGGTAAGGGGCAGACTTCTTATGTATTACCAAGAATTCTTTGAGAAGGTGTTCAATAACTTCATTCAAGAAGTGCATACCTCTATCACTTACTAACTCTATTGGTAACCCATATCTGGTGAACACGTTCTCAAATAAGAACTTAGCCATCATTTCAGCATCATTCTTTGTCGTGGCTTTGACTTCTACCCATTTTGTAAGGTAGTCTATGGCTACAATAATGTATTCTGCATGGGAGTTTCTAGCTGGGGGGTTAATGGGACCAATGAAGTCTATACCCCACTTTGAGAATGCACGTCCTCCCATCATTGATCTCAAAGGCATCTCATCTTTTATTATCGGATATTGAGCACGTTGACATGTGTCGCATTTCTTCACATAGGTATGTGCATCCATATGAAGAGTGGGCCATAGAAGTCTTGAGAATAGAATGGTCTTGATTACTCTGTCAGGCCCAAAGTGTCCACCTGCAACACTATGGTGTGCAGTTTCCAAGACTCTCAAGTAGTCTGATTCATGAATGCATAGTCTTAAGTATCCATCTTTGCCTCTTTGGTAAAGGTTGTCTCCTAATAAGGCGTAGTCTTGAGCCTCTTGCTCCATGCTCCGTTTTCTTGCTAGGCTAGCCTCATTGGGTAATGTTCCCAATCTCATGAATTCTACCAATGGAGTGCTCCATTCTGGAATTAACGATATGTGATAAAGAGTCGCATGCTCCACTGGGGGTCTCTCCTAGCACAATGGACAATTTGTAATCCACTCATGAATGTCTTTGTCCATGCTAGGCCAATACACTCCTAAACGTTTTAGATTCTGCAATGTTCGTTGTTTGGAATAGTGATTTCCTAGCAATCCTTCATGGGCTTGTTGCAACCAACTACTATGTTCATCATCCTCGACACAACAAGCTAGAACACCCTCTGTATCTTGTTTGTACATGCTTCCTACCAATATTTGATATTTTGTGATTTTACAATTTCATCTTTGTTTGTTTTTACTTTCTTATTTGCGGGTCCGAAGGTTAGGGAAGGTACTAACTTATTTGCCCATTTAGGAACAACTTCTAAATTGAACAAATAAGCGTCAGGTAGTTCATCAGACACTCCTTCCGGTGACTCTTTTGAAGTGATGTGAGAAAGGTGATCCACCCTGAGGTGGGTTCTACCTTTCTTGACAACAACTTCAAAGTCGTATTCCATTAGTAGGAGGAACCATCTTACTAAGCGGCCTGTATTGCAAGGTTTATTGACCAAATATAATAAAGCTTGATGATCAGTGAAAAACTTGAACTTTTTGGCCAAAAGATAGTGTATAAACTTCTTCACGGAATATGCCATGCCTAAGCCTTCTCTTTTTGTTGTGGTTTTAATTTCATTGAGCTACGCTCAACTTTCTGCTAGCATATGCAATGGGTAAATCTAGATGTCCTTCACCTGTGGGTTATGCTAACACACATCCTATTGCATGATTGGAAGCATCTACATGGACATGGAAGGGTTTATTCCAATCAGGAGGGGTTAATATTGGTGCTGTGCACAAACATCTCTTCAGCTCATTAAAGGAATTTTCACATTCATCATTCCACTCAAAATTCATCAACAAACCATAAACAGGTTTAGCTATGATAGCATACATGTGGATAAATCTATGGTAATATCCACAATGGCCCATAAAGACCTGTAGCTCTTTAACATTCCTTGGCCTAGGCAGTTTTGCTATGGCTCTAACTTTCATCTGTTGATATTCCATTCTTCGAAACAATATGACCTAAGATCTTGCCTTGTCGTACCATGAACATGCACTTTTTTGGTTCAGACAAACTCGGTATTCTCTACACTTGTTGAAAATCTGTTTGAGGATGTGGCATTTTCTTTGTTGGGAATGAGCACATAAATCATCCACATATAGTTCTAAGTTCTTTCACAAGAACTCTCTGAAGACATGACACATGAGCCTTTGGAATGTTGCAGGTGCTTTGGTGAGCCCAAATGACATCACGGGGAATGCAAAGATTCCCCACTCTGTGGCAAAAGCTATTTTGTGTTGATCTTCTAGGGCAATGGCTACTTGGTTGTAGCCTGAAAATCCATCAAGGAAGCTATAAACTTCCTTGCCTGCAACACACTCCAATAAATGTTCAGTGATTGGAAGTAGATAACTATCTCTAGTCGTAGTGGCATTAACTTTTTTAAGGTTAATACACACTCGCAACTTTCCATTCTTTTTGGGCACCACTACAATGGGGGACACCCATTCAGTATGCTCAATCTCATAGGTAAATCCAACTTCAATCAACGTATCAATTTCTTCTTTTATTTTAGATGCATAAGTGTCATTATGTGTAGGGCTTCTGTTTGGTGGGCTTGGCATCAGCAGTCATGGTAATCATATGAGAGAAAATTTTGGGATCTACTCCCTTCAAGTCTCTGTAGTGTCATGCAAACACATCCCTATATTCCCTTAATAGAGCTACAAGCTCTGCTTCTTCTTTTGCACTGAGGTCATCTCCTATGTATGTACATCTCTCTTCATTCTCTTCAATGGTCATTACAATCTTTTTGGTCTTTTCTTTAACATCATATGCTTCTCCTATAATGGCCTCTCTCTTAGGCATTCATACCAAAATTTTTCGGTCTTCCACTTCATATTTCTTGAAGTTTTTTGGTACTTCAAACAATGATTCCTCCTCTTCTTGTTTCACTGCTTTTCTTTTCTTTTTCTTTTTACTACCTTCACTTCCATCCTTTGAATTTACCGTTTTACTGCTTGTGAGAGGTTCTTCTTCTTGTTGATTAAACACTCCCACACTGTGACCTTGCACATCCACAAATGAGTATCTTGATGCATCCATGATGGATCAGGTGAACTTCTAGAATGCACAGAGATAGAATTTTCTTTTGCTTTGTGTATAGGATTCCACTGTAGGGGTGGTACATCTCTGAAGGTGTAATCCTTTTGATTGACATTGGTGGTGACCCGTAAGTGTTGTAAGTACAATGAGTTGATGCCCCAATCCTGTACTATTTGCAGTTGTCGTAGGAAGGGTCTTCCTAGGATCATCTCGTAGACATTATTTTTTTCAAAGTTACATATAGCAAATGTGTGTTCAAACTCTACACCACAAGTGGTTAGAGTTATCCCTTCAAGCAATCCTAGAGGTCTTTCAAAATGACCGTCTACCATTTGAAGCTTCATTCTAGTTGGTCTTAATGTGGGTTTGCCCCATCGCTTCCACAAGGAGGTGGTCGCAATAGCAACACCAGCACCTGAATCTACGATTGCTTTGGTTGTGTAACCTTCGTAGGTGATTCGAAGATAAGTATTACCTTCTTCACCTTCACTCATGTCCCCTATTTTATTTAGAGGTATCTTTGGTACTTTTTGCCTAGAGCGTACTTTTGGCATTTTGGAATCAAGTTCTGGAACCTGATCCTTCACATGATTCCATAGCTCAGGTTTTGCTTTGAGCAGCTCTTCTACAGTGAGATGACATTGAACCTTAGTGTTCTTCACAACATCAGTGTTTCTTGGAACCACTGAATCTTCATTTCTTACCAATATTGTGGGAGCTTTGATCGGAAGAGATTCAGATTCCCAGGGGCTTGTGAATTGTGGCAACTCTTGCAAGGAATTAGATTCAAAATCTAATCTTTCATCTTCTTGTTGCTCTGCTTCGTCTCCATAAATAGATGGGATGTCTTGGGGAAATTGATCGTGAAGATCACCAATTTCAAGAATAGGAGGGGGATTACCCTTCTCCTTGGCCCATTTCTCTTCTTGTATTTCCCGCAAGAACTCTTGAGAGTATTACTGAATTGAAAGAGGTGTTCCCTCATCTATGGAATCAGGAACATAAGCTTTCATTGGTGGTAAGCTTTCTCTTTCAACCATTGGTTGGGCTTGTGGAGGTAAAGAAACCTGTGGCTTGTTTACCAACTGCTCTAATCTTTCTAGTAAGCACTGGAAATGCAAATCTGGCTTGATAGAGTTTGTCTGATTGAATGATTGACTGGTCTCGGGCATAGCTTGAGCTAGTTCTACCATCGTCATGCACATTTTCATCCGTTCAATCTCTAAATTTGCTCTAGGGTAACTCTTGTCTAGGTTTGCGGTTGTTGGCCCTTCTTGAAGTCGAGCCTAGTAGGCCTTGAACATCATGTCCAAGCCTTCTGGGGTTGGATCTGCAAGAACAGACCCTGATTGTGGTTTATTTACAATGAGTGCTGGGGTGGAATGAGGTGGAGTGGACGGAGATTCAGCAAGCGAGGGGCTTTGAGATGCAATGTCTTCTATTTTTGTTTTGGCGTCTTTCAGGCTTTCTTCTAGTTCGGATATCTTTTTATTCCACTTATGATTAGCTTTCTCTCTAATAGCCTTCCAAGTTCTCAATTTTGTCTTACTAGGCTCTCTTGATTCACTTGACTCTGATTGTTCAGCCAGCTTATCCTGGTTCAATGCTTGTGCCCTAGTGACTGCCTGTACAAGAGCCACATTACTACTACTTGAACTTGAATCAGCCACTAAGCCTACCACATTGATGGGTGTAACCTTAGGCGCACTAGAGGGATTCCTAGGACACTCTCTAGGGAGATGTTCTTTGCCGCACTCAGGACAAAAGCCTTGTATTGTGATGTTCTGTCCTTGTCCTGGATTGAGTGAGTGGGGACATTCACGAATGAAATGGTTGTTGGTGCATTTTGCCCAAGCCTACATGCTTGATATGTTTGATATTATCCTCATTTGTAAGTCACATGAGTAGTCATGTGAACACCTCTTGTAAAAGAGTACATTTTATCTCTTGTAAATGGAAAAAGAAAAAAGTAAAAGGATGGCTTACCTCATCCATGATGTAAAAGCAAATTCGTGGATCCAACTACCAAAATCACGAATTTTTGAGCTGAGGGAATCTCTCCTAACTTTGGGGATCACTTTTAGGTGGAGCCATTCGAATTCGAATTCAAAACTCCCTCCAAGAATAGCTATAAAAGGAGCAAGAAGGAAGAGGCGATTAGCAAGCCTTGTACGTGACCACTTCATGTCATTTTGTAGAGATTGAAGAGCTTACTCCATAGCTCTATCATTCTACTCCCATTGTGCAAAGATTCATTGCCAATGTGGTTGTAATCATATGTGAATCTATACATTTATTATCATCTACCTCTCTGTTTTGTTCTCTGCTATACTCACTCAGAGCAGTAACTTCAGAAGGTCATATCTCGAGTTTTACTGAACCTTTTTCAGTGTTTTAAAGTGCGTTGGATAGCTCTCACTGTCTAGTTTCTACCTATAAATTTTCAAGGTCATTGGATTTATACTTTTGGAGATATCTGCATTTTACTGCTTACTGGTCTATCTCTGCAGAGCCCCGAGAATTGTGGGAATGTTCCAGAACTTGATGAAACTTGTTCTCAGTGCTCAGTCCATCATTTGAAGTGTTTTAACTTGGAATAGGAAGCTTGCTAAGTCTATTTGCTATGCCCAAAAGGAATTTTTCTAATTCCTTCCAGGTTGAGAGCACTGTTCATTTTTTCCAGCAGGTGTATGTCCAAAAATAGCAAGTTTTGGGAGCTAGTCATTTCGCAACTTGTCGGTCTTGACTTAAACTTTTGGGATACATGTTCCAAAGTACTTGGCTGATATTTTGGTGGATTTAGGAAGCTCAAAGGGTCTACTAATCAACTCTGAAGTCTCAGTTGGCTGGTGTGAAGCTGGTTGTAGCGGCACCTACTCATCTTTGGATTGCATCCACCATCTCTCTTCACAGTGGTATCAGAGCATAGTCAAGCAACATGGGAGATGGATTTCCATCAACAATTGACAAATTGGATCGAAACAACTATCCGGCATGGTCTCTAAGGATGGAGGCTTACCTTCAAGGGAGGAATCTATATGGATTCATATCCGGAGATGAAGCAATGCCAACCATGAGGAACAAAGGGCAACCATCACATGAAGAAGTGGAAGGACTTTCGAATTGGTGTTCGAAGGATGCACTTGCAAGGTCCTATATTCTAAACTCAATCTCTGATTTTCTTTTACCTCATGTCAAGGGATGCAAGACATCAAGAGAAACCTGGAATGCACTTGCTTCTTTCTTCTCTTCCAACACTCGAGCAAGGAAGAACCAATTGTGGATGGAGTTCACAACAATGAAGAAAAGCCCGAAGCAAAATGTGACTGATTATGTCACAAAGATGAAGGAGATTTCCGACCAACTTGGAAGCATTGGAGAGGTAATTGAAGAGGAGCAAATCATAAGACAAATCATGAATGGAATCAAAGCAGACGACAAGTGGGAGTCATTCACAACAGCCATGGATTTATACATGGATATGCATGTACCCGACCTCAACACACTCATGGGCCAACTCTTCACTCATGAAGCAAAGATTAGCAAAGGTGGTGAGTCCTCAAGAGGTAATCAAACTTCTGCCTTATATTCTGATAAAGCTAAGGTCAAGGACAAGTCAAAGAATAGAAAGAATGAAGATGAAGGAAGCTCTTTCCAAGCAAACTTTGCAGGTAGAGGACGAGCTAGAGGAAGAGGCAGAAGTGGAAAGCAAGGCAGGGGGAGATTCCAATCATCTCAACCTTGCAACATATGTGGCTTATCTAACCATACTACTGAAGAATGTTTCAGGAATCCAAGGAACTCAAGAGGAAGAGGATTCAATAGAGGTGGCTATGGATCAAATAGAGGTAGGTACAATGGAGGCTACAACAACAACAACTACTACAACAACAATTACAACAACAACAACAACTATCAAAGTGGCCATAGAGGAAGAAGAGATTACAATAACTATGCAGAGGACCAAAGTCAAGAAGATTCATTATTGATTATGAATCTATCAACAAAGAAGGGTAAGGATGATGATCACATATTTTACATTGATTCGGGATGCTCGAACCATGTAGCAGGAAATGTGGCTTTACTTTCTGATTTGGAAGATCCTCATAACAAGCATGAAGTGCAGACAGGAGATGACACAAAGCACTCAGTGGAGAAGATAGGTAATGTGAAGACATCAGATGGGAATATGAACCTCTTAAGCAAAGTCTTGTATGTCCCTACAATTACCAAAAATTTAATAAGTGTTGGACAGATTGTTGAAAAAGGATTGCAGGTTAGATTCAATCGATTTGGAGCATATGTTGAAGACCCAAGGCAAGGCTTTCGAAGGATTGCCAAAGGAGAAAAGACAGGAAGGCTTTTCACTTTTGAAGTGGAAGATACAAAGAACATAGCTTTGTTTAGCTATGGATCTCAAACTCTAACAGAGTTGGAGATATGGCACAAAAGGCTTGCTCACATTGGTGAGAGGACACTCAAACAGATTTGCAAGGACCAAAGTGTACTTGGTTTGCCTAATATCACAAGGCAACACATGATTTATAAGTGTTAAGCTTGTCAACTCGGCAAGGCTCATAGACAACCTTTCAATAAGAAAGGATATATGTATCAAAATCCTTTGGATCTAGTGCACACGGATGTGTGGGGTCCAAGTAAGGAGCCATCTATATCAGGCTCAAGATATTATGTGTCTTTCATAGATGATTGTAGCAGGTGGACCATTCTGTTTTTCATGAAGCACAAGGATGAAGTGTTTAATTGCTTTAAGAAGTATATTGCTCTTGTTGAAAATCAAACAGGTAGGACTTTGAAAAGACTCAGATCAGATGGTGGAGGAGAATACTTCTCTTCTGAATTTGATGCCTTCTTGCATGAAAGAGGCATTAAAAGGGAAGTCACTACAAGGTATACACCTGAACTCAATGGTGTAGCAGAGAGGAGGAATAGAGCTATCGTCGAAGCTGCAAGGTCCATGCTCAACGAAAAGGGATTGCCGAACTACCTATGGGCAGAGGCTGTGTCGACAGCCACATATCTCATAAATAGACTTCCATCTAAGTCACTAGATGGAACCACTCCATATGAAGTGTGGAATGGAAGAAGACCTAGTCTAGAGCATTGTAAAATCTTTGGATGCTTAGCCTATGCTCACATTCCTTCTCAAGTAAGAGGGAAATTGGATCCCAAGGCAGAGAAGTGTGTATTCATTGGTTATGATCAAAACCAAAAAGGATATAGATTGTACAATCCAACCAATAAAGGATTTTCTGTGAGTAGAGATGTAATTTTTGATGAAAACAAATCATGGTTTGATGATGACAGGAAAGTGAAGCTGCCATATGACTTGGATGAAGATTTTCCATCACTTCAACCAAAGGAGCCAAAGCAGATTGAAGAAAGTGATTCGGAGATTGACCTAGAAGACTTGGAAAGACTAAAGCTATGGAAGAACAAAGGTAAAGCAAAGATGCAGGATGCTACATATGGACCCGAGAGCTCACATCAACCACTTAGAAGGTCTTCGAGGGAGAAGAAGAAACCAGAGAGGTTTGGTTATGATACTTCTTTGGTCACCAAGCACTCAATCTACATTGCAAAGGATTCAACCAATGAAGAACCTACCACGTTTGAAGAAGCACAAAGCAAGAAAGCTTGGAGAGATGCAATGGATGAAGAAATGGAAGCCTTGAAGGAGAATGACACTTGGGAGCTTGTACCTAACAAGCCATCTATGAAGATAATCGGATCTCGATGGATATACAAAATCAAGAGGAATCCAGATGGAAGTATAAATAGACACAAAGCAAGGTTAGTTGCTAAAGGGTTTGCTCAAACCCATGGTATTGATTATGAGGAGACTTTCTCTCCTGTTGCAAAAATGCCTACAATTAGGGTTCTCATAAGTCTTGCTGCATCTAGAAATTGGAATCTTTATCAACTTGATGTAAAGAATGCCTTCTTGAATGGATGGATTTCTGAGGAAGTGTATATGGCACAACCTCCTGGATATGAGGATGCACATCATCCTAACTATGTATGCAAACTAAAGAAAGCTTTGTATGGATTGAAGCAAGCTCCAAGAGCTTGGAATTTCAGATTGGTTACTTATTTGCAGGACCAAGGATTCAAAGCTAGCAAGGCGGATACCTCTTTGTTCATAAAGAGGAATGGATCTGAAGTGATCTATTTATGTGTGTATGTTGATGATATTATTATCACAGGCAATGATCTTGAAGGAATCAAACAGGTAAAGAGTCAAATGAAGGAGGAGTTCAAAATAAGTGACCTCGGACCACTCACTTATTTTCTTGGATTGGAGTTGATCTACACAGATTCAGGTATATACATCACACAAAGGAAGTATGTCCATGACATGCTCGTCAAGTTCAAGATGGAAAATACCAAGTGTGCAGGTACACCTATGGAGCAAAATCATAAGCTTAGTGCTTATGAAGGAGAGCCAATTGAAGACATCACAAGCTATCAAAGCTTGGTTGGAAGTTTGAACTATGCAACACTCACAAGGGTGGATATATGCTATAGTGTTAGCATATTGAGTCAGTTTATGCATAAGCCGAGAAGACCACATATGGAAGCGGCCAAGCGAGTCCTCAAGTACCTAAAGGGGACCATGAATGAAGGTTTGTTTTATTCATATACTTCAGATATTGAGCTAAAGGTCTACTCAGATGCAGATTGGGCCGGATCTAAAGATGATAGAAGAAGCACATCAGGGTATATATCATTTGCAGGTTCAAAAATCATTTCTTGGTCATCGAAGAAGCAACCAACCGTGGCATTATCTTCTACTGAAGCAGAATATAGAGGTTTGGCTAATGCAACTCAAGAAATCATGTGGTTAAAATCTTTGTACACAGATCTTGGACTTCATTCTTCAACACCTCACATTTTTGGTGACAACACAAGCTCACTACATCTAGCAGCTAATCCGGTATACCATGCTAGAACCAAGCATATTGAAGTCCACTACCATTATGTAAGGGAGAAGCTATTGAGCAAGGATATTCAACTATCCTATGTCTCTACAGATATGCAATGTGCAGACATGTTGACGAAAGCTCTTGATGGTATGAAATTAAGTAGATTCAAGTTGATGATTGGTTTGCAGGAAATCAAGGACAATTGAAGACTTATTTGGAGGCCAAGCATGTTAGGCTTGAGGGGGAGCTGTTGGTGCATTTTGCCCAAGCCTACATGCTTGATATGTTTGATATTATCCTCATTTGTAAGTCACATGAGTAGTCATGTGAACACCTCTTGTAAAAGAGTACATTTTATCTCTTGTAAATGGAAAAAAAAAAAAGTAAAAGGATGGCTTACCTCATCCATGATGTAAAAGCAAATTCGTGGCTCCAACTACCAAAATCACGAATTTTTGAGCTGAGGGAATCTCTCCTAACTTTGGGGATCACTTTTAGGTGGAGCCATTCGAATTCGAATTCAAAACTCCATCCAAGAATAGCTATAAAAGGAGCAAGAAGGAAGAGGCGATTAGCAAGCCTTGTACGTGACCACTTCATGTCATTTTGTAGAGATTGAAGAGCTTACTCCATAGCTCTATCATTCTACTCCCATTGTGCAAAGATTCATTGCCAATGTGGTTGTAATCATATGTGAATCTATACATTTATTATCATCTACCTCTCTGTTTTGTTCTCTGCTATACTCACTCAGAGCAGTAACTTCAGAAGGTCATATATCGAGTTTTAATGAACCTTTTTCAGTGTTTTAAAGTGCGTTGGATAGCTCTCACTGTCTAGTTTCTACCTATAAATTTTCAAGGTCATTGGATTTATACTTTTGGAGATATCTGCATTTTACTGCTTACTGGTCTATCTCTGCAGAGCCCCGAGAATTGTGGGAATGTTCCAGAACTTGATGAAACTTGTTCTCAGTGCTCAGTCCATCATTTGAAGTGTTTTAACTTGGAATAGGAAGCTTGCTAAGTCTATTTGCTATGCCCAAAAGGAATTTTTCTAATTCCTTCCAGGTTGAGAGCACTGTTCATTTTTTCCAGCAGGTGTATGTCCAAAAATAGCAAGTTTTGGGAGCTAGTCATTTCGCAACTTGTCGGTCTTGACTTAAACTTTTGGGATACATGTTCCAAAGTACTTGGCTGATATTTTGGTGGATTTAGGAAGCTCAAAGGGTCTACTAATCAACTCTGAAGTCTCAGTTGGCTGGTGTGAAGCTGGTTGTAGCGGCACCTACTCATCTTTGGATTGCATCCACCATCTCTCTTCACAATGGTCACCCTGACATCTAAAACATGGTACTCTAGGGGCTTGTGGTCTTACTTGTCTCGCTTGGGGCCTGGGGTTGGGATTCGTATACATGACATTTGTTGGTGTAAATCACAAGCCTACACATTTGGCTTGGAAGATATCATGAAGACTCTACATGCATGAAGAACCATAGGAACATATGCTAATGATTACTTACCACTTTACCTCATTGTAAAAGTCAAGTTGACTTAGAATCTTGTGTAATCACCTACCCAAATGATTCGTGGAAAATGTAGTTCACTTGATTGAGAGAATATCTCCAAGTTTTTAGAAGCTTGATAAGAGGGAGCCAAGAATTTGAATTTGAATTCAAATTCTTACACATTTCACATAAAAGGTGAACATGAAAAGTCGCGATGAGAGACTTCACTCCCGAGCTTCATTCTACTGTCACTGAGGGTGTGTGAGGACTACTCCATAGCCTACACCTCTCTACACCATTAGGCAATGCTAGTCATGCCAATGGGATTTTACACAAGTGTTAATCAATAGATACATTTACATAATTCATCTTTGTGTTCTCTGCTAGTCTACTCAAAAGTCTGTCAACTTGTCAAGGGCATATCTCAGTCAATACTCCACCAAATTCAGTGATTCAAAGCTTGTTGGATTCAACTCAAAGTCATCTACATGCTGAAAAAGTTTGAAGTGATCTCATTTAGCAAATTCAGAGAAATCATCGTCGAGGTGCTCACTGGTCTATTTCTGCTACAGTCCTAAAAAGTCGGGGGTATAGCTAAGTTTGCTAAATTAATTTCTCTGAGTATAGTTTGTCATTTTACATCATTCCACTTGAAAATGGTAGCTTACCAAGTTAATTGAATACCCCTAGAAGGAATTTTATCAATTGCTACTGTGCTGGTCACACTAAGCAAAACATTGAGCAGGTGTCAAGACCAAAATAGAAGGTTTTCTTGAGTTTGTTACTTCCAAAGTTATCTGTTTTGATTCAATCATTGCACACTTCATTTCCAAAGGACATAGGCCATTTCTTGGTGTCATTGGAAAGCTAAGGAAGTCTACTAATCAAGTCTGAAGCTAAAGAGGGCTGGTACAAAGCAGGTTTTAGCAGTACCTACTCAATCTCTTGGATCATCCATCCATCTTTCCCAACAGTGGTATCAGAGCAAATAAGGTAAAATGGGAGATGGTTTTCCTTCATTTATTGACAAATTGGACAGAAACAATTATCAAGCTTGGTCTCTAAGGATGAAGACCTACTTACAAGGAAGGAGTCTCTATGGATACATCTCAGGAGATGAGGAATTGCCCTCATTCAAAGCAAGAGGATTGCCAACCAAGGAAGAACAAGAAAAGCTCAATACATGGTGTGCAAAAGATGCATTGGCAAGGTCTTATCTACTCAACTCTATATCTGACTTTCTTTTACCTCATATCAAAACTTCTAAGACTTCCCAAGAGACTTGGGAAACCTTGTCATCATATTTCTCCTCCAATACAAGGGCTAGGAAAAATCATTTGTGGATTGAATTCACAACACTAAGAAAGCAACCTAAGCAAGTTGTTTCAGAATTTGTGACCAAGATCAAAGATGTTGCAGATCAGTTAGCAAGCATAGGAGAAGAGAGTGAAGAAGAACAAATTGTAAGGCAGGTAATCTATGGAATCAAGGCTGATGACAAGTGGGAAAGCTTCACCACTGCAATGGATCTCTACATGGACATGCACACTCCAGACCTTACAACTCTCATGGGACAACTATTTACACATGAAGCAAAGTTTACCAAGAGTGGAGATACATCCAAAGGTAACAACTCTTCTGCCCTATACACTGATAAGAATCCAAGGATAAAGGCAAGAGTAAAAAGGTGGAAGATGAAGGCTCTACCTCCCAAGCCAACTATGCAGGGAGAGGTAGATCTTCAAGAGGAAGGGGCAGAGGAGGTAAGCAAGGTAGGGGGAGACCCTATAACTCATCACCATGTAACATTTGTGGTTTATCAAATCACACCACATATGAGTGTTACAAGAATTATAAAAATCAGAGAGGAAGAGGCTACCAAAGAGGTGGATACTCACAGTCTAGAGGAAGGTTCAACCATCACCAAGGCCACAACAACAATTACAACAACAACTACAACAACAATTACAATGGCAACTACCAAGGAGGATTCAGCAACAGAAAGGACTACAACAACTACACAGAGGAGCAGGATGACTCTCTCTTGATCATGAACATGACTTCAAAGTCAGGTACAAATGATGATTACTTATTCTATATTGATTCAGGGTGTTCAAATCATGTGGCTGGTAATGTTGCACTACTCTCTGATCTTGAGGAACCAAAAGGTAAACACCAAGTCCAAACAGGTGATGATACAAAGCATTCAGTGGTTAAAGTTGGTAATGTTAAGACTTGTGATGGTAATCAGAATTTGTTAAGCAGGGTACTCTATGTACCAACCATTACAAAGAACTTAATGAGTGTTGGTCAGATTGTAGAGAAAGGTTTGCAGGTCAGATTCAATCAATATGGAGCATTTGTGGAGGACCCAAGACATGGATTCAAACGGATAGCTAAAGGAGAAAAATTAGGTAGACTTTTCACTTTTGAGTTGGAAGATACAAAGAACATTGCATTATACAGTTATAAAGATCAAACACTCTCAGAGCTTGAGATTTGGCACAAGAGATTAGGGCACATAGGAGAAAGGACCTTGAAGCAAATGTGCAGGGACCAATGTGTGCTTGGGATACCTAATGTATCCAAGCAACATATGATTTACAAGTGTGGTGCTTGTCAATTTGGTAAGTCTCACAGGTTACCCTTCTCCAAGAAAGGATATATGCATGAAGACTATCTAGAGCTTGTACACACAGATGTATGGGGACCTAGCAAAGACCCCTCAATTTCAGGTTCAAGGTACTATGTGTCTTTTATTGATGATTATAGCAGATGGACTGTATTATACTTTATGAAGCACAAGGATGAGGTATTTAATTGTTTTAAGAAATATCTTGCATTAGTTGAAAATCAGACAGGAAGGAATTTGAAGAGGCTAAGGTCAGATGGAGGAGGTGAGTACTTCTCCAATGAATTTGAGGACTTCTTGCAGGACAGAGGCATCAAAAGAGAAATAACCACAAGGTACTCTCCTGAACATAATGGGGTAGCTGAAAGAAGAAATAGGTTAATTGTTGAGACAGCTAGATCTATGCTTAATGAGAAGAAATTACCTAACTATCTATGGGCAGAGAGTGTTTCTACTGCCACCTATCTCATAAACAAGTTACCATCAAAGTCACTTGATGGTATGACACCATATGAAGCATGGCATGGTAAGAGACCATCATTGGATCACTGCAAAATTTTTGTATGTGTAGCATATGTACACATTCCTTCACAGGTAAGAGGAAAGCTAGATCCAAAGGTTGAAAAATGTATTTTCATTGGATATGATTTAAATCAAAAAGGTTACACGTTTTATAACCCTACCAACAAGGGATTTATGGTAAGCACAGATGTGATCTTTGATGAGAATGATTTTTGGTATGAGACTGAATGCAGGAAGGTCAAACTACCCTATGATTTGGAAGAAGAATTTCCAAAACTTACAAAGGAGGAACCTACTCAGGATGTAGACTCAAGTTCAGATGATGAAGACACTATCAACCTTGAAGAGTTCAAGGCATGGAAGTCCAAAGGCAAAATGAAGATGAAGAAGCTTGAGGACATACCAGAATCTTCAACTCAATCAATCAGAAGGTCTCAAAGAGAAAGCAAAAAACCTATCAGATATGGGTATGATACATCTCTTGTTACTAAACATTCAATTTATCTTGCAAAGGATTTGTCAAATGAAGAACCAGGTTCATATGAAGAAGCAATCACCAAATCAGAATGGAAAGAAGCTATGGATGAGGAGATTGAAGCACTCAAGGAGAGTGATACATGGGAGTTAGTACCCAAGAAGGACTCCATGAAGGTAATAGGATCCAGATGGATCTATAAATTGAAAAGAAATTCTGATGGCACAATTAACAGGTACAAGGCCAGATTGGTAGCCAAGGGTTTTGCACAAACCCAAGGCATTGACTATGAAGAGACATTTTCTCCTGTGGCCAAGATGCCAACAATCAGAGTGTTGGTTAGTGTGGCTGCATCAAAGCATTGGAACATGTACCAATTGGATGTCAAGAATGCTTTCTTGAATGGATGGATTTCAGAAGAGGTTTATATGTCACAACCTCCTGGCTATGAAGACCCTAAGAAGGTAACTTATGTTTGCAAATTAAAGAAGGCTTTATATGGATTGAAGCAGGCACCTAGGCCATGGAATTATAGGCTAACTACATACCTCCAAGACCAAGGTTTTGTCATAGTAAGGCTGACACTTCTCTGTTCATTAAGAGAAGTAATTCAGAGGTAATCTATCTCTGTGTCTATGTTGATGACATCATCATTATAGGTAATGATGTCAATGGAATCGGAAGCATCAAAAGCCAGATGATGAAGGAATTCAAGATCAATGATCTTGGATTATTGAAGTATTTTTTGGGACTTGAATTAGTTTACACTAATTCAGGAATATACATTACTCAGAAGAAGTATGTACAAGATATGTTGAAGAAATTTCAATTGCAGGATGCTAAAGCAGCAAGCACTCCAATGGAGGTGAATTTAAAGCTAAGTGCCCATGAAGGTGATGAAGTACAAGACATTACAGGTTATCAAAGTATGGTAGGTAGCTTGAACTATGCTACTCTTACAAGAATTGATATTGCATATGGAGTTAGTGTGCTAAGTCAATTTATGCACAAGCCAAGGATACCTCACTTAGAGGCTGCCAAAAGAATCTTGAAGTATCTCAAGGGTACACAGAACCATGGTTTGTACTTTCCTTACACTTCAGATATTGATATAAAAGTTTATTCAGATGCAGATTGGGTAGGATGCAAGGATGATAGGAGAAGCACTTCAGGATACATTTCTTTTGCAGGTGACAAACCAATTTCATGGTCTGCAAAGAAGCAACCAATTGTTGCATTGTCTTCTACAGAAGCAGAATATAGAGGGCTAGCTAATGCCACTCAAGAAGCAATTTGTATTAAGCTTTTGTACACAGAATTGGGCTTATATACTAGGCCTCCAATTATCTTTGGAGATAATACAAGTTCTCTTCACCTTGCAGCTAATCCTATCTATCATGCCAGAACAAAACACATAGAAGTTCATTATCATTATGTAAGGGAGAAGTTGCTAAGCAAGGACATTCAGCTGACTTATGTGTCAACCAACATGCAATGTGCAGATTTGCTGACTAAAGCTTTGGATGGGACCAAACTTTGCAGGTTCAAAACTATGATTGGATTGCAGGATATACTTGAAGAATGAGGATGAAGACTTAAGCCAAAATGTTTGGCTTGAGGGGGAGCTATTGGTGTAAATCACAAGCCTACACATTTGGCTTGGAAGATATCATGAAGACTCTACATGCATGAAGAAACATAGGAACATATGCTAATGATTACTTACCACTTTACCTCATTGTAAAAGTCAATTTGACTTAGAATCTTGTGTAATCACCTACCCAAATGATTCATGGAAAACGTAGTTCACTTGATTGAGAGAATATCTCCAAGTTTTTAGAAGCTTGATTAGAGGGAGCCAAGAATTTGAATTTGAATTCAAATTCTTACACATTTCACATAAAAGGTGAACATGAAAAGTCGCGATGAGAGACTTCACTCCTGAGCTTCATTCTACTGTCATTGAGTGTGTGTGAGGACTACTCCATAGCCTACACCTCTCTACACCATTAGGCAATGCTATTCATGCCAATGGGATTGTACACAAGTGTTAATCAATAGATACATTTACATCATTCATCTTTGTGTTCTCTGCTAGTCTACTCATAAGTCTGTCAACTTGTCAAGGGCATATCTAAGTCAATACTCCACCAAATTCCGTGATTCAAAGCTTGTTGGATTCAAATCAAAGTCATCTACATGCTGACAAAGTTTTGAAGTGATTTTATTCAGCCAATTCATAGAAATCTTCATCGAGGTGCTCATTGGTCTATTTATGCTACAGTCCTAAAAAGTCGGGGGTATAGCTAAGTTTTCTAAATTAATTTCTCTGAGTATAGTTTGTCATTTTACATCATTCCACTTGCAAATGGTAGCTTACAAGTTAATTGAATACCCCTAGAAGGAATTTTATCAATTGCTACTGTGCTAGTCACACTGAGCAAAACATTGAGCAGGTATCAAGACCAAAATAGAAGGTTTTCTTGAGTTTGTGACTTCCAAAGTTATCTGTTTTGATTCAATCATTGCACACTTCATTTCCAAAGAACATAGGCCATTTCTTGGTGTCATTGGAAAGCTAAGGAAGTCTACTAATCAAGTCTGAAGCTAAAGAGGGTTGGTACAAAGCAGGTTTTAGCAGTACCTACTCAATCTCTTGGATCATCCATCCATCTTTCCCAACAACATTTGAGTATTCTGGCTCCCAATTTTGTTCCATAGGTGGTGCCTCATATTGATACGAAGAAGCCTCACTATGCTCATGTGACTCTGTGTAATAACCATGTGGACTATCGTCATGGGAGTAGTCTGAACTATGAGCATGAGAGTCATTTTCTTAGACAAAATGGGTCACATGCACCAATGCTCTATTAAGGTTCTCCTCTGCCACAACATACTTAACTAGAATCACATTGGTAGGAGCTGGTGGTTGGTTTCCTAGGATTGGTTGTGGCCTATATGGTGCCTGATATTGCTATTGCGGCCTATAATATGGCTGTTGGTATTGATTTTGATACCTCCCCTGCTGGTAAGGTTGTTGATACATTTGTCTAATAGCCTACCTATTGTATGGGCAATCTTGAGCCATATGGTTTGTGTATTTTCTCTCAATAGTGCAATATGGAGCATTAGAGTTTCCTTGGGGTTGAGCCATCATTGGGCACACATTAGCCATGTGATCTCCTCCGCATGTATAACATTGCTTCAATAGGGTGAGCCTTGACATTTATCTATTTTGAACTCCTAGCTTTTTGCCAACCTGCTCAGCTATCTATTCTATCTCATTGGAAGCTCTAGAGGTATGACTAGTAGAACTGTCAGAATCTTTATAGAGTTTGGACAGTCCTAACTCCTCTCCCAAGTTGTCTTCTATGTCAATGCACATGTGCACACACTCTTCTATGGATCTAGGCTCTTTCAAGTACACATATGATCTCAACTTAGTGCTCAGTAATCCATCTAAAAACAAGGCCACTTGTTTGGCTCGTGTGGCTAGCTCTGGAATAGGGCATCTTTCTAAGTACTGTCTGAATCGTCTTCCTGCAAAGTCGCATAGTTTCTTGAGGTGTCTGCTTGAAGCTGTGGATCAAGGATGATGTGTTATGCCTGATGCCACTCTTGAAAAATTCTACAATGAATTCCTCTAGGATTTTACCTATCTTTCGATAGTTGTGACTATTCAGGGGTTGAAACCATGCTAAGGCAGTACCCTTGAGATTCAAATCAAATGCCTCAAACTGGGTGAACAAGTCATCAACTTGTTCAGCTCTTAACACTTGTTTGAACTCAGCCACATGGTCATAAGGGTCTCCAAACCCATCAAAATAGTTCTTCATTGCCTTCACCACTTGAGAAGGCTAAGGGTTCTTGGGTGATCTCACGGTCTAGGCAATGGAAAATCATGTTCATCTCTTTGATGTCTATGTGCTCGGTGTTTTCTCTTTCAAGTCTTTCACCCTCATGTGCTGATCTATCTATGCCCACAGTGTTTGCAAAGCTTACCTCAGGTCTCTTTCTGGTTCTTTCCCTCTGGGTTTCATGAGCCTTGGATGATCCTGCTCCTTGGAGACCTTGGGAAACATTAGATCTTGGTGGAGGGAAAATTGATTCACCTACCAAGTGTATGCATGCCTCTCAGATGTGCTATCCAGATAGAAAACTTTTCCTGGTATTTCCAGGTCCTTGAACTCATAGATGGTGAACATTGGGCTAGGTTGGTCTGGCTTGAATCTCCAAAAGGCTTCCTTTGTTTCCCTATTCAAGAATAGTTCTATGCTTTTGTTGTCTTGAGGGATCCAATTTGGAGTGACTACCGTAGTCAAGGCTAACTTACCTCTAGGAGTCTTGGGTTCCCGTCCTAGGTCCCGTTTCTCTAGGTCTCCTATATCATTCTCGGGAACGATATTTCCCAACTCATATATCCTATCGGATAAGTTGGTAACCACATACATGGTTCCTTCCTTATTGATGTACGACCCCTCTTCGAACTTGACCACTAGGTATTCAAGTCCAAAGGCTTGATCCGGATTTTTGAGTTGGACAACTGATCGTCTTAGACCATCCTCATAGATGCGAGCACCTAATCGGTTGGTCTTGATATATTCCAATTGGGTCTTATAGGGGCCTTCTGGTGTCTATAAATAAGCAGTACTTGAGGTATGTGTGGGTCTCTCCATGCTAAAAGACATTTCTGAGTGACTTGTTTCAGAACTTATTGTGTAGGGATAACCACTGAGTTGTTGTGCCCAAGACTTGGTTGTATAGTTGACACTAGCCTCAGATGATCTAATGATTTGTCTATCCTTGCCTAAGTGTCTGCTAGATCTCAGGTTCATAAGCCTTGGCTTCTAGTCCCAAGGTTCTCTTGTATTGCTCAAAATCCTTTGGAACTCCTTGGTTTCCTAGTTCCACCTAAGGGTCAACTTCAAAATACCCTATCTAATAATCCACGAGCTTTCCAACGAGCCCAAAATCACAACGAACGAATTTTGTATGAGAAAGTTATGCCAATTCAGGGTTGGGGATTAAAACAGGGAAACAAGCTCTCTCTGGGAGTACCACAGAACAGGCAATACAATACCAGATTTTCCACGATACGCGATACCACTATAGATGATACCACCTTAGACGATACGATACCACCAAGGCGATACCAACTTCCACGATACGATACTGCTGTCTACACGATACGATACTGAAATGGTCAATGATCACAATGCGATACCTTTGATTGACACGATATGATACTAACTCCATGATACGATACCAGTCTGTAAACGATACGATCCCAACCTCATGATATGATACCAACCTCACGATACGATACCAGAATAGCTAACGATACGATACTTGATTGTCCCATGATATGATACCAGTAGTCTGCAAATGATACGATACTGCTTAGTAGACGATACGATATCTTCCAGGCGATATGATACCACTTGACTTCGCAATATGATACTACTATGCGGACGATACGATACCAAGTTGGCAACGATACGATACCAACATGCACACGATACGATACCGCTCAGTCCATGATACGATAACAGGTGGTCCACGATATGATACCACCGGGCAAGTGCAATCAAGATACCAGCACTTGATGATATGATACTAGAATGGTATCGCAATACCTCAAGTGGATAAGCATGATACGATACCTCGACAAGTATCGCGATACACGGGAGTACTAGTATCGCGATACCAAAACTCAACCGGACAAGATACTTGGAGTTTTTGAGGTCCAAATTCAAAATTTTTTGCAAATATGTGTACCTTAGGTTATCCTTGTCACCCTTATGTGTCTGTAGATGCAAAAACTCTCACCTATTCCACAATATTGCACTTGCAATACCAGATGCAGGCAGTCTCAGTCCGCGATACCGCTGCTCTGATTTTTTATGTTTTAATGGCATGAATCTTTGTATTTCATCCACGCTTAAGCTCTAAACTCTCTCTGAACTCCTCGCACAGCCAAGAATGAAGAAGAAGAGGCGAAAATAGGGAATATGCAGTAAAAAAAGTGAAAAAACGAAGAAGCTGGAGATTTGAGGAGATGGTGGTGATGATGATGATGATGAAGGTGAAGAAAAACTCAGAAATTGAACTCAAAATGGTGATTGTTTTTACCTTCCAACATCCGTACTCTACGTCTTACCGTCACATGCTCGTCCTTCAAGCTCTCTCCCCGGCAACCATGCCAAATTTGGTGTCACTCTAGCACAATGGAAAGTACCAACGTGAGAAGATACACCTCATAAATGTCAATCCGTGGAAACATGGGGACCGGTATGAAGATCGTGAGCAAGTGATGGCACAAGTGCGTGAGTGAAAGCACACAAGCATGCACACACATACACACACACGTGCACAAGGTAAGAGCAAAGAGTGGAACAATGGAAGATCTTCGATTACAAAAGAACTCTCTTACAAAGCTCAAATCTACAACAAGCTAACCTCAAAAATGAGCTCTCGAGCCCTTTTTATAGTTTTTTGAGTGGTTTTGGCCCTGTCCAAACCTAGTGTCCAACCTAGTTAAAAATAAGTTCCAGGGCTTATTTGGGGGCTCAAACAAAGTCTAAAAATTATGAAAATTGGTAGGATGATAGTTCTAGTACTCCTCAAGCTTGAGGACTCCTTGACTTGAACAAAATGGAGCTTCAAAAATGAAAAATGGTATTTATAATGGTTTTTAGTGATAAAATCACTATTTTTATAGGGATTTCTTCTAAAAATTTGACATGTGCTTCTTGGAGCTCCCTATTTGCTCCTTCTTCTTGTGTGTCCACTTCTTGGGTGTGCTTCCATGCTTTGTCCTTGACCTTGAACTTCAACAATTGTAAATAACATTTTTGGTAGATTAGACTCCATTTTGTTTGAGCTGAGAAGTCCTCAAGCTTGATGAGTATTATGAGTACCTACATACCAATTTTCATAATTTTTAGACTCCATTGGAGCCTTCAAATAAGCCTTGGAACCTAATTTTTAACTAGGTCGGAGAATCGGTCTGGACAGGGCCAAAACTAGTCAAAAGCTATAAAAAGAGCTAGAGAGCTCATTTTTGCAGTGAGCTTGTTAGAGATTTGAACTTTTTTAAGAGACTTCTTGAGTAATAGAAAGCACTCCATTGTTCCTCTCTTTGTTCTTTCCTTGTGTGGGTGTGTGTGTATGTGTGTATGTGTGTGCATGCTAGTGTGCTTCTCACTCATGCACTTGTGCCTTCACTTGCTCTTGGTCATCATACTAGTCCTCACATCTCCACAGATTGACATTTATGAGGTGGATCTCCTCACATGGGTACTTGCTATTGTGCTAGAGTGATAGTATTCATTTTTTACCTACTTCAACATGTTGTACATGTTGTAATCATGAGACTTGGGATAGTCCATGTGACTATTGGGATATTCCTTTGTGCATTTGTCACTCACATTGGACTCAAGAGACATATGTGAGTGTACCTATTTATAGAAGGAGCCCTTATGTTGTAGATCTATGTGTGTACTTCTCTATTGAATTGTACTTGTTGGGTGTTGGGCTAGACTAGGATGAGGAGAAATTCTTTACTATATGCTTGATTCTTAAGTAGGATATTTTTTTCAAATGTATGTGTGATGCTAAGTAGGATATAATCACTTTGCTCCCATCCATATGATACCCATCTCTCCATAAGAATAAGGTATCCCTCCACACTCTTTGGTTGTCATCCTAAACATGGCACCAATGATGGTTAGGGTAAGGCAAGCAACAATTACAATGCAAGAGGAGCAACAAAAGCTAAAGAAGAAGGAAGAAGGGATGAAGGCCAAATCAATAATAGAATAGGCAATAGAAGAAGTCAATAAAAAGATGAGGGATACCTCAAGGGACCAACCGACTCACCCTTGACCATTTGTAGGTGTTGTTGACATAGAAGGAATCCTCAAGGAAACTCACCACAAGCCTACACCAATCGATAAAATTGGATGTTAATGTATGATGTGACTTACTCAAAGTCATAATATCTACTTATTTGAGTCCACCACCATGTAGATGGATACATGCTAGAATCCTCCCCCTACACCGTTAGTATATTTTCATAATTTGAGGCTCATAGTTTCAACTAAAGATGAAGTTTTGATAGGTTTTATAGTGGATGGTGGGTCTGCCATGAATTTGATGCCCGATTTCACTATGCATAAGTTAAAGCTACACTTGACTAAGGAAGCACCATTCATACTGACATTGGTAGAACAACATTATGTAACACCTCTAGGTATCATAAAAAGGTACTCATGCTAGTACAAGATTTCTAATTCATACTATATGTTTTTGTTTGATATACCACAAGAACCTTCTTTTCTTGTACTTTTGGGGAGATCTTGGATGAGGTAGACCAAGGCAGTTCAAATGGTGAAGGAACATGTTCTAGATATCTATGAAAAAAAATGACCAACTGCAAATAGAATTGGATAAAGGGTGCAATCATGCAAAAATAATGGGCTATACTACAATAGTAGAGGTAATTCCTCCACTCCCTCTTGAAGAAGATAACTTGTTGAGTTGAATGATCGGCAATCTAGAGTGTTGGACAATGAAAATTCATGAAATAGATGAAGAATTGTGCCAAGCTAGGCTCTACCCATCATCTACATGAGAGTGATTCTTCAACAATGGTGTCCACTCGCCTCCTGCTAGATTAATAGCGGTGTGATGTAAAAAGCTTAAATATGGAAGCAATTATACTAAATGATTGCAAGGAAAAAAGCAAACATGGCTAGAAAACTAGTAGTTTCCTACTTTCCTAGGTAGACCATATCGAGAAAGGGCAGCAAGTTGGATGAACACTTTTGGGTGAACCACCTCATGTTGGGAGAGTAGCTCAAGCACCTCCTCTTTTGGAAACATCTTCAAAGGTGTAGACAACTCCAGTCGAGCCACTTCCTCAAAATATGTGGATGAGAAGAAAAAATAGGCAATCGTGCCAAATTGGATAGATTAATGGTTTCAAGTCTAGAACATGTAGAATCTGGAGATAATGGGCAAGCATATTTGCACACTACTTTTGACCTAGTATCACGGGATGACCTCCCATTTTGTCAAGAAAAATCAAGTAATGAAGCCAAATTGGATAGTTGAATGGTTGCATTATTATGTCAAGAGAAAACTGATAATCATGCCAAATTGGAAAGTTTAACAATTGCAAGAAAAAATTTAGGTGGACATGCCAAATTGGATAGTTTCATGGTTGCAATCCTGGGACATGCAAAACATGTAGATCATGGGCAAGCATCTTTGGATACCACTTTTGAACCAGCAGCATGGATGACCTCCTATTTCTAGAAGTTCCAAGAGGTTGGAGCAAGGAACATATCATTGAGTACAAGCTAAATGCTACCCCGACACATGTTGTGGATGACATCTTTGGTGAGATCAAGGTAGAGACACTAGTATGAGAAAACTAGGAAGATGAGGAGAACTAGCAAATAGTTCACTTAGCCACCTAGTTGCCAAACTATTCACTCTTATTACATACATTAAGATCACCTCTTTACACATACAAAAGTGTGTTTGATTGGTCCTATAAAGAAGTGACATGAATACCTAAAGATCTTGGAATCCACCTATCACTCTAGCACAATGGCAAGTACCAACGTGAGGAGATCCACCTCATAATTGTCGACTAGATAAGACATGAGGAGAGTATGATGACCGTGAGCAAGTGAGATGCCCAAGTGCATGAGTGAGAAGCACACTAGCATGCACACACATACACACACATGCACACACATGGCAAGACAAAGAGATGGTGCAATGGAATCTTTAGTTATACAAAAACAAGATAAAAAGCTCTTTTTCACTTCAATTCCCAATGTGCTCGCTCAAAAGTGATCTCTCTAGCTCCTTTTGATAGCTTGTTACTAGCTTTTGGCCTTGTCTAGACCTAGTCTCCAGCCTAGTAAAAAATTAGAATCCAAGGCTATTTTGGGGGCTTAAACGAACTCTAAAAAATTTGAAATTTGGTACATAGATACTTCTAATACTCATCAAGCTCCATGACTCCTTGGATTTCAAAACTGGGGTAGGAATAATGAAAAATGGTATTTATAATGGTATGAAGTGATTACAATCACTGTTTGGAAAAGATTCCTCTTTGAAAAATTATGTGGGGCTACTTGCTAGATCTTTGTTGACTACTTTTCCTGCTTGGTACTGCTTGACTCTCCCTTTGTTCTGACTCTCTTCGATGGCTTCCTTGTCTTGTAAAACCTTGGCTGCCCTCAGTATTGCCAACACTCCCCCTCTCGTGTTTTTCATCTTTGACAGACCCTTGTTGTAGGGAGTGTTTGATATAATATTCAATGACATCAGTGGCTAGATGTTCTTGTATGCACAGTCCTCTTGCCAGATCTATTATCATCTAATCTAAATCTATTGGACCTTGAATGTCCAGATGTAACAGTCATAGCTTATCAGCATGTATTGCTTGTTCTATTGCAAAGAGATGCAACAGGTGGGTGGGTTTGGGAATGAAAATTTCTGAGTGGTAGTTCTAGAGTCCTATAGAGAACATATCCTCAAATGTCTGCTTATAGCAAGCAAGTAAGTTCTTGATGCACGCATGCTAGGTGTAGATTGTGTTGATGGAGGGGGTTTGGCTCATATTGTATACCAAATCGCGATTCCCTTCAGAAAACTCAGGGGCCAAAATAATATAGGGAGCTTGGATTTTGTGAAAAGTTTTGAACACGATTGTCATTAGCTCGAAAATATTCATACACATCTTGCCAACAATGTCTCGTACATTCTTGAACCGTGCAGACCAGTAAGGATAGTTAATCCAATCAAAACACCCTTTGATTGTTGTAGACTTTGATTGCAAATGTGTGCTAGGATCTGCAACAGACAACAGGACAATAACATGGGTTATGTTTAATATATAATGGCATGTTTGAAAATTTGCACATCATTTCAGGGTAATCAGTCGATAGCCATGCATGCTAATTGGATTGAGAAATATCTCTTGCTTCTGGCTTTTTGGGTAGGTCAGCTAACTCAAATTGAGTAGCGAATGTTGATTCTTTCCCCCTATGCCTCTTAATTTTTTCATTATAATCTACCAACTACCTTGGACTCAAATTCTACATGATCTTGTTTTAAGGTGAAGTATTCCACTTGGAGTGCTTCATTGTCTCCTTCAAGGCTGCTTACTCTTGCTTGTAATCTTTGCAATTTTGCTTGGAAGGTAGCATTCCGATCTTCTAGTCTTGGTAATCTTGTTGTATTTGTGATACACATTGAATTACTGTATTGAATGTACTATGTACAATATGAGATGCAAGAGAGGCAGGGTGGAGTACAGGGGGAATGGGAATGGGGATGGGAATGGTGGATGTTGTGTCTAACAAAGACGTGGGTGCAAGTGAATTTGGTGGTAGGGGGATGGGATATGGTGGAATCGTGGGGGGAGGGGGAGGTGTGATGGGTGGTAAAATGTCCATAGGATCGGACAATGTGGTACGTGCGAGAGCTTCCATGTAAGTGGGGATGGTACGTGAAGTGATCATGGTATGTGTGTACAGTGAAGTGGAAGTGAGTGGTTGTGATCCCAACAAGTGTATGACGGGGACATGAATGAAAATTTCCATGAAAGACACGTAATGGGGTGGGGCTATGGTCGCGATTGAAGTGTAGGGAAAGATGGACGAGGCAAATGGAAAGCGCGGATCAGGGGGAAGAGGAATGTGTGAATGGGGGTATGAGGGGATACCTAAACTACCTTCGGTGGGTCTTGGGTGTCCTTCTATGCTAGGTATAATGGGGTGATGATGGGCCATCTACAGACAAAAATGGGGAAGTAAAACGAGAGTTGGTAATAGAAGAAAAGAGTGTGGTGTGGGACGTTGGTTGATGGAAGGAAAAGGACATTGATGAGGTTGGGGTTTGGGTAATGGTTGTTAAGACTACAACAGTTTCATGAGGGGTAGGTGGCAGAGGTGGGAAAGGTCGGGGAGATGGGGGGTGCTGGGGTGAGATTGGTGATGTTTGTGCAAATGTCTCCATAGTAAGATCGATGGTGGCTATCGACCTAGCCATGGATTTGATGGTTTCTTCTAGTTCAATTATCGGTATTCGTATGTCTTTGCTTGCCCATGGCCTTGTTTCCACTTTGTGTTTGGCATAACGAATTAATTGCCGCAATGCTATGTATGTGGCCTCTTGAACTCCCAAGAACTCTGTTAATAATTTGAGTGTACTGATGAAGTGAGGGTCCACCCCTTCATATGCCAAGATCTGATCAATCAAAGCTTGTCCTGATGTGAATGAGACTCTATGTTGTTCTTGCACCACCTTGATTGTATCATACAATCTTTGTAATTGGGGGGTATATGCTAGGGCACCTACAAGTTTTGGCACTTATTTTTTCTCTTTTTGATGTCTTCCCTCGTGTTCATCATCGTCTCCTTCACACTCTTCATCCTCATCATCATCTTCTACATCCTCATTGACTATGGTAATTGGCACTTGTGATGTGGTTCTTGTGGTTGAGAGCATTCCACCAGTTGTTCCTCAACTGACTCAAAATTCACTTTTATTAAAATGTGCTCAAAATCCTCATTGGTGAGCTCTTCCAAGTGTACCCCTCCAAGGAACTCAAGATCTACGGGGACTGGTGGAAATATCAAGCTTGGGCTCTCAAAGTTGTGTCTTGGAAGGCATAATGTGAATGTGCTTACATGTCGATGTAGAGGAGTGATATCTGGGGTTAAGGTGGCTCCTCATGGTTGAGCACATGGTACTACTTCTCGCATCCTCTTTGAAGAGGGTCCTATGGATGTTCGGCCCTTGAATGGCTATAGTCTATTCACATAAGAGCCCTCTGGATTGGAATGTCATAAGCCAAACATCTGTAAATGATCCTAGTCAATGCACAACGTCCATACAAGACTGACTTGCATGGCCATCATTTGTGCGCCAAGTGGATTTGATCAATAACCTAGTGAGGTAGGCTAATGGTTAGGTTCTAAGTCTCTGCAAGGTATAAACTGAACCAAATCTTCTTAGGTGGCATGGTGAACTTGTCTTGTGCTGGGAATGCAAAATGTTGCATACACATTCTTAGGTGGACTCCAATGTTTAGCATTATGGCCACCATATCTTTTAGCTTTGTGACGTTTCTATTCTTCATGCTATCTGGTACTAGAATTTCCTTCTCATTGGGTACATGCATTCCTTTCATATCCGGAGCCTCCCATACTAGGTTATTGGATAATCTAAATTGCTTCAATTAAGTTCCTCTGGTTAGCAATGGAAGCACAAACATGCTATATGCTTTGGGATTCTTCTTGGGAGTCAGGGTGTTGAGAAGATAATAGCATCGCATGAAGTCAGGTTTGGGAAGTTGAGCACCAAAGTACGTATCTAATCTTTCTTTTTGCCACATTGGGTGTAGCTCTTCTACATTCTGTAACTTCTCAAACTCCTGGGTGAAGGAATGGTACTTTGCCATTGGACTCTAGCTCTGCCTCCCAAAGGTATGATCCCTCTCTCAATGGTCCTACTACTTCACTAAACCAATGGGAATTTTTGCCTATAGGCATGGCATGGTCGCTCGGGGGGTCTTGTATGGGTATGATATGTATGGCCTACAACTCCTCCAATCTTTCATTCATCTTAGGCATGATGGGTAGGCTCTCTATATTGACATCCTATTGACTTGTGCCTACCTGAGAGTTGGTTCCTACTACTTCAGCCATGATATTACTCGTAGTGTCTGATGTTTATTTGTTGGAAGAAGGAAATCATATTAGCATTGTGTAGGAAACATAAGAATACAGTGTTCCCTCTACAATACCAACATGTTGTTCTCTAAGGCTAGAGGTTAGTTAGAGTGGTGTATTGTGTGTGTACGTGAGAGTTAGGGAGTCAGTAATGTTCCTATATGCATCCTCTGGTCATGCATGGTACGCAAATGCATTTATTCATGTGCACAGTAGTTTACATGGTTAGGTTTGGGGGTTTGTTATAGGATCTAACTCTCCAAATTTTCTTTGTGGGATTGCATCTTGCGATTGTGATGATCTTTACATGTTTTTGGAATATGTCTTCTTGGATTTGGGACTTTTTAGGTACCCATATCCAGACAGTCCTAGGTGTGAACTCATGTGTGAAGGTGTTGACTGCAACTATTTTTCTTGAATTATATGATGTGAGTGATTATGAGTGGCTATTCAAGCTTGTGAGCTTATGTGAAGTTGCTTGAGTGTGTAAGCAAGCCTTGGGCACCTAGATTTGTCATGCATTGGGGTCAGCCTTGATTGACTGCTTTTGGACCCAAATGGAAATGGACCATTTTAGGAGAATCCTAGAATACTCTTTCTTTGTAGTCCTTGCCCGAGTAGTTGGTTTGGTGCATCTTTGGGGTATTGTCTCTCGAGCACAAGGTTGTTCACCCTTTTGTATCCAAATCTACTTCACAATTTGAATCATCTATCTTTGTGCTCTCCTTTGACTATGAGCATAGAACCTCTGCATCCTCTGCTTCTTGTACTCCTTGGTTCGCTTTGTCTCAATCACTTTTGGAAAAGAAGGGAGTTCCATCAGATCCCTGACTTCTTTGTTGAGAACATCATCCTTCTGCATCAGAGGGTTTTGCACAAGAACAAGTTGGTGTCTTTCCTAGTTCCTTGAGTGTATGATTTTCTAGCTCAATTGTGATGTGGTTTTTATTCCCCCAGACCTGAAGAAGTCCACTTCTTAGGCTCAGGATGGGAACGTATGCCTAATGCTTCGCACATGGCCACGTGATATCTTGGAGCTTCATAAGCATCTGACCTAGGCTGATCTCTACCCTGTCTTCTCAATTTCATTCATCAAATGTGTTCTAAGGCTTTTGCATGCGCTTCTTCTCGAAGTCATTTTTCCTCTTCCTTATGTTTCTTTGCATTATTGAGTCAATTTAGCATTTTGCAGCTACTCTTAATCTTCTTTCACCTAATCGTTCAAGATCTAGTATTCTAGACGAGACCTCATGGTTGGTCCATTGATGCTCTTGTGCTACTTTCAATGTAGGTATCAAGAAGTCTATTGGTAGCATTGCATTTTGGCCAAAGACCATCTAAAATGGGGTGTCTTGGAGTACCTTTTTATAGGTGACTCGATATGCCCAAACATCATGGTGTATTTGTTTCTCCTAATCAGAGTGTTTATTATTCACTAGTTTTTTCAACACATTACATAGAATCTTATTTGTGCTCTCAGCCTGCCCATTAGCTTGTGGGTAATAGGGAGCAGATTTATTATGTACCACCAAGAACTCTTGGAGACGTTTTTCAATGACTTTTTTCAAGAAGTGTGTGCCTCTATCACGTATTAACTAAATTGGTAACCCATATCTAGTGACTACATTCTCAAATAAGAACTTAGCCATCATTTGGGCATCATTCTTTGTTGTTTACTTCACTTCCACCGATTTTCTTAGATAGTCTATGCAACATTAATATATTTATCATGTGAACTCTTGGTTGGGGGATTAATAGGACCTACAAAGTCTATTCCCCACTTAGATAATGCACGTCCATCCATCATATATTTTAGTGGCATCTCATCTTTATGTATAGGGTACTGAATTTGCTAACAAATATCACACCTCTTCACATAGGTATGTGCATCCATGTGAAGTTTTGGCCACCAAATACCTGCAAATAGTATAGCTTGGATCACCCTATCTGGTGCAAAGTGTCCTCATGTCATGCCTTGGTGAGCAATCTCCAAGATCTTGAGATATTCACTCTTGTGGACACACAGTCTTAGGTATCCATCTATGCCATGCATGTAAAAATTATTTCCAATGAGTGAATAATCTAGTGCTTCCTGTTCTAAGGTCTTTCTTCTAGCCAATGTCATCTCTTAAGGGAGTGTTTTCATCCTCAAAAAGGCTACTAATGGTTTGCTCCATTACGGCATTAAACTCACTTGATATAGAGTGGCATGTTCCATAGGTGGTCTGAAAGCACAGATTGGGCATTCCTTACACGTCCTATGGACATATGCTGGCATTATTCGCTAATATACCCCTAACCTTTGCAGAGACTATAAGGTTCTATGTTTGGAATGATGTTGTTGTAGTGCGCCTACATGTGCTATTTGCAACCACTTTGTATGCTCATCTTCTTCTACACAACAAGCTAGTATACCTTGATTGGTGTGCTTATACACACTCCCTACCAATCATTGATGGCTACATCAATTGTGACTAGAATTTTTGCCCAACCATGAGGTTCAAAATGTTCGTCTGGATATACTATAGGTGCATAGTTTGGGTCCCAAATTGATCTATGAGTTTCCTTTGCACCTACCTCTTTGATGTGTTCTCTTTTCTCTTCTTCCATTGCAACTTTGCACATCCATAGTGAGTGTCTTCATGCATCCAAGAGGATCTTGATCCTATGGAATGCATTGACTTTTTATCATTTGTGGCTCTATGGATGGGATTTCACTATATAGGGGGCACATCTCTATGAGAGTAATCTTTGAGATTAACTTTAGTGGTAACACCTAAGTGTTGCAAATACAAGGAATTGGTTCCCCAATGTTGCACTACTTGCAACTGTCTCATGAATGGTCTTCCCAAAATCATCTCATAGGCCTTGCTTTTGATAAAATCACATATGGCAAAAGTATGCTCAAACTCTACACCACAAGTAATGAGAGTTATCCCTTCTAGCAATCCTAAAGGTCTCTCTATGTGACCATTGACCATTTGCAATTTCATTCTCGTTGGCTTGAGTGTTGGTTTGCCCCAACACTTTGATAGGGAAGTGGTAGCAATTGCAACTTGTGCACCTGAGTCCAAAATAGCCTTGATTGTGTAACCTTGATGAGTGATGGGGAAATATGTGTTTCCTTCTTCTCCTTTGCTCAAGTCTCCTATCTTTTCCAAGGGTATTTCAGGTACTGTTCTATGTGACCCTACATGGGAATAATATTTAGCTACTTCTGGCACTTGATTGGCTACGTGTTTCCATAATTTTGTCCTAACTTTGAGTAGATCTTCTAAAGTGAGATTGCATTGCACTTTAATGTTCTTCATTACTGTATTCCTTAAGTATGATTGAGTCTTTGTTTCTTACCATGACAATGGGTGCTCTCATACAGGTAGACTTCGAGAGCTTCCATGTAGGGAAACTAGAATGGATGTGTAGTAGGGGGTCAGAGGGTTGAGTAATACAAATCAGGGGTGAAGGGAACTTGTGTGCAATGGGCTATGGGGTATCCAATGATGCCTTTGGTGGGTTGAGGATGACCTACTACACTGGTTATAGCTGGATGGACAATGATAGGTTTGGGAAAGTCTCTCATGGTGATGTAGAGAGGGTTAGTAATGGAGGAAAATAGGCTAGCTTGGGAAATTGATTTGCAAAAGCTAAAGGATGATATGGAGGCGATGGGGTTTGGTATGGGGTGGGGAATGGGGAGGACTTTGGTGGATGGGTTCTCGTATTTCCATTGTAGCATTTGTTTTGATGGTGATATACACCGATCATGGTGGGAGGGGATGGAGGTTGTTGAGGTGAGATTAGAGATGTTTGAACAAATGTTTCCATTGTCACATCGATAGTCGCAACTGAGCTAGCCTCTTGCACTATGGTTGCTTCATGTTCCAACACAAGAATTTAGATGTCTTTTGCAGTGTGTTCTCAAGTCTCCACATGCCTTGCAAGCCTTTGTACAAGTGTAAACTGCTTCAGTAACCCCAAATGATTCAATCAAAAGTTGGAGTGTTTTGATGAAGTGCGGGTCCACTTCTTCCTCGCTAAGTATCTGTTCAATTAGTGCTTTGCCTGTACTAAAAGAGAGGTGGTGTCTTTCTTGTATGCTCATGATGATGTCATAAAGCCTTTGTAATGTGATGTAAGCAGGGGCTCCTGTAGCTTCCCCTTTTCTATTCATCATGCTGCTCTTCTTTGTCCTCTTCATCCCCTTCTTCTTCTTCACCAGTCACCTCTTGTTGTCCTTCTTCTTTTTGTTGCTGCTCAACTTCTTGTTCTTCTCCTAATTCAAGATTGAACCCCTGCAGGACTCTTTCAAAATCCGTATGACTCAGCTCTTCCAAGGGAACTCCTTTAGGGAATTCTAGGTCCAATGGTAGTGGTGGGAAAATCAAATTGGATCCATGGGTGCTTCACCTTGGTATAATAAGCAATAAAGGGCTCGATTACTCATTGTGCTGTTGGAGATATGTTTGGGGTCAAGGTGGCACCTCTGGGTTGTGCATAAGGTATTAACCCCCTCATCCTCTTGGATGGTGGAGTTGAAGTTTTTTTTGCTTTTAAACTATTGTACTTTATTCCAGGAAAGAGCTCTCTGATTTGGAACATCATATGCAAGGCACCGATACAAGATTCGAGTGAGGGGTGCAACAACTATGTAATATGGGCTTGCATGGCCACCTCTTGCATGCTTGATGAATTTGGTCAATAATCCAATGTGACAAGTTGATTATCATGTTCTGTGTGCTAGTAAGATGCAAGCCAAGCCAAACCTTTTTATGGGGCATCGTGAATTTTTCATGCCCTAGAAACACAAAATGTTGCATGCACATTCTCAAGTGAAAAATGATATTCAGTGTCATGGCCACCATATCTTTGAGCTTTATTAGGTTCCTATTCTTCTTGTTATATGGGACCAATCCTTCCTTCTTGATTTGAATATGCATCCTTCTCATATCCTAGGCTTCTCACACTAAGTTATTGGTTAGAAGGAATTGTTTCAACTCATTTCCATGTGTTAGTTATGGGACTACAAAGGTGCTTGATGTTCTGGGGTCTTACATGGGAGTGAGTGAGTTGATGAGGTAAAAGCACCACATGAAGTCTGGTTTCGAGAGTCACATAGAAAAATATTATGCCAAGCCCACTCTTTGCCAGATAGGTCTTAGGTTAGTTGTGTTCTGTAGCTTCTCAAATTCTCTAGTGAAGAATTGATATTTTCCCCATGTATTTTTGTATTCAATCTCAGCTTCCCACATATATGTGCCTTCTCCTAACAGTCCTGCCATCTCAATGAACCAATGTGAGTTCTTGTTAACTCTCATAGTGTGACCCAAGGGTGGATCTTGTATCAATATAATTTGAACTACTAGCATCTCCTCTGGTCATTTTTTAGGCTCCTCTGATATGGGCAAGTTGTTTATGTCAATAGTTTGATAAGTAGTCCTAGCTTGCGAACTAGTTCCTATAGTATTTTCCATGGTGCTAGTGATTATGGTTGTGCCTGAATTTGCTAGAAGTACAAAGATCATATTAGCATTGCATTGGAAACTAGATGATGTCTTGTCCCCTTTGCAATAGTAATGTGATATTAATTGTGGTTAGTGAGTTAGTTTTGGTGAGGTGGGGCGTGAATGTGAGTGGTTGTTAAGGGGTTATTCACTTCCCTATATGCATACTTTGGATGTGCAATGTACTCAGAATGCATCTATACTTTGCAAGGGTATTTTAAAATGGTTGGGTCAGGGGGTTTAGTACAAAGTTTGAATCACCACATGGTCCTTATGGGGTTACAAATCTTAACATTGGTGGCCTTTATAGGTGTCTTAGATAATTCTACCTGGATTTGGGTCTTTTTAGGTACCCATCCATGTAGTTCTAGGTAAGATTTGATATGATGATGTGGTGATATGAGATACCATTGATGAAGTATGTGAATTGAGTGCCCGTAAGTATCGATTCAAACCTAGGAGCCTTTATGTAACTAATTGAGTGCATAGCAAGTCTGCAGCACCCAGATTTGTCATGCATTGGGGTCAGCCTTCATCAATCACTTTGGTATCCAAATGGAGATAGTCCACCATGGATGGCTCTTATAATTCTCAACTTCGTTTTTCTTGGGCTACATCATTTGTTTGGTAGATAACCTTCATCCTCCTAGGTGAGCAGAGTGTCGCTGACTCTTGCGTACCTAGATCTGCTTCACTCTGGCTATTGTCTTGTTTTGACCTGGCTTCTTATCATAAGATTTATTGATCTGCCCCATCTACTTCTTAGGCTTCCTTACTCATTGTGCCTCAATCAGTTTTGGAAAAACAGGGAGTTCCATGTAGGCTCTGATTCTATTATCAAGATCAGCATCCCTCTACATCATAGAGCTTTGGACAAGAACATCATCATTATCATCATGTGTTCTCTTGGAAGGACTAAGAGCTGGAGCCTTTCCTAATTCCTTGAGTGTTAATTGTGATATTTTGCTAGTTCACCCAAATATGAAGAATTCCACTTCTTTGGTTTAAGTTCACCACATGGTCATAGATCCAATCTTGATCCAAGACAAGAGGCTCCATAAGGTCCTCATGTTGACACAATACTACTTTCACTACCATTGAGACATCATGAATGAGGATGGGAAGCTCCACCTTGCCCATGGAAGGGGTTTCCACTCCTCCCAATCCAATGGGATAAACTTCAATATGATGGATGTTCAATTGCAAGTTTTGAGAGTAGGAAAATCCAATTGCACCAGTGGATGCACCTAAGTCAATCAAGTGTGTTACAATTCTTGTACTCATTACTGGTCCTATCATTACAAAAGAGCATCTATCTATGATTTCATGATGGTTTCCACTCTTTGTTTGGCACATAGCCATGTGGTATCTTGTTGCCTCATAAGAATCTTGCCTAGCTTAATCTCTACTTTGTCTTCTTAACTTCATACATCGAGTGCATTCTAGGGCTTTTGCTTGAGCCTCTTCTCTAATATGTTTTTCTTCTTCATTGCATTTCTTGGCTGTGTTGAGTTGAGTTAGCATTTCCTGTGTGAGGGGTTCTTGATACAATTTCACTTTGCATCCATTGATGTAACTCGGTAGGATATCACCTTCGAGAGTGGCTAACTGGACAACTCCATTAGTGGAGATTTTGTTTATTATCATGGGTCCATAGCTGCACTTTTGCAATTTCCTGGCATGTTGCTTCAAGGTATACATTGACTAATTCTCTTGCCTTTAATCCCTTATCTTTCACATGTGCATCAAAGTAGGCTTTTTGTCTTTTCTTAGGTGCGTAGATCCCAGCTTCTGCTCGCAATTGAGTTTCACCTAGTCATTCTAAGTAAAAAATTATAGATGAAATCTTGTGGCTAGTCCATTGATGCTCTTGTGTTACTTTCAAAGTAGGTATCATGAAATCTAATGGTAACACTGGATTCTATCCAAATACCATCTAAAAGGATGTGGCTTGGAGTACCATTTCATTGGCCACTCTGTATGCCCAAACAATATGATGTAATTGTTTGTCCCAATGAGATCATTTATTATTCACCAATTTTGTTAGTATGGTGCATAATATCTTATTTGTGCTTTTTGCTTATCCATTGGATTGTGGGTGATATGAGGCCGAATCTTATGAATTAACATGAATTCTTGCAACAAGTACTCAATGACATCATTCAAGAAATGAGTACCATGGTTAGTGACCAATTCTATTAGCAAATCATATCCTCTAAATGCATTCTCAAAGAGAAATTTGGCAGTAGTTTGCACATCGTTCTTCTTAGTGGCTTTTATTTATACCCATTTGGTTATGTAATCCATGGCAACAATAATGTATTCAGCATGTGAACTCTTTGTTGGGGGATTAATAGGACCAAAAAAGTCTATTCCCCACTTAGAGAATGCACGTCATCCTATCATGGGTCTCAGTGGCATCTTGTCCTTACATATTGGATACTAAGTTCACTAACAAATGTCACACCACTTCACATAGGTATGTACGTCCATGTGAAGGGTTGGCCACCAAGACCTACAAATAGTATAGCTTTGATCACGTGGTCCGGTCCAAAATGGCCTCCTACCACACCTACAAATTCTAAGATCTTAAAATATTCACTCTCATGGACACATAGTCTTAGGTATCCATCTCTTCTTCGTCCATATAAGTTATCTCCCATAAGTGCATAGTTCAGTGCTTCTTTGTTTAAGCTCTTTCATTTGGCCAATGTCATCTGTTGAGGGAATGCTTTCTTCCTCAAAAACGTTTACCAAGGGTTTGCTCGAATCTGGCACTAAAGAAACTTGATATAGTGTGGCATGTTCTAGTGGCAGTTTAACACTACATATTGGGCATTCCTTGCACATCCTATGGATATTTGATTCCATCATTGACCAATATACACCTAATCTTTGCAGTGTTTGTGGGGTTCAGAGTTTAGAGTGATGTTTTTACAGTGCACCTATAGTGCTATTTGCAATCATTTCGCATGCTCATCTTCATCTACACAGCAAGCAAGTATACCTTGATTGGTGTGCTTATACACACTTCCTGCCAATATGTGGTACTTCTAGGATATCTCTCCACTTCTTTACCTTTGGTTATCAGTATAGGATGCTTAGGTCCAAACTTTAGAATAGGCACAATAGTTTTGGCCAAATTAGGCACTGTTTCTAGGTTGAATAAGTAAGCATAAGGAAGTTTGTTTGATACTCCTAGAGGGGAATATCCTCAAGTTAGTCTAGAAAGGTGATCCGCCCTAAGGTGATTCTTACCCTTCCTAACCACAACTTCAAAGTCATATTCCATTAATAAGAGGAGCAATCTTACTAATTTGCCTATATTGCAAGGTTTGTTTACTAGATATAGTAGCGCTTGATGGCATGTAAAAAATTTAAACTTATTTGCAAGCAAATAATGCCTAAAAAATTTAACTACATACACAATTCCTAATCCTTCTCTTTTGGTTGTGGTGTAGTTTTGTTCAACCACACTCAACTACCTACTTGCATAAGCTATTGGAAGATCATGTTACCTTCACCTTTAGGTTGTGCTAGCACACACCCAACAACATAATTGGATGTATCCACATGAACATGGAAAGGCTTACTCCAATCAGGTTTAGTCAAGATGGGTGCTAAACACAATCGTCATTTAAGTATATTGAAAGAGTTCTCATGCTCATCCGTCCACTTAAAATTAGTTAAAAGCTTATGCAAGGGTTTAGCAATGATTGCACACATGTGGATAAATCATCAATAATAACCAAGTTGGGTAGGTATTAGGATCCTAGGGTGTTCTCTAGGTCTAAGCAAGAGAAACTCATCCATGCCCCTTTGATGTCTTAGGTTTCTGTGTCTCTCTTGATCTTTTGTTTGTGTCTCCATTCCTTATCATTCTCTGCCTATTGGGTGTGCAAAGCTCACCTCATGTCTTTCTCTAGTTCTTTCCTTATGGGTACCATGGGTGTGAGATGATCATGCTCCTTGTTATGTTGACCATAAGATACATTCAATCTCGGTGGGGGATAAAATAATTCACCCTTCCAAGTTTATGCATGTCTACCATGCTCCATTACCAAAAACATCCTTTCCGATGTGTTATCTAGATAGACAACTTTGTTTGTTATCCTAGGATCTTAACTCGTATATGGTGACTCTACCTACTTCACTAAGTTGATCTAGTTTGAATCCCTAAAAGGCCCCATCCGTATTCCTATTCAAGAATAACTCTATGCTTTTGTTGTCCTGAGGAATCCACTCTAGGGTTATCACTCTAGTCAAGATAGATTTGCCTCAAGGACTCATGGGTTCTCATCCATGGTCTCCTTGCTCTAGGTATCCTATCTCATTTTCTAGGATCAGATTTCCAAACTCATCTATCCTGTCTGGTAAGCTAGTAACCACATACATGGTTCCCTACTTATCAGTGTATGAAGCCTCTTTGAATTTGACAATGGGGTGTTCAAGTCTAAAAGGTTGATATGGGTTTTTAAGTTGGACAACTAATCACCTTAGACCATCCTCATAGATGCAAGCACCTAATTGGTTAGCTCTAATATACTCCAACTACATCTTGAAAGGACCTTCTAGTTTCTGTAAATAGGTAGTGCTTGAACTACGTGCAAGTCGTTCCATGCTAAAGGAAAATTTGAATCACTAGTCTTTGAGCTTAGCACATAGGGATAATCACTGAGTTGCTAGGCCCACAACCTAGCTATGTGATTGACACTAGCTTCAGAAGATATGATGCTTTGTCTATCCTGGCCTAGGTGTCTACATGATCTAAGGTTCATAAGCTTTGTCTACTAATCCCAATTTTCCCAAGTACAACTGTGTTGCAAGGTTCTTTTGTATCTGTTATTGTCCTTTTATAATTTTTCTCCGAAATAATCTTCTCTGACGAATATCGTCATTAGGAATACTTGTGTTTTATTGCACTTAGAGATGTGATCAATCCTCTTAGGTCCTTTTCCTTAAGGGTTTTTCGCAACAATATTCTAACCCACACTTGAACTTGAGTAATTAGGGTTTCTCGTACTTATGTCAAGCCTAATGTGACCTTAATTAATCAATACCACTAGTCGTACTTAGCCTGAGCTAAAGAATTGACTAAGGGGGTTTAATGTTTTTCCAACCTCTAGTCCATTGCTTTGAAGACTGCTCCAATGCCCAGGAAGTAAGTTCCCCAAGTGCTATTCATATAGTTACCTATCCCATGACTTCCTCAAGGGCTCCAATTTCTTGAAAGAAGTACCAAATTTTAGGTCAAAATATGCAAAAAATGAAAACCCTATTTTTAAATCAAATATGCCTATCTATCACGATCGACAAGGCTGTCAATCGTGATGGAGAGATCTATCTATTGTGGTTTGTCAATCCTGATGGAAAAATTCATCGAGGCTTCTATCTTCTATCACATGATGGACAACTGTCAATCACGATGGATAGGTGTCAATTGTGATGGACTTACATGGCAATCAATACTATTAATCATGGCCTATCAATCACGATGGACTAAAATGTTTGTGAAATTCTATCAATCATGCAAGGTTTTCTGTTGCGATGGATAGATTATTCATCATGATGGACACATTGTCCATTGTTTGTTGTCCATCATTTGTCGTGCAATGGACACATGTCTATCATGATGGACAAAGATGTCTATCTTAATGGATAGAAAAAACATAGCTTTTTAAAAAAAAATTATGTATATGTGATGTGCATGATGCCTACACTACAGTGGTCCACTTAATTTTACCAAAAGTTCAACTTTTCTGTCTATCGTGATTGACAAAGAGCTATGCCTCATGCTTGTCTAGAGAATTTCTATACCTGGTGGAGCTACGACAACTACTATGGATGCCAGTAGTTGCAAGGAAGCTCAAGAAACATGCAAAAACAATGCATGCAAATTTTGTGTCTCTCTCTCTCGCTCTATCTCTCTTTCTCTCTCTCTCTCTCTCTCTCTCTCTCTCTCTCTCTCTCTCTCTCTCTCTCTCTCTCTCTCTCTCTCTCTCTCTCTCTCTCTCTCTCTCTCTCTCTCTCTCCCCCTCTCTCTCTCTCTCTCACACACACGCACACACAAGTGAAATGAGGGAAGATGAGGTAGAGGTGTGATATGGTGAAAAGCTAAAAATTCAGTGAAAAAGGAGATGGAGGTGGGAGAGGGTTATTTTGGCAAGTGTTTACACACACTAAGATCATATCCACTCTATTTTTGTGGAAAATGATCCATAGCATCACTTGGACATACTTTCTACATGGAATGGTGCCTATGAATACAAATCTAATATAACACAAACTTTCTACAAATGTACTACATATTCAAGTAGTATTTGCATAATCCAAGACAATTTTGTCAAGGCATTGAGCATTCTTTGTTGCATTTAATCTTGTATATCACCCTCCAATTATTGCACATATTCTAGTATACATTGCACTTACTATTGGAATCTACAACCAAGCCACCAATCCTTGTATCTAAGGGATCCTTTTGTAAATTGCAAGCACATTTGACCCTTATTTTGGCACACTATTTGGCACTAAATGCCCTCATCTTTGAACTCAAATCAAACAAACAAGATAGTGTGTGTGCATTTGTGGGTTGGAGGCTAGTCTAAGCCTACCCACGAGCTTTCTCAAGTTCATAAGCCTACTCTAAGGCTATCTTGGTGTGCATCGGGCTACTCTAAGACCTCCCTCTATATCAACTTACCTTGCTTTAAGTGCCAAGGCTACTCTAAGCCTTCCATTTTCTTTTTCAAGTTTGAGAATATTTTCTAATGGTCATTTTTGGACAAAATGTGTCTTTAGTGTGTGTTATTAGACACTTTCAAAACACTAGTTTTCCACTTGAAGGCATAAGTGTTGGAGTTTGAGGCTTGCAAAAGCACGCAAATAGCATAAGGAAGAAGAAGAAGAAGCGTGGAGCACAACACACAATATTGATTGTATTACCACTAGAATGTGCAAAGATAAGTAACTGTTAGGGTAATAGGCGTATATACAAGCCGTGGGAAAAAACCTCCTAAAGAGGAAAAAAGTGACCCGTGGTCCTAGTTGAAGTATTTCGACGGTGATGCACCATAGTGCACTCTCCTTCTCGAGAGCTTCACGACAATATCCTCAGAGTAGAAAACTGAGCTCCTAGGGCTGCACACAGTACTCCGCACAAACACAGTACACAGGGAGCACAAAGACAGACTTCTTAGGTATTACAAATGTGGTCAAACTTACAGTCTGTGACTGACTAGGCCACTATATGTTTTATTAAAGAACATATACAAAGAAGTGTCCAGTGGCCATTTCGCCTTTCACATGGACACTAACAATAACAATCTCCCACTAAAGGCCAATATGGCCAAAGTAACTATGGGAGAAAAATAAAGAATGATAAAGAATACCTGAGTGTAAGTATACAAACTATACCTCCCACCTGATGGGCATGTTACACAGTATACAAGTGATTGTGTAAGATCATGAATCAAGTAACCCCCATCAAGTGTCAATAGTGTCGAAAGCTATCTTGTGGTAGAGCTTTAGTCAAAGCATATGCAACATTATCTTGACTGTGAACCTTCTCAAGAATAATGCACTCAGTGGCTAAGCAATCTCTAATGAAGTGATACCTCACCTCAATGTGCTTGGTCTTTGCATGATAGACCGGATTCTTAGCCAAAGCAATGGCACTCTGACTGTCACTGAGCAAATGAGGTACTTGCTGAGGTAAACCCATATCACAAGCAAGACGACAAAGCCACAATGCTTCCTTACATGCCTCACTTGCTGCAACATACTCTGCTTCTGTGGTGGAAACAGTTGTACATTCTTGAAGATGAGATCTCCAAGAGATAGCACCTCCAACAAAATGAAAAATGTACCCTAGTGTAGACTTACGATTGTCTACACAACCAGCATAGTCAGAATTTGTGTAACCAATAATGGATGCTTTCCCTCTACCTAAGCATAGACACTTGTCCTTAGTGCCACTCAAAAATCTCAAAATCATCTTGACTGCTTCCCAATGTTTCTTGCCAAGATTGGACATATATCTGCTCACAACTCCCACTGCAAATGCAATGTCTAGTCTTGTAGCTACCATAGTATACATGAGACTACCAACAGCAGACTGATAGGGAATTTTGATCATGAATTCCTTTTCCTCATCTGATTTGGGGCAACCATCCTTGCTCAATTTCACATATGTGGGTAAAGGTGTACTCAATGCTTTTCCACCTTGCATATTGAACATGTTAAGTACTTTGGATATGTACTCACTTTGAGACAAGTATATGCATCTTTTACTCCTATCACGAGTAATGTGCATGCCAAGAATATGTTTGGCATCCCCCAAATCCTTCATATCAAATGTCTTACTCAACTTCCTCTTGAGAATTGACAAGTCATAGGACGACTTCCCAGCAATCAACATATCATCGACATAAAGTATCAAGTAAATCAAGCTGCCATCTGAGCATCTCTTTATGTAGAGACAATGATCCTCATTGCTTCGAGAATAGCCTTGGGACTTCATAAAAGCATCAAAATTTTGGTACCATTGTCTAGGAGAATGTTTAAGTCCATACAAGCTCTTCTTGAGCTTACAAAGTAGACTTTCCTTGCGAGGAACTACATAACCCCCTGGTTGTTCCATATAGATCTCATCTGTAAGATCGCCATGCAAGAAATTAGTTTTTACATCCATTTGGACTAGCTCTAAGTCCTCCATTGCAACGAATCCAAGCAACATGTGCAAAGTAGTCATCTTGACCACTGGAGAGAAGATTTCCTCAAAATCAACACCATGTTGTTGCTTAAAACCCTTTGCAAAAGGTCATGCTTTATATTTTGGAGAAGCACTATCTGATGTGAATTTCAACTTAGATACCCATTTACATGGTAAAGCTTTCCTGCCCTTTCGCAAAGGCACTAAATCCCAAGTACCATTCTTGTGAATAGAATCAAGCTCACTCTTCATGGCACGCTCCTTGACATGATCCTCTGTTTGCATAGCCTCTTTGTAGCAAGAGGGCTCACCAGCATCTGTTAGCATAACAAAATCTAAACCTAGAACATATCTATCATGTGGATGTGAGGCACATGCATAGCGTCTCAATGGTTGCTGAATGGGAACATGTGTAGACTGATCTGAATGGACAATCTCTTGAACATCCCTATGTGCAGCATTTTTATGCATGCTAACAGGAGGACTAGTATCCTCAAACACCACTCTTCTCACTTCAACCTCCTTAAGGGTTGTTTATGCATCTTAGACTCATTAAAAATGACATCACTACTTCTGATCACTAACCATGTTTCAAGATCCCATAAGCGATATCCAAATTGTCCTTCTCGACCATATCCAAGAAAAATGCATTTCTTTGACTTATGGTCCAAATTTTGTCTAAGATTCTTGGATATATGAACATATGCTTCACACCCAAAAACTTGAAGATGATCATAATATGATGGCTTCCCTGTCCATAACTCCTGTGACACTTTCAAACCTTTGGCAGTACTAGGTGAAAGGTTAATCACATGAACTGCAGTCAATACTGCTTCTGCCCAAAAACCTTGTGAGAGGTTTGCATGATGCAACACAGAGACTACTCTATCTTGAATAGTTCTATTCATCCTCTCCGCTATACCATTTTGTACTAGGGTATAAGGAGCTGTAAACTCTTTACGAATCCCTCTAGACTGACAGAAAAGGCTGAATTCATGTGAGGTATACTCACCCCCATTATCTGAACTAAGCCTCTCAACTAAAGCAAGCCATTTTCTGAAAGTAGGGAATACCTCATCCTTCGATTTGATAGGATATACCTAGACTTTTCTAGTAGCATCATCTATGAAAGTGACAAAGTAAAGAGAACAACCTAAGGACCTAGTGGGCATAGGACCACACACATTTGTATGAACGAGATCTAAAGGCTGAATTGAAGAGTCAATGTGCATTCTATGCACATTTCTGGTTTGCTTTCCATATTGACAATGCTCAGAAAATGAAAAATTAGAGAAAGATAACACAGCTAAGTAGCCAGAACAAGAAAGATTTTCCATTCCACTACGAGATATATGGTCCAAACAACCATGCCAAATACAAGCCATAGGTTGTTCAGTAATAGCTAACAAGTGTTCTTTCTGTGATACAAATAAAGGATAAAGTGAGCTAACTTTGCTTCCTTTTGCAATAACCATATTGCCCTTTGATATATGAAAGGACTGAGCATAGAAGACCACCTTGTAACCAAGGTCATCAAGTTGACCAACTAAAATCAAACTGCGTGATAACTGAGGTACATGGCGTACATTATGCATAGTAAATTTTGAACCATCAATGAACTCCACAATCACATCTCCAATCCCCACAACATCACACTGGTAAGAGTCACCAAGTCTCACAGTACCAAGAGACTTTGCTGCATAATTAGAGAACAATTCTTTGTGTGGTGTCACATGGGAAGAAGCAACCATGTGTGGGAAAGAGAATCAGCCATAAGCACCTCAGTTGACACAGTCCTATCAAGTGTCAACACATAAGCATCATCCGAAATAGCATTTATGTCTTCAATCTTCACAATCGAAGTAGATGGTGCAGGTAACTGTTTAACATGTCCATCAACATTCTTTCCTTTACCTTTAGCATTCTTTAATGAATAACATTCTTTCTTCTTATGTCATTTCTTATGACAATAATGGCATTTGATATCCCTCTTCCTTGATTTACTTCTACTCTTATTTTGTTGACCATTCTTTTCCTTGTTCTTGCTCCTACCACATTGTTGATTCTTTCCTTGGTAAGAATCACGAACATTATATGCATCTCCACTCTGAGTGCTAGCCATAGATTTTCTACGAATCTCCTCACTCAAGAGTGCTCCACATATATCATCATATACGAGTTTACCACCAGGTGCACTATTGCTAATAGTTGTGCAAAATGTATCCCATGATGATGGTAGGGTGCATAATAGCAATATTGCTTTCATTTCATTATCCATATCCATTTTTTGAGCCTATAACTGGGAGAATATAGCATCAAACTCATTCAGATAAGCAGCAACACTATGTGTGTCCTTCATACGAAGGTCATATAATTTTCTCATCAGATACACTTTATTTGATGCCGTCTCTTTTTCATATGTATTGCATAACTTCTTCCAAAGCTCCTCTACACTTTCACAGTCTAATATTGTAAAGTAAACATTATCTGCTAGGTGCAAGTGAATGGTAGACCTGGCCATTTCATCTAACTTATCCCAATCATCTTCATCCATGTCAGCAAGCTTCTTTGAAATCCCATTTACTAGCTTCCATTGCCTCCTTTGAATCATCACATCTTTAATCTGATTCTTCCCGAGAGCAAAGTTTGTGCCATCGAACTTTTGGATCTCAAAATGGTCTTTGTCCTGCAAGTTATAGCTCCTCCTCGGAACATTGGCACCAGACCCTGATCCACCAAATGTGGTTGAGACCTCTAATGCCATGATGGTTGAGAACTGAATAGAATGATAATGGAGCTAGAAGAGTCCAAACACCAACAAATAAGTGTATCAAGGAGTAAATTGACCACTGTATGGTTGACTAAACTAGAAATCTGGAAAAATTTCACCAGAGTATCCTCTGCAAAATGAGAATATGACCAGTGTTAGAATATCATAAAACTACAAGTACTGACATGTGTACCTACATAGTGAATCATTGACTCCACTGCATATAATCAGTTACCCAATAGAACCCAACTAGGCTTATCGAGCACCTATGAACAACTATCATACATCTCCTATGGCGAGGCTGGGTAAGTCTTCCAATTGCATCACCAAAGAGATCTTGACATCTGGGTGTCTCCCAGTTAAGGAAACCTCACCACGACCCTCTTTTTCAACTTAAAAGGCTTTATGAAAATCGTAACCGCTATATCAATGACCACATGGACGTACATAAGCGGTATCCACAGAAGCGTACATGGTGTGTATGTGCTCAACGTATGCAATAAAATGATACTAAACGGCTGAATACATAGCCCAAAAACTAGCCAACAATGCCATCAAGTGTTACATAGCCCAAAAACTAGCCAATAATGCCATCAAGTGTCTGTCAACTCTGATGTTTTAGGCCCAAAAACTTGCATAAATTTGCAGCGGCTCCTCCCACCAAAATCGGAAACCTTTTGAGAAACGTGTAGTTTTATGAGTGCGGCTGAAAACAGAGCCCCAAAGGTTGATATTTTTTGTCGGAGAAGTACAAAGAACACTCTTCTTGATGTTCTTGGACCTGTATGAAGAGAATTATGCGTGAAAGTACTCCAAAATTGCTCCAGAAGACACCCCAAATATGCTTCAAAAACAGGCCTTGAAAGCAAAGAATGAAGCTTTCAGGGACCAAAACATGTTCAAGGTAATGTTCACCTTAGTTTTTCCCCTTCCTTAGACACCACAAGAGTGTAGCTTAGTGGCAAGAGATTGCCACGATTAAGCGAGCTCTGGGGGGAACAGTACTCGGATGGGTGACCTCTTGGAAAGTATCGGGAACCTCCATCTTCCTTGATCGTTGAGGTCCTCCCTTGCGTGCAGCCAATGGTGCCAAGGATGACTTCGGTGACTTCAATGACTCGGATGACAAGGTATGTCAAGGTCTATGCCTTGTTCATTGCCTTAGTCGTAAGCCTTGGAGAAATCCCGAGGGGGGAGCTTGCTTCGCTCGCACAAAAGGAACAAAGCTTTTGCCTCGAAATGCTCTGATACCAGTGAAGTATTTCGATGTCAATGCACCACAGTGCACTCTCCTTATCGAGAGCTTCATGATAATATCTTTGGAGTAGAAAGCTGAGCTCCTAGGGCTGCGCACAGTACTCCACACAGAGGCTGTAGAATACGTAGAAAAACATAGTACACCGGGAGAACTAAGACAAACTTCTTAGGTATTACAAATGCGGTCAAACTTACAGTTTGTGACTGACCCTACCACTATATGTTTTATTAAAGAACATATACAAAGAAGTATCCAGTGGCCATTTGGCCTTTCACATGGACACTAATGGTAACACTAGTGTGTTCAAACACATCACTACGTGAATATATCAAAAGATCCCCCTTGGGAGTGATGCGATGAACAAGGACCTTGCACTCATGTATAAGGAAGTGCCAAGCTATGTGGAATCAATCCACAAAAGGAAGTAAGCCCAAAGCTTTGTAGAAAATTTCAAACTTCTCCCTATGCAGAGCATTCATGAAAAGGTTTGTAATGTTCTCTTGCATGGGCACATCTGCTGCTCTCTCCAGCAAAGAACCTCTCCCTGACATAATGATAATGCACCTCAATGTGCTCAGTGCAATCATGGAAGGGCTCCTCGCAACTGCCAATGTGCTATGACTGTCAATGAAAATGGTGGTGGCAGAAGTTGACCAACACCCAAATCAACCATATGGCATCTGAGCCAAAGACACTCAACAATCACTGTGAAAGTTGCCCTATACTCAGCCTCACAACTGGAAGCATCCACAGTATGCTGCTTCTTGCTCAATCAAGATATACATGAGCTACCAAGCATGGAGCAAAGGCCACTAGTGGACACACGTGTCATAGCAACCAACCTAGTTAGAGTCAGAAAAAGCATGTAAAAGGTGGTAATGATCCCTCCATGGGACAAAACAATGCAAGTAGTCGGGTACCACTAAAGTAGCAAAAGATGCACTTAATCATCTGCCAATGCTTGACACTTGGGCGATGCATAAAATTGCTCATCTATGAGACTGCAAAATGAATATCGGGTCAAGTAATGCATAAGTAAATCAAGCATCCAACAGCCTGATGATAGAGAATAGCATCAAATGCATCTCAATTGTAAACTTGTCTCCATAGGAGTGACAAATAGGTTTACAGTCTTCAAGGCCAAAACACTGCAATAATGTGTCATATATTTCCTTTGACACAAAGTTATTCCACCATCAGCTTGCATAAATTGAATGTCCAAATAATGATGCAAATGCCCCAAATCAAACATCTCAAATGAGGCATGCAAGTCAACCTTAAAATCCTCAATATGCTTCTCATGAGGACTAGTGAGCTGCATGTCATCAACATACACAACAATGATCATAAGCACATCATTAGCATGCTTAGCATATAAGGTGCTCTCTGTTGGACTATTCTCAAAACCATGTGCAATCAGATAGGCATGTATATTTTCATACCAAGTACATGGTGCTTTTTTTAAACCATATAATGCCTTCTTTAACCTACACACCTGGCTTTCATGCCCTTTCTGCATAAAGAAACGGGGCTAAAAAACATACACTTCTTCATGCAAATCACCATTCAGAAATGCAATTTTAATGTCCAACTGATGTACATTCCAATTATGATGAGCTATAAGTGCACAGATGCTACAAGCAGTAGTCATTCAACAAGTAGGAGCAAAGGTCTCATCAAAATCAATTCCTCTTTCCTGAGCATAACCCTTTGCAACAAGCCAAGCCTTATACTTGTCAATTGTTCCATCAAGCTTATGCTTCAAATTGTATACCCACTTAGTGCCAATGGCCTTCTTTTCAAGAGGCAAGTCACATAAAGGCCAGGTACCATTCTTCATTATAGCATCATATTCAGATTACATAGCAGCCATCCAATTTTCTAAATTTTGTGATTCATCTAAAAAAATAGGCTCATTCTCATCACAAAGACTAGAGGTAGCTATAACATAGCAATCTGATGCAAAAGAGGCACTATGAGAGCCTGAATGAGTACGATATGATAGAGGTGCATCTAATTTGCTAACACGCAAAGCCTACACCAACCATTTGGGCATAGTTTTTTCCTCCTCAATATCAGCTCTCTCATCAACAAGTGCGTCATGCAAATCTGCATCAAAAATGGAATGATCTGCATCATCACATGAAACTTGTAAAGGTTGAAAAGCTACCTCATTAGGACCAGCACTAGACTTTCCACCTATAAAAAGAGGCAGCAAAGTATCATACATGTCTTTGGAGCTAACAGATATCTCCTTAGTACATGAAAGTAGTGGCTTAATAGCATCTTCCACAAAAAAAACATCATGGCTCACCAAAATGCATTTAGTCTGTGGATGATACAAATGTTAGCCTTTGCTTTTAGAACTGTCCCAACAAAAATACATTTCACTGCTTTATCATCCAATTTCCTGTGTTGTTCTTCAGGCACTAATGCATATGTCAGACAACCAAAAATGCACAGATGAGCAACAGATGGCTTGCGACCATGCCAAGACTCATATGGAGTGATAGGTTGCAATGCTTTAGTGAGACACCTGTTAAGTACATATGCTACACACATGATAGCCTCAAGCCAGAAACTATGTGGTAAAGCCTAACTCTTGACCATACACCTTGCCATCTCCATGAGTGAGTTGTTCTTCCTTTCAGCAACTCCACTCTGTGAGGTGCATACAGCACTATACACTGATGTTTTATCCCATGTTCAGCTAGAAATGCATTAAAATCTAAAGACATATACTCCCCCCATCGATGAGAATAGAGGGTGCCCATTTTACATGCTGATAGATTTTTAGCCAAAATCAAAAACTGTTTGAAGCACATAAACACTTTGGACTTTGCTTTCAATGGATATACCCATGCATGCCTGGAAAAATCATCGATGAAAGTCACGAAGTAAAGATAGTTCACAAAATAGGGTGTCTGCATAGGACCACAGACATCACTGTGAACAAGCTACAATTTCTGAGTAGCTCGAACTGAATTATCTTTTGGGAATAAGGAATGCTGCATTTTTCCCAAAATACAACCTTCACATATGTTTACCAGATGCCTCAAGTTTGGGTAGAGAGGACACCGTTTCATATTGCTATAGGGGTAGCAAACTAGCGAAATTCAGATGACCAAAGCATGCATGCAAAAGCTTTGCATCTGACATAGCCTGAGAATCATGTACTAGACATGCTGAATCATTCACAGATCTTTCATGGTGTATGAGCTTATACAACCCTGGACATAAAATGACACAAGCAATAATCACGTTGCCATTTGATAGATCATGAACTATACATCTTCATCAACAAATTTCACAACCAAGCCAATATTTGCTAAAGCTCAAACTGATAACAGATTCTTCTTGATCCCTGGCACAAATAAAGCATTCGACAATGTAAAAGAACTACCATCAGTAGTAGTCATAATGATCTTACCAACTCCCATTACAAGATAAGAGGAGTTGTAGAAATCAATTGTTCCTTCAAATCTTTGATCTTTGTCAGAAAACTTTCCATGGAATCACCTTCATTCATGTGCTCCAACTGTTTTTGGAGGTAAGCAACATGAGCCTCATTCCTTGCTTGGTATAAAGTGGTAATTGTATTTCAAGCATCCTTAGCTATTCTGCAAGAGCAAATGTGAGGAATAATGGCATCTTGGACAAACAAGGCTATCAATGCATGTGCCTGATATACTGAAGGTATGTCATTTGAGTGACTGGAAAGTTCTGAAGAAGTAAAGTTCTTGGTTTTGGCTATCATTTCTCAAAGTTTGGAGTGGCAATAGAGTTAATGGTGACCATAGAGGTTGTCTAGTGTCACATTAATTCATTTCTTGTGATGTTTCACACATCAACATCGAGCACCAAAATGAAAGTATCCATGTGGAAATCCATAGCCTCCAAGTGGGATTGACTGTGCGTGAGCACTAGGTACTCCATAAGATGTCCACCAAACGGATCAAGTAGATGCTCCATAGGTACGCCACCAAAGAGGTACAAGAACCAAACAAGATCTTATTGGATGACATCACCTTCATGCAAGATAGATGTGATGACTCCATGTGGTATGTGTGAACCTCTCAAGATTTGACAATATCCACCATGAGATGTGTATTGCCAAGAAGTAGGCCCTACAAGAATGAAATTTAAAACATGACGCATGAAAAGATAATCACATGGTAGTAAATATGTATGTTGTAGTCCTTCGTAGAATGTACAAAGTCCTCATATGTGTCATAGGACCATGAAAGATCCCTTTAAGCCAAGAAGAGGGCTCATAATAAGACCCAACTGAGTGATGTATTTCATGTAGATGCAAGAGTATCCTATGGAGAATGGAAAGTTGTTGGATTCCATGAACGGAACTTTGTATGCTCAAAATGTTGTTGTAGAAGAGGGAAGTGGACTCTTGAAGATATGAATACAAAAGGACACGTCACTGATCCTAGAGTAAAGCCCAACTAAAGCTAAGAGGAAATGAAAAACTTCGATGATACAACGAGAGGTGTAGACGTATGAGGTGTAAACTGAGATTGTATCTCTGAGTCCTCATGCTCCAAAGTTGTACCAAGATATGGAAAGTCATGTACAAAGAGAACATGATCCACGTAATGTGACTATCCAATAGTGGAATGATCCCCCTTTGGAGAGAAAATAGGAGGATCTAGATCTTGGGAAGAATCCGAAAAGAATGAACATTTAGAGTATTCATCAAAGGTGCAGTCTCCAAAACTATATTTGAGTGACTCTTAGGGTCATAGAGTTTATATGCCTTTAGATGGTCACTATAACATATGAAAATGTATTGCATAGGCCTACAATCATTAGGACCTTGCACATAGGCATCACTATCAAAGACTTTGAAATAGCCCACATTTAGTTTTTTTTTTTAAGTAAGCCTTGAATGGGTTTTGGTTCTTCAAAATATGTGAGACACTCTGTTAAGAATATGTATTATTGTACGTATAGATTCACCCCAAACCTTTAGTGGAAGTTGCTTTTGATGAAGCATAGTCATGGCCATCTGGATCATGCTTTGAATCGTCTGAAGAGCAATACCTTGCTGATTATCCTTCTTTGCTTGGTACTTAATACCTTGTTGCTTCAAGTACTTTGAGAAATTGTGGTTGACAAAGCCACTATCTCCATCTGATCTCATGGTCTTTAAACTTGGAAAGTCTTCTTGAACTATCTATGTCCACTCCTTGAATTGGGAAAGTGCATCCTCTTTATGTTTTAGTGAATAAACCCATGTACCTAGTGAAGTCATCTACTATCAAGACGAAGTAAAGTGACCCACTTAGGGATGGTGTATGCATAGGCCCACAAAGATCAACATGGATGAATTCTAAGGGTTTAGATGCAAAAATAGATGCTTTGTGGGCAAAGGGGTAAATTTCTATAGGGCGCAATCTTTGTAGTTCAACTCCACTTGTGTGATCTTGGGTAAACCCTTGACAAGATGACTTGAAGAGATCTTTTATAAGTAAGAGGTGTGTCCATGAACTTGAAAGCTTGTAGAGACCTTTGTCTTCGAATCCTTGGCCATGAACTTGAAAGCTTGTAGAGACCTTTGTCTTCGAATCCTTGAGTTATGACTTCTTTGGATTGAATTTTTTAATTATCAATTTGCACGATCATGTTGCACTTAGTAATGGCCTTGACTGAGAGAAGGTCCTTGCAAAGCCATAGTACATACAGAATGTCTCTAAGTGACTTGGTCTCCATCTTTTGAGTTTGTAAGTTGAACTTTACCTTTTCCTTGGATCTCGACACACTTGTTATCTCCAAGATAGACTTGGCCTTTGTGCACTTGAAACTCATGAAAGTCTTCTTTGTCATTGTACATGTTTGATGAATCCCCATTGTCAAAAATCCATCCTTTGCTACGAGTGAATGCAACAAGTGCCTTGTATTCAGTTCTAAGAAAGATATCTTCACTTGTGCAATGAGTGATGCATAGTCTTCAGAGTAGACTTGGACTTGTCCTCTTCTTGAAGCAATAGTTTTCTATGTGTCTAAGCTTGCCACAAAAGTTGCAAGTAAACTTCTTCCTACCCTTGTCCTTAGACCCTTGAGTGGATTTTTGACCTTTGGTCTTGTGGAAAGTAGTTTTTTCCTTCATACTTGCTTCATGTGTAGCTTGAGTCTTTTGCGTAGAGTCATGAAGAAGCAAAAGTCTTCTTACTTCTTCCCAAGTGAGTTCTTTAACTCTTTTGTAAAGATTAGTCATAAATGTTTCATATGATCTAGGAAGCTTGTTAAGTAGTCTAATGGCCATGTCTTCACTTGAGATCTTTCATCCACGAAGTGCTAACTTTCTTTGATGATGTTTGAATTTTTTTATCACCTTTGTGATGGTGTCTTGAGGACAAATAGGAAGATTGTGAAATTTGGCCTCTAAAGCATAAATCTTTGAAGGAGTTTTATCTTCATATAAACTTGCTAGTGTGTCCCAAGCTTCTTTAGAAGTCTTGAAGGTAGTGATATGACCCTTGTCAATTCATCACATGCTAGAAGAATTTGACCTAATGCTCTTTTTTCCTTGACATTCCAAATATTCTAAGACTCTAAATCTTTGACCTTATCAGGTTCAGGTTCTGGCCCATCTACAACTTCATGGAGAATATTCATGTACAAGTATGCATGCATGATATCTTTCCATAGATTATAGTTATGGCCATCTAGGTCTTCTTCCTTAGGCATAAACATGGGCATAAGGAATATAAATAACGTGTCATGCATGACGAACTTGCTTCTTTCTTTGACATTATAAAAGCTTAAAAGTTTGAATAGTTGAACTTGACAAGGTTGTGCTCGAAAAGATGAGAGAGTGTGCAAAAACACCAAAAGAGATGCATGAAGACTTGAACTCATGCTTGAAAAGTGCCAAGTGTTGAAGAACACTTCCTTGACAAAAGAGGACGTGGAGAAGTGCTGAAAAGCACATTCACCTATTGTTGATATATTTAGGTAGTGATGTCTATAAAGACGCTACCGGGGAACTTTTTTCACTCTTTAGGAGTTTTTTTCCCCTTCTTGTATATATGCATATTGCCCGGTAATACAATTAATATTGTGTGTTGTACTCCAAGCTTCTTCTTCTTCCTTGTGTTGTTCATGTGCTTTCGTAGACCCAAAACTCCAACAATTGGTATGAGAGGAGGTCATCACTTCATCTAGGGCATTGTTGACACTCCTCTGATCATAGTCTTAGAATCACACGAAATTTTGTGAGCATACTCAGGGTGATTAAGAGATAAAAACAGCTTTGCTATTAGTGTCAAAATCATGATGCAAACTTGTTTTGACCTCCAAATGCAGTATCATAGTGCTTGTGCAGGCTATTTTATCTTTTTGTGCCAAAGATATATACATGTTTTGGTTCGCCAATATAAGCATCTCAAAGTCTGCTATGGGTTTAGCAGAACTCAACATGGTAGTTCTATTCAACTTTTTGAGATACAATCAACTTCCTGCATCAAGGTATTTTAGTCAGTGGCCATGGTTGACAGTAGTGATGTATTTTGTATATTGGCAATTGAGAATAAGTTGGACGGTACCAATTACCCATTGTGGGCTTATATGATGTGTCATGTATTGGTTGCAAAAGGACTGTGAAATATTGTGCAAGGTGTTGAAAAACGTCCTATTACACCTACAAACACAGTTGTTGAAGGTGATACACATGGCATTGACACAAACTTCATCTTTTCAGGAAGATTTAATAGTAGATAAAAGTCAGATAAGATTCAATGTCAGGCATTGACTTCCCGCATAAAATACAACCTTTCACCATACATTCGATGCCAGGCATCGACTTGCTTGGAAAAATTCAATTATTCAAATCATTACACAGAAGAAAAACACTAGAGATGGAAGAAGAAGACTTACACATAGAACTTTAACTAGTTCTTGTCATAGCTATGAAAACTCAGAAGCTTACAGGTGCTTTCCCACTCATAGAAGCCCGACTATACTCAGTCATACAAAATGAACTCCTACTGACATTCTCTCACTCTCTTCCACTACACGTCAGTTGATACAAACTAGCTTATATGGTTTTTCTCAATCTCGTGACTTTTAAAAATTTTCTAGAACTAAAGTGAACTAACTTGACAAATAAAATACACTTGTGAATTTGTTCCTTCACATAGGCATGTGGTTTTTTTCTAAAGATTTGACCTTCAAATATATGTCCAATTAGTGAGTGTTTCTCCAACAGCTCCCCCTCAATCACTAATTGACATTCTCTATTTCTTCATATCATCTTCTTTTCTTTTACTCCTTCCATGCTTTTGAACCTACTAGTCTTCACACCATCCAAACTCTTTATCATTATATCTGCTATCTAATCCTTTGTATCATTGAAATGGAGCTAGAATTTGATTCGAAAGAACAATACTTAAAAGAGATTAAGCCTGACAAAGAGGTAGAGGCACCAAGTGTGTTCACCACAGAAAAGTACCAAGAGAAACAATGAGGAAGTTCAATTTTGAAAAAAGCAACCAACGAATCTTTTTGAGGTTCCAGAACATTTCAAGTAGTATGAAATAGAGGAATGGAAAATAGCAACCCAAATGCCAAAAAGAGAAGCCCAGGAAGGAGAATCATATAATAATAAGGAACAAACCAAGAAGGTGATAGTAACTATGGAAGAGGAAGAGGAGAGATGCACCTACATAGGGAAAGATCTATCACCTAAAGAGAAACAGGACTTGATAGAATTAATCAGAGAACATAGAGACATATTCACACGGACCTACAAAGATCTCAAGGGAGTGGATCCTGCTATTTGCTCCCACAAAATTCCAATGACCCTTGTGCGAAATCCTCAAAACAAAAGACCCTACACATATAATGATGTCTATTCTGCTAAAATTAAGGAAGAAATCGACAAATTGTTGGCAATAGGATTCATTTACGAGATACAACATACAGAATGGGTATCACCTCTGGTATTCTTAATGGTAAACTTAGGGTGTGCATCAATTTACAAAAGGTTAATGCAGCCACAATTCATGATAGTTACCCATTACCCATCTTGACCACCTCTTGGAAAGAGTAGCACGCAAGGAGGTCTACAACTTCCTTGATGGATCCTCAGGTTAAAACCAAGTAGTTATTGCTATGGAGGATTAATGTAGAATGGCATTTGCTACTGAATGGGGAGTATACACCTTTCCAGTGATGCCTTTTGGGCTCACAAATGCTCTTGCAACTTTCCAAAGATCGATGTGTCATGTGTTCAAAGAATTCCTGAGAAAGAGCATGGAAGTTTATGTGGACAACTTATGCACATATTCCTCTAGAAGAACTGAACACATTCTCAAGCTATAGAAAATATTTGAGAAATACAGCCAATATAGAGTGTTCTTGAATCCAGAGAAATGTGTCTCTATGATAAGGAAAGGAAAAATTTTGGGACATATTGTATCCAAGAATGATATCTCCATCGATGAGGATAAAATAAAGGTCATCTTGGACTTACCCAGATTAAGAAATGCAAAGGAAGTACAAGTCTTTATGGGACATTGTGGATACTATCAATGGTTCATTTTATCAACCACTAGGCATTATTGTATTTGGTCAATAAACCTTGAAATACGGGAAGGCTAGTGAGATAGTTCCTGTTACTCATGAAATTTGATTTTGAAGTGATAGTTAAAAAAGGAAGACTCACATAAGATTTGATCATTTATCAAGAATGATAAATGGAGAACCACCTATCAAAGTAGCAAATGATCTACCTGATACATATTTGTTCAACTTAGAAGTGTGTTCAAAATGGGTAGAAAAAATGGTTCCAATCCTCATGCATGGACCATACCATAGGATCAATAGAGACAACAGGAAAGATTTCATGCAATCAAGGAATCTACATATTGTGGTAGGAAGTCTGTATTACAAAGAACCTAAAGGCTTGTTATTAAGGTGTGTAGAAGATGTAGAACGAAAAAATCTACTCGAGCAAGCTCATGTAAACCAATGGAAAATGCATAGGGGCATTAATGGGACAACGAGGGAATTGAAAAGACTTGGGGTGTACTGTCCGGACATGCAAAAAGACACACATGAATACATCATGAATTGCCAAGAATGCCCCTGAGGACTATTCCTCCTTACATTTCTCCACTATCACACTAGAATGGAGTAAAGCATTAGTGAAGTTCATGAAATTACAAACACATGAAGAAGGAGCAAGTCTAGCAAGAAAGAGGGCTTTAGAAGAAATGAGTAAAGATTACACCATAATTGGAAGACAAATATTCAAAAGGGGAAAGGATGATCAACGACGGTTGTGTGTTCATGAGGGAGAATACTTACCTATATTAGAGATGGCTCATGCAAGCATGGCGGGAGGTCATTTTTCAACCAAGGAGATTGTAAGAAAAATTCTCTTTGCAGGCCTATGGTGGCCAACTTTACATATGGATGCTAATGCATACGTATGAAGCTGTGAAATTTGCAACAATTCAAGTACCCTGTAAGAGGAGATGATATGCCTCTAAGACCAATGATCTATGCTAGAGCATTTTCAAAATAGGGTATTGATTTTATAAGACCTATAAATCCTCCTGCAAAAAGGTCTTCACGTGCTGAATATATTATTGTGGCCATGGACTATCTGACCAAACGGGTGGAAGCAAAAGCAACTAAGAAAAATGACACCCAAACCACAACCAAATTTCTACTCGAAAATATATTTACGTGCTTTGAACTTTGGATAGAAATTGTTAGCGATAGGGGAACAAATTTCATCAATGAAGTGATTGAATCACTGATGAATGAATTTCTTGTGATTCACATGAAATCAGCTCCTTACCATCCCCAAGCCAATGGACAATCTAAGAGTTCCAATAAAGTACTATGCACAATTTTAACTAAAATAGTTAACAATGGAAGGTCAGATTGGGACAAACAATTGCATCATGCAATATGGGCTTTCCATGTGGCATACAAGATGGCTATTGGACTACTCCATTCAATTTGGTGTATGGGAAAAATGCCATTTTGTCAATTGATTTTTTAGTCCCTATGTTACGAGTGACACAACAAAATGAATGGGCAAGCCATGAACTATCTCAACAATTGGATCAAATCCAAAAATTTCATGAGACAATACTACAAGCAGTGGTAAGAATTTATGCAGTGAAAAGAAGACAAAAGGCATATTATGATGCACATATTAAAGATAAGGGTTTAAAGGAAGGAGATCTAGTATTGGTATACACATTGAAACAACACATGAAAAAGCTACAACAATGCAGATATGGACCACTATTGATAAAGTGAATATCCACTAGTGGAGCAGTTAACTTAGCCATGTTAGATGGAGATGTACTTCCTAACTACATAAGTGGCTATAGAGTCAAAAGGTACATGGAATCATTAACTGAAAGAATGTTGGCAAGACTCTTAGGAGTGCAAAATCAGAAAAAAAGGGAAGAAAGGATGAGAGATTGTAGCTCAGTGATGAGTAGCACCTCCTTTAATGTCAATCCGGGAAGATGTGAGGATGGTATGATGACCTCAAGCAAGTGAAGGCACAAGTGCGTGAGTGAGAAGCACACTAACATGCACACACATACACACACGCGCACACAAGGCAAGACAAAGAGTGAGAAGCAATGAAGTTAAAAAGGTATGATGTACTTCCTAACTACATAAGTGGCTATAGAGTCAAAAGGGACATGGAATCATTAACTGAAAGAATGTTGGCAAGACTCTTAGGAGTGCAAAATCACAAAAAAAAGGGAAGAAAGGATGAGAGATTGTAGCTCAGTGATGAGTAGCACCTCCTATAATGTCAATCCGGGAAGACGTGAGGATGGTATGATGACCTCGAGCAAGTGAAGGCACAAGTGCGTGAGTGAGAAGCACACTAACATGCACACTTGCCAGACCTTCTTTAAATAATGTGTCTGCTTGTGCTTTCTCTTCGTTCCGACTCCCTACGTAGGCTTCCTTGTCTTGTGACTCCTTCAGTTCCTTGACTACTGCTAACACCCCCCCCCCTCTCTCGCGTCTGTCATCTCTGACAGACCCTTGTCTAGCTGTGCGTTGGACATAATATTGAACAACATCGGCAGCGAGGTGGTGTTCTTCTAATCGTAGCCCCCGTGCTAGGTCTGTTAACAATGCATCCCAATTCACTTGTCCTGGTACGTCCGGATGTGGCACCCGCAATTGTTCTGAATGGATGGTTCTTTCCACAGCGAATAAGTGGAGGAGATGTGAGGGCCTGGGTACAAATATTTCTGAGTGATATTCCCAGAATCTTGTTACAAACATCTCCTCGAATGTCTGTTTAAAGCAAGCTGGGAGGTACTTGATTCTGGCGTGCCAAGCATATATTACCTCTAGTGATGGGGTGGTGCTCATGTCGTATACCAGATCTTGGTTGCCTGTAAGAAAGCCAACTCCTGAGAAGTGGGGGTCTTTAATATTCTTGAATGTCCTGAATGTGATCAGCATTAATTCAAAGATTTTCATGCACGTTTGGGCCATCACATCGGGGGTATTCCGTAGTCGAATGCTCCAGTGACGGATGGTAGAAATCATATAATTCACAGTGGGAGGTCCTTTTGGAGGTGCTAGATAAACATAATTTAACCACTTTGCACAGCCTTTGATGTTCTTGACAGCAATGGTAAACTCGGGTCAGGTGCGTCTGCAGAAGACTGGAACATAACAGGGATTGTATTTAATAAAGAGTGGCATGTTAGTCCAAGTACGAACCATCTCTGGGTAGGTCTCAAGAAGACGGATCCTCCAGGTGGGTTGATGAATGGATCCTTTTTTAGCACTCTCTAGGATATCATCGGGCCCAAATTGTGTGGCGAAAGTTGGAGGTTTGCCACATCGGCGTTGGATCTCCGCGTTGTAATCTGCCAGGAGTACACAGTATGGCACATACTGATCGTCGTTGGTGCCGATCCATCTATGATGAGACATACTGCGGAAATATTCTGACTTTATGATGGTGTCTTCTAATTTGGCCATTGATTGGATTTGGATTGCCACTGGATCTTCATGGGTTGTAGTTGTCTTTTCTAATGTCTGGAGCCATTCGGGTACTTCGACTTCCAAGGTGTCCATTCCTTCTGAGGTTTGTTGACCACCTGGCATCGGCATAGGAACATATGGTTCCTCATACGTTTTGTCCACCTCAATGGGTACCAATTCATCTGGCTCTGGTTCTACAACTGGAGAGGGCTACCTTTCATATTCCAGTAACTTCTTCTGCAGTTCCGCCACCTGCTCTGTTAATGCCTTTACTTCCGCTGAAGTCGAGGTCGTTTCTATGACTTTGGGTTGTGCCTCTTGTTCCCTGAGTTGGCGACGTAGTTCATCCCGTTCGCTTTCCAAATCATCATGTGCTTCTAATAAATCAGCATAGCTTTCCAAGATTGTTTTCATTGTTTCTGAGGGAACTGCTTTGAATTGTTCTGGGTCGATTTCATGGGGAGAGCCTTCCATGGCAGCTTCCAGGTTTTCTTCGTTTTGCTTCTGTAGACGCTTGTTTTCTTCAAGGGCTGTAGCCATGTGTTTTTTGAGTAGAGTCAAATTTCGCTGGACTCTCAGATTATCTGTTTGGTAGACCTCCAATAAGGCTTTGAGTTGTTTGACACCTGACTCTTGTGATGGTTGGGGTGTCTCCAGGAGGGTTTGATGAGCTTGCTCGAGAGTGGTGTAACGTTGATTGAGGTCTGCATTTTCTTCTTCTATACTTGTAAGTCGTCTCTGTAGTTGTTGATGATTCGTCGTCAGTTGATGATGACGGTCTTCGATAGCCTGATACTCACTCTGAAGTTGATACACGCATTGATGTAATGCCATGAATATACTATTTACATTAAACGATGTAGGGAAAGATGAAGATGCAGGGGGAATGGGGAAGGGGAAGGGAGTTGTGAATGCTGTGGAGTCAAGTGGTGAGGTAGGTGGAGGGGGTATGGGAGATTGAGGTTGCGTGGGGGGTGGGAGTGGTGTTGTGGCTGGTGATGTTTCCATTGTGTCGAACGTGTGTGTGACTGTGTAGATGGGAACAGTGGGTGGGGTGGATGTGATATTTGTGAAGAGTGTTGTGAAGGTGGGCATGGTAACTCCTCCGAATTGGATGTCGGGAGAGAGAGGAATTCCCATGATGATTGTGGTAATGCAGAAATAGGTGTGGTAGTACCAGGTGGTGAGGTGACTTGTGTAGTGAGAGGTGAGATGGGTGGTGAGAGTGGTTCCTCTTGATGTTCTTCTGTTTGTGTGTTACCTCCTGGTTCTGATACATTGATGTGGATTTGTTTGCCAGATCGCATGGGACGGGTAGGCACTCGTTTCTCAAATCGATGAATATAAGTCATGGCTACATGAACAGCCTCATCTAAGCCTACTGCATCAGCGTGCAGGTTCATTGATTCAATAAACATGTCATCCACACCTTCCTCAGCTAACATTTGGCTCATGATCATCTTTCCTGTCTCGAGCGACAGTTTGTGTTGCTCTTGGACCCGCTTCATGGTTTTGTATAATCTTTTTATTTGGGCCGAGTATGCCAGGGCACTTGCTAGTTCTGAAAGTTCTTCATATTCTTGATCATACTCCTCGTTTGCCTCTTGTTCTTCTGTCTCTTCTTCATCCTCTTCTACTTCTACTACTCCCGGTTGGGTCGGGGCTGAAGTTGTAGTCGTGGGTTGTTGTCCTTGGGTCTGCTCTGCTTCTGTCTCCAGGTTAGATTCATTGATCAAACAGGCAATTTCTTCATCTGTCAGATCAGCAAGGGTGTAACCTTGAGGGAACTCCAAGTCTGAAGGAATAGGAGGGAACACTAGGTTGGGTCCTTCTGCACTTGGTCTGGGTACGCGAATGGTAAATGGTCGGACACCCCTCGTTTGTGGAGGAGTCACCTCGGGTGTGGTAGTGGCTCCCCTTGGTTGAGCGCATGGTAATTGAACTCCCCCTCTCATCTTCTTCGATGGAGGGCCCGCCGTTGATAGTCGTCTTTGGAACTCTTGGGCCCTGGACCATACTAGTGCTCTTTGAATGGGCATGTCGTACGCTAAGCACCTGTAAATTATTCTTGTGAGAGCACAGCATCCATGAAGTACATTTTTCTGTTTCTTATTCCACCGTTGATGGGCTAGGTGTATTTAATCGATGATCCAGTGCGGTATGTTGATGGTGAGATTCTCTGTCTCCGCCAAGTACAAGCTGAACCATATCTTTTTTGGTGGCATAGTGAATCGTTCTTGGGCGGGAAAAGCAAAATGTTGCATAATAGTTCGTAGGTGTAGAGCAATGGTAGGTGTCATTGCTACCATGTCCTTCAATTTGTTGAGATCCTTATGCTTCATCCTGCCTGGAACCATTGTTTCTTTCTCAGTGGGAATATGCATTCCTTGCATGTTCAATGCTGCCTGTACCAAATTGAGGGTCAGTTTGAATCTCTTGAGTTCGTGGCCTGGCACTAGTGAGGGTAGCAAAAAAGTACTATTGCCTCACTTGGCCCTGCTAGGAGTGATGGTACTGATAAAATAGGAGCAGCGTAGGAAATCTGGCTTAGGCAAATGTGCTCTGAAATAGCTATCCAATCCCGCTTTGGTCCAAACCAATCGCATTACTTTTGCATTCTAATAGTTCTCAAATTTGCGAGTGAAGAAATGGTAGCATCCCCATTTGCCATTGAACTCAATTTCTGCTTCCTAGAAGTAGGTGCCATCACCCAATGGCCCTGTGACATCACTAAACCAATGAGCGTGTTTCCCCACTTGAGAAGTGTGTCCCTGAGGAGGGTCCTGAATAGGGAGAACATGCACCGCTTGAAGTTCTTGAGGCCTCTCGGTGAGTGGTGGTTCCAGGAGGAGGGTTTCAATGTCCACAATCTGTGTGCTAGACCCTGTCTGGGAACTGGTGCCTCCTGCTTCTGCCATTGTTATTGCTTGCTTGCTGGTTCTGTGAGAATATAGATCATGCGTTAATATTGTAATGGACAAGATAGAACACTTTTTGTCCCCGTTACAACATTATCATGAGGTGAGTAATGGGTTAGTGAGTCAGTGAGTGCTCGATGATTGTGTGTGTAGTTAATGAATGGATAGTTCTACGAGCTAGATGGAAAGATGCAGTGTATGAGTGATGTAGTTAGCAAGTGAGGATGAATTTACACATGGGGTTTGGGGGTTTTATTACAAGTTTTAGGCTGTCAAACACAATGGATGGCTTTCGGTTTTGGTTTAATGGAGACTCTGGAGGGGTTTATGAGTATTTCTGCTTGGGAATGAGGCGTTTTTGGGACCCATTTACAAGTGAGTCTGTGCGTGCTTCTGGGCGACTGTGTGTTCGTGCATATTAAACAAGAGTGGGTAACGGCTCCTTGAGTGAGTGAACCCTGTCGTGTATGATGTGATTCCTGCGGGGCTAGTTGAGCCCGCAAGCAAGCCTTAGGCACCCAAATTTGTCTTGATTGTGGGCCAGCCTTCATCGACTTCTTGGGCACCCAGATAGATTTCACTTTCTCAAAAGAAGTTTTGGAAGTTTTCTTATTAGTATCATGTCATTGATTACTAATAGGAAGTTGAGATGATTGTTGTCGCTTGACTGTAATAGGCCGCTCGCCTTTTCACACCCACAATTGTTTCAATGGCTGAGTCATTCTGCTTCGCACGTTCTTTTGGCCTCCAGCATAGGTAGTCTTCAGTAATTGATCTGCCTGTGGTTGCTGCCTCCCTCTGGCCTTTGGAAAAGAAGGGAGTTCCGTTGAGTCCTTGACTCCTTTATTGAGATCACCATTCCTCTGCATCACATAGCTTTGGACAAGAACAGCATGGTCAACTTCATGTGTACCCCTGGAAGGACCAGGAGTCTGTGCCTTTCCTAGTTCCTTGAGTGTTCCATTATCCAACTCAACTGTAATTCGACTCTGATTTACCCATACCTGAAGAAGTCCACTTCTTAGGTTTAAGTTGACTGCATGGTCATAGATCCAGTCTTGACCCAAGACCAGAGGCTCAGTGAGATCCTCATCTTGACACACTAGTACCTTAACTGTCATTCGAACATCTTGAATGGAGAGGGGAAGTTCCACCTCGCCCATGCAAGGGGTTTCCACACCTCCCAATCCTATGAGATAAGCTTCTATAGGATTGACTTTTAACTTCAATTCTTGACAGTAAGAGAGTTTAACGGCACTAGTGGCTGCACCTGAGTCAATCAATGCTCGCGCAATTTTTGCACTAACTCCTTGTCCTATTTCTGAGGTCACAAAAGGACGTCGATCGATTATTCTTTGGGAACTTATTCTTGAGACTTCACACATTGTCACATGATATCCTGGATCCTCATAGGCACCTGTCCTAGGTTGATCCCTACCTTGCCGTCTCAACTTCATCCTTATGATGCGTTCTAAAGCTTCTGCTTGAGCTTCTTCTCGAACTCGTTTCTCTTCTTCTTTGCGTTTCTTAGCAGTGTTGAGTCGACTTAGCATTTCTTCTGTGAGAGGTTCCTGATACAACTTGACTCTGCACCTGCTAATGTAGCTCGGAAGAATATCACCTTCTAAGGTGGCTAGTTGTACTGCTCCACTCGTTGAGATCCTATTTATGATCATAGGTCCATAGCCGCGTTTCTCTAAGTTTCTTGCATGTTGCTTCAAAGTGTAGACTAAAACTAGGTCTCCGGCCTTTAATCCTTTATCCTTAACATGGGCATCAAAGTACGCCTTCTGTCATTTCTTAGCTGCATATATTCCTGCTGCAGCTCTTAGTCTGGTTTCACCTAATCGTTCGAGGTCAAAAATCCTCGAAGAGAGTTCATGGTCCTTCCACTCATGCTCCTGTGCTATTCTCAATGTGGGAATCAAGAAGTCCAAAGGTAGCACCGCATTTTGGCCAAATACCATCTGAAAGGGTGTGGCTTGGAGTACCATTTTATAGGCCACTCGGTATGCCCAAACAGCATGGTGTAGCTGTTTGTCCCAATCAGAGCGTTTATTATTCACCAATTTGGTAAGCACATTGCATAGAATCTTGTTTGTGCTTTCGGCCTGGCCATTAGCTTGTGGGTGATAGGGGGCAGACTTCTTATGTACTACCAAGAACTCTTGGAGCAGATTTTCAATAACTTCATTCAAGAAGTGAGTGCCTCTATCACTTACCAGCTCTATAGGTAGCCCGTATCTTGTGAACACATTCTCAAATAGGAACTTAGCAGTTGTCTGAGCATCGTTCTTTGTCGTAGCTTTTACCTCTACCCACTTTGTTAGATAGTCTATGGCAACAATGATGTATTCAGCATGTGAACCCTTAGCTGGGGGATTAATAGGACCTACAAAGTGAGAGCTTCATCCTTTATAAAAACAGATAATCTTGAGCTCTGATAGTCAACCAGGGGTGCAGGGGGAAAGTCAACCATAAAACCATCTATACTAGGAGGTGGGCACAAGCATGCAGAGTGTATAATCTTCAACAAATCACTTCTTACTTTTGAATCCATCTTTATGAGTTGGTACAGACTAATCTTATGATGAATACCTCTCAAGATTTCCTCAATGTTCACCTCTTGTGTGTCTTCTTGAGGACTTGTTGGTTGATCTTTTAGCAAAGTAGTCACCCTCTCATAAGCTCCTTCAATGTCTGCTTGGTCCGTCCATCCCGCCTTCTTTTCCTCATCTCTATCTTTGAGTCCTTGTTGTTCCTCCCTATAGGCTGTTGCCGCTTGCCTAGCTCTAGTCATCATTGGCATTGACGAAGATGAAACAGCATAAGACTGAGTGGTCATACCTTCTACTTGTGGGGAGACTGCAATCATGTGAATTGGAGGAGGGCGGCTCCTTGGGCAATCTCTGGTATAGTGATCCTTAGCATCTGGACAATGCTGACAGGGAGGTGCACCTTCTGGTAAGGAGCACTTGTTCTGTATATGGCCATACTCACCACAACGATAACACATCAGTGGCCTATTATATCTAGGCCGAGTTGGACGGGTCTCTTCTCTATTAGGTGCATTCGAAGTACTAGCATAATATGAATCCAAAGCTTGATGGTTACCTCGTTGTTGTGCTCCCTTGAGGTAGTAGCAGTCTCTAGATTCATGACCATCTTTGCCACAGAATTGACAACTGACCTTGTTAGGACAATTAACATTGGAATGTCCACTATTGCTACATATTGTACACCAAACATGTCTTCGTATGTCCTGTGTAGTCTGCAAATCTTCGAGCTCATGATGAAGTTGAGCTACTTCAGCAACAGTGTGGGGCGGGGGCGGCGGCACGACCTTCTCTTCTTGGCAACTTTGCTGCATTCTTAAGGCTTCCAACTCCTTCCTGAGTTGCCCGATATGATCCAAGTCTGATGCATAATTTGGTTGGGCCTCCCCTTCAAAATGTAGTCTAGCCTCCTCAATGTGCGATGCAGTTGCAACAAAATCATCAAGTGTTGCATCCAATCTAAGAGATTCACGAAGCTTCTGCTGAGATGACTTGGGCAGAGCTTTCTCTATCCATTTTTTTACCAAGAAATCACCTGGAGCATGTGGCAGACGTGAAACAAGTGCTTTTGTTCTAGTGTGAAGTTCATGAAAGGATTCACCTTATCTCAATTTTAGGTTATCTAGCTGATCTAGAGCTCTTTCAGAGGAGTTGCTTGGTCGGAATGTCTGCGAGAATGCCGTCTTCAGTGCCTCCCATGTAGTGAAGTGTCCGTCAGCATATTGACTATACCATTTGTCTGCAAGGCTTTCCAATGTAGATGGGAAGAGTACCAACATTGCATCCTCTCGGTTCTGAAATCCTCATCCACGGCATAACGAGACGAATCTCCTCACGTGGTCATCCGCATCCTCATAAGCCAATCCCTTAAATGTAGGGAACCTGATGTTCAACCTAGAGAGTAAATGAGAAAGATCCTCCATTGGCACCGGTGCTTCTTCTGAAGTATCAGAGGAAAAATCTAATGTCCTCCTCAGCTTCTCTTTTGAAAGCGGGGTTGAAGCCAATTCGATGGAAAAATTTAAAGGTAGAGGGGTACTAGCCGAAGGTAGACCTGACTTCTTGAGGCTCCTTTGTACACGAAGGGGCTCTCTGTCTACTAAAGTGTGGGTCATGTACCCACTCACAGAATGCAAAAAATCAAGAAATTAATGCAACAACAACTATATAGTGCACACTAAATACCTCACACAAAAATGCAAGGTCCCACCGGGTGTGCCAAACTGTAGAGGAGGTACTGGGGTATCCACTTCCAACAATATCAAATTGTATACATTTCCAGTACTCCGTCTACTCAAGGGGGGTTCTCCTTAGGGAAGTATACCCTGTGACATTCCTGTGTGTAGGTACCTTCACTGATAACAGAGAAACCAACAGAAGTGGAAATGTACAGTTGTAGAGAAAGGATCAATGACAAGTGCTCTTGAGAGAGGAAATCACTTCGTAACTTTGAAAATGATTACGGAGAGCTAAAATACTACAAAAGGATGTAATAGTGGGCTAGCATGCCATTCCAAAACTAACTAGCAACAATACAAGAGTGAGACCAACAAAGTGAATACAAATAAGATGATGACTTGATCCTGAAGAAATTCACCGATGCATGCGAATGACTAGATCCAAGCCACTCAATCACCCTGTAATGCTAATCACCAACTCCACTGGAGGCCCACGCTCTGTATACTCATCACAGAGTGACCTCCAACAGTGTGCCTGTAGCAACAGAGTGCAAAGAGTAGACCAAAAAAAATAGCCTCAACTAGCATCAACAAATGATGGTAGTGATGATACGCAATAGTCCACACGATTTAGATTACACCCGCCAAATGAGTGCCAAACATCTGTTTATATAGACTCCAGAGTGGCCAAGGCTGGCCTTGCAAAATTCTAGCCTTAAGTGCCGCACGCGTCAAAGTGGTGGTCAAAGAGGTGGAGGAGAGGACTAATCTTAGCTCTCATAGCCAACTTCAATAAAGCCCCCAATTTTAGCTTCTGACACCGCCAAAGCTAAGTGGCAATATTCCCTGCATTACTTTTCACTCTGACGTATCACTAACAATATATATTCCACCTCATGGTGGAGCCCGTCATAAGTCGGTAGTCGCCCTCCAAGGATGTCATCACATAGTCGCCCAATGATGGAGTTAGCCAGGAGTGGTTGGTGGCCTCGCCCTTGCTTTTCTAGAACTGGTGGTCGCCTAGATTTGAGAAGTCCGAAATTTGGTGGTCGCCCATGTCCATGTCGAAGGTGAGTGATCGCCTTTGGAGAGGGTTGGGAGAAAAGGGGTGGTCGCCCTAATAAACCCGAGAGTGTTGATCGCCTAATTTCCAAAAGACCACATGGGTGGTCGCCTTGCTTTTATCTCACAATGAGAAGTAGGTCGCCCAAATACTCTTTGTAATACCATTGCAATATAAGCATCTCATAAAAAGTAGTGCAAGATAGGGCGAGTACTCACATTTATCTTTGTGTTCCTTGCAACATGAGGCGAGCATACACCCCAGGTAAGAAGACGGAGCTTGATCTTCAAGAAGTGACAAACTCCTTGTGATAAGGAGAGGCATTCAAGGCGAGCGTACATCCCATTCTTTGGTATGAAGAAAACAAGGCTCCATAAAATAACGAGAGGCAAGTGAAATACAAATATGACATGCTTTCTTTCGAACAAGGCGAGTGGTCGCCTATTATGCCATTGAAGCATTATTTCAACTCCATATAGATTCCTTGAAATGAGGCGTCGCCTATGCCTCCATGCTTTCACCACCATATGGGCGTCGCCACATTTCCATGTCAATGATTTGAGGAGGTCGCCTTGTTTAAGGAATATCATGTGATGAAGGTGTCGCCCACTTTTTTGCGCTATTGCCCCAAGAAAAGAAGGCGTCAACTTCTTGTTTTTTTGCAAGAGTCTAATCGAAGGTGTCGCCCTCCTTTTGCTAAGAATCAATTCTTTGTTTTACTTTTTCTCTCAAAATCAAGGTGAGTGATTGCCCAATCCATTGTGTTTCCTTTCCTAAAATCAAGGCGAGTGAGCGCCCATGTCTTTGTAAGGAATTAAGACAATGGCTTCCCTTGCTTTAACGTGTTTCTTCCACGCTTTGGCATTTAAGTACAATTGCAATTTGATTTCTTATAACATATAAGATTGGAACTCCTTAGAAGAAGTTCATATGGGTGAAGGGTTGAACAAAGGGCTAGAGCTTGCCAATAGAGTGTGTTTTTTGCTACATACCTACACGGTTAAGAGTCACCAAAGTTGATTGTCTTGCATCCACTTCCTCCCAAAGACTTTGCTTCAAATTGCTCATGCTTTAACACTTCCCAGAAGCTTCTCCTCAATTAAAGTCAATCAAATGCTAGCAAGCTCACCTACTCTACAAGTACACGATTACAATGGATTCAGAAGGATCAGTTGCCACAGCATGAAAGTCGAAAGAATGAATGGATAAATCAACAAACAGAAACAAAAAAACATAATAGCAACTTTAACTTGCCATGGAATAAATCTAGAACTCTACATGTATGGCTTCCAAAGCCATTGATGGAAGCTCAGAGGTCATAATGACATACCTGGATTCCGAAAGCAGTCAAACAACAAGCAAATCAAGAGATGGAAAAGCTGATTGAAGTGTCATATCAGTGGAATCAAGCCATTGAGCCAATCATCAACGATAGAAAAAAAATCTCAGACAACTACAACATAGAATTTCTGAACTAAGGGCAGATGAAGACTGAAGACTACCTTCAAGAATGAAGAAAAGGCAACACAACCAAATCAAATGTCACGGAAGCAAAAATCAATGTTTATGTGGACAAGATAACCCAATGGACGATTCTTGCACTCATGATGAGTTCATTGCATCCAGAGTATGCATGATAGGGCCGCATTACTCAGCCATGCATTCGGCACATGGATTTTAGTGGTGCACTTTTCCACCACAGGAATAGGACCTAGCTTCCATGAATTGAAGCTTTGTCGTATCATTTAATTTGAGCATGTATGTTCCTTCTTTGTGTTGTTCCTCCTTTGATTCATGCTCTGATTTAGTATATTGTTCTTGACTTTGTCCTTGGCTCTCCACTTCATGTTGGTCCATCACATGATTTAGTTCTTCCCATTTGCCTTCATCATTTGATTCACTATGGATATCCATGTTCACAATTGATTGATCATTGCCTTTTGGGGATTTAGATGATGAGCTTGAATTGAGGGCCATGCCCATTGAAGAAGGCATTTCCTTAAGATATTCCCTGATATTCAAAGCATGGTAGATCATTACTATTAATGCCACACTTCAGTTAAGGAACTTTTTGTGCCCCCATTGCTTCTTGGCTTCAAACAATCTTTCTTGAACATAGGGCATCAAGTTGATTTGGTTGTCGACTTGTTTGATTGCATGAGATAAGATCCAGACCACTATCTTTTGAGGTGTCGTATATCTATGCATGTTCGGGAAGCAAAAGTGTTGGTGCACCAACCAAACTACCTCTTTGATGTCAATGCGGTTGATATCCAAAAATGTTCTTATTCTGGTCCCATGACTCTCTTCCTTGAGATTAGTGGTTCCATCCTTGGTCCATCCAAATGGTTCTTTGATTAGCTCATTCATGAATTCGATGGTAGTCCATTCTCCTCCGGCATTAAGAACTTTTGCTTCAAGCAATGATGGCATGTCAAGTGCCAGATGCAATGTGTTCATCACTTGAGTGCATCGTTGGAACTCAGGCTTATAAATGGGATGATCAAAATATTTGTGAATTTCGGCCTTTTTTAAAACATCAAATATTGATAGAATTTCATGCAAGATTTTGAAATCCTATGACATCATTGGGAATTGGTGGTCGGTGTCCATGATTTGGATGGTTAGTAAGAACAAATGCTCACCATCGACTGGTCTTCTCGGAACCAATGTCCTTTTTCTTTAATCATGCTCTTCATTGGAAATTCTAGCACTTCTTCTTGGACCGTTGCTTTAGAATCTTCAGAAGCCATCTACACTTATAAGGTAATAGAGAATTAGTCTTGAGAAATAACCAATTTTGTCTATTGGAGTTGTGTGTCGTGACTCATCGTTTCCTGTGGCTCGGTATCCCCCTTGATAAAGATTATGAAAAAGCATTAGTAGAACGAAATCAATTCAAGGTATTGAGTGAAGATTTATCAGCACAGATGATATAAGACCCAAAGATGTTAGCAAGAAAAGAGGAGGAAACCAAGGAAGCTATGGAAAAACTACAAAGCTCTCACAAAAGAAAATCAATAGCTAAAATATCAGCTCAAGGAGCTTCAAAATGAATATGAGACAAGTGAAGCAGAAAAGACACGCATGTTAAATAGAGGTGAAATTTTAGAAGCACAAATAACAATATACATGGATGAGGCAAACATACTGAGAACCAGAAACAAAGAATTAATGAATTCAATTCTACTGAATCAATCAATTGAGGTACTAGAAGCTAACCAAAGATATATAGTGGAACTAGAGGCACAAATGGCAAGGTATGCAGAATAGCTAAAATAAGAGCAAGAATTATGGGAACTATGGGAACGAAAATATATGCATGACATGAATGAGCTAAGAAATAAGTGGAAGGTAGAAAAAGCCAATATTGTTGAGTAGTGCAAGGAAGACGTAGATCAAGTGGCTATGCTTGGTGAATGCCTCGTGCAAAGTAACACTAATCTACAAGCAGCTCAAGAGCAAATAAAAGACAAAGATAGACTCACTGAAAGTCTACAGAATCAATTGGCTAAGATGGACAATATGGGGACACCAGTAGTTCTGAGCTCACACATGTCTACTAAGGAGAATGAGGTATGCCCTCCTTCTCCCCCCATCAATAACGCGCCTCTAGATATGGGAAAGGAAGCACCAAGTGCTGATTGAGAAAAACAAACTATTGTAGAACTGAGTCGACACAAGTGGCCCTGTTGGTGTCCCAACTTAATGGAAGATTTGAAGCCACAATAATTAAAGTAATGAAGGAAGCAAAGATTGATCCTCATCTTAACACACTAGCACCTTCACTATCATAAGAACATCTTGAAGGTAGATGAGAAGCTCCACCACGCCCACGCAAGGGGTTTCCACACCCCAATCCTATGAGATATGCTTCTATAGGATTGACACTTAATTGCAATTCTCGATAGCAATAAAGTAAAACTCCACTAGTGGCTACTCGTGAGTCAATCAAAGCTCTTACAGTCCTTGCACTCTCTCCCTATCCTACCTCTAGGGTCACAAAAGATCATCGGTCAACTATTCTATGGGAACATACTCCTGAGGCTTGGTACATGGCCATGTGATATTTGGGAGCCTCATGAGTGTCTAACCTAGGGTGATCTCTACCCTATCTTCTCAATTTCATTCGCCAGATGCATTCTAAGGCTTCTACCTGTGCTTCTTTTTGAACTCGTTTTTCTTCTTCCTTACGTTTCTTGGCGGTGTTGAGTTGGTTTAGCATTTCCTCTATGAGAGGTTCTTGATATAATTTCACTCTGCATCCACTGATGTAACTAGGTAGGACATTGCCTTCTAGAGTAGCTAATTGAACTGCTCCACTTGTTGAGATCCTATTGATGATCATAGGTCCATAGCCTCACTTTTCCAATTTCCGTGCATGTTGTTTCAATGTGTATACCAAGATTAAGTCTCCCACTTTCAAGACTTTATCTTTCACATGAGCATCAAAGTATGCCTTTTGTCTTTTATTAGCTGCATAAATTTTTGCTGCTGCTCTCAATCTTGTTTCACCTAAGCATTCCAGATCAAAGATTCTAGATGAGAGCTCATGGTTGGTCCATTGATGCTCCTATCCTACTCTTAACATGGGGATTAAGAAGTCTAGTGGTAGTATTGCATTCTATCCAAATACCATCTAAAAGGGTGTGGCATTGAGTACCATTTTATAGGCAAGTCGATATGCCCAAATAGCATGGTCTAGCTATTTGTCCCAATCAGAGCATTTATTATTCACCAATTTTGTCAATACATTGCACAGTATCTTATTCATGCTTTTAACCTCGCCATTGGCTTGTGGGTGATATGGAGCCAACTTCTTGTGAGCCACCATGAATTCTTGTAACAATTATTCAATGACATCATTCAAGAAGTGGGTGCCCCGATCACTTACCAATTCTATTGGCAAAGCGTATCTTGTAAATACATTCTCAAATAAAACTTTGGTTGTGGTTTGCACATTGTTCTTTCTTGTTGCCTTCACTTCCACCCATTTGGTCACATAGTCTCTGGCAACAATAATATATTCAGCATGTGAACTCTTAGCTAGGGGATTAACAGTACCAAGAAAGTCTATTCCCCACTTAGAGAATGCTCATGCACCCATCATAGGTTTCAATGGCATCTCATCTTTATGTATATGATACGGAGATCACTGACAAATATCACACTCTTCACATAGGTATGTGCATCCATGTGAAGTGTTGGCCACCAAAGACCTGTAAATAGTACAGCTTTGATCACCTTATTTGGTCCAAAGTGTCCTTCTACCACACCTCGGTGAGCAGTCTCCAATATCTTGAGATATTCACTCTCATGGACACACATTCTTAGGTATAAGTCCCTTTTCAGCTTGTATAAGTTCTCTCCAGTGAGTGCATAATCTAGGGCTTCTTGTTCTAAACTCCATCATCTAGCCAATGTCATTTCTTGAGGGAACGTTTTCATCCTCAAGAAGTCCACCAAGGGTTCACTCCAATCTGGTACTAAAGACACTTAATATAGAGTGACATGTTCCACTAGTGATCTAATTGCAAAGATTTGGCATTCCTTGCATAACTTATGGACATCTCCTTCCATAGTTGGACAATATACCCCTAACCTTTATAGAGTCTGTAGGGTTCTATGTTTGGAGTGATATTGTTGTAGTGAACCTATATGTGCTATTTTCAACCACTTTGCATGTTCATCTTCATCTACACAGCAACCTAGTATGCCTTGATTTGTGTGCTTATACATGCTGCCTGCCAGTATGTGGTATTTTTAGGATCTCACTACTTCTCTATCCCTAGCTCTCAATATAGGATGTTTAGGTCCAAAGGTGAGAATATGCACTATAGTTTTAGCCCATTCAAGCACTACTTCTAGATTGAACAAATAAGCATTAGGAAGGTCATCTGATACTCCTTGAGGGGACTCTCCTGAAGTTATTCTAGAAAGGTGATCTGCCCTAAGGTGAGTCCTACCTTTCCTAACCACAACTTCAAAGTCATATTCTATTAGTAAGAGGAACCATTTTACTAATATGCTAGTATTGTAGGGTTTTTTCACTAGGTAGAGTAATGCTTGATGATCTATAAAAAATTCAAACTTATTTGCGAGCAAATAATGTCTAAACCTTTTAACGGCATATACCATGCCTAATCCTTCTCTCTCAATAGTGGTCTAATTTTGTTCAACGGCATTCAACTATCTACTGGCATTAGCAATGGAAAGATCCATATTACGTTCACTAGTAGGTTATGCTAGAACACACCCAATTGCATAATTGGATGCATCCACATGAACATGGAATGGCTTGTTCCAATCTGGCTTAGTCAAGATTGGTGGTAAACATAATCGTCATTTAAGCTCATTAAAAGAGCTCTCACATTCATTCATCCACTCAAAGTTAGTCAAAAGGGAGTATAGATGTTTTGCAATGATCGCATACATATGAATGAAACATCAATAATAACCACGATGCCCCATGAAAGCTTGTACTTTATTCACATTCTTTGGCCTATCTGACTCTGCAATTGCTCTAAATTTCTCCTTGTCCGTGGATATACCATTGTTTGACACTATGTGTCCTAGAATCTTGCCTTGTCTAACCATAAAAAGACACTTTTTTGGGTTCAACCAGACTTGATATTCTCTACATTTGTCAAAGATTTGTCGTACTTCAGGTATAACCATGCATTTAGCATGCATATAAAACCATGAGCATAATCCTACTCACCAAGCCTCCAAACTGACCAAGTAGATGTGAAAAAATCTTGGAAAAAATTCAACACATTATCCCCTGTAAAGTGAGAAATCAAATAGATAACCAATGGCAAAAGAATAATAAGTAACCTATCACCACTTATCACTGATCCAATTAAAGATAATGGCAAATACACATGCCAAAAATTGATGGCAATACATGCCAATACAATGGCAATACACCTCCCACTCAAGAATGAATCTTGCAAAATGGTCCAACTTGTCACGAATAACCTATGACCAAGTCCAATTTAATGGAGATAAGTAATGATCTGAAGCTATCTCACAACCATAAAGGATCTACTAGAGTACTCTTCTAGTATAAAAGCTGACAAAATTTCAACAGCATCTCCTCTATAAAATGGACTCTAAAACCCACACATGCCAAACACGTGATAAGATCATGTTGTACTCTCATATGGAGGAGCTACAACAGTGATCATACATGGAAAATGCCTTCAAGCTCTAAAAATACGAGATCTCACACCAAAAAGTTGTTGGAATTTGGGGCCCCACGATCATTCCAATTCTAAAACCTTTTGGGCATACACACTTAATTAATTTAGATGATAGGTGAGAGATAGAAAGAATGATCTTGAGGCAATGATAGAGAACGTAAGCTGAATGCTTACTCACTAAAAAATAGATGTCCAAATTACAACATGGGAGTACTACTCAACCATATAAAGTGGTGCACTCACTAATGGAAAAATATCCAAGAAGATGATGATACAAAATTTAGATTATGTTGGAAAAGTCTAAGTGTGTGAAGTGAATGAGCAAAGAAGCTAACCTTATTCTCACAAAATAGTGTAACAAAATTGTAAATCAATCAACCCTAATTTTGAGATTAGGGTAGAGAAACCCTAAAAACAAAATATAAGGTCAACTCACAAAAGATAGTTACCACCACCTTGTAGAAGACTTCTTGCTCCAAGAGAGTAGCCTCTCCTTCACCAAATCTTCACCTCCAAAGCTTTAGAACACCAAGGGCTGGCTTGTGATCTTTGAGTGATCACCTCCTCCAAGTGTGTGAGACTCCTCCTTGATCTCCTTGAGAGGATTGCTTGATGAGTGATGATACATAATGAGCCAAGGCTCTCTTTATATAGTTTGTGTACTCCAATGAAAAGCAATAAAACAGAAGCCATCGCTACAAACTTACAATCGCCAAAAGCTACAAAATCGATGCCAAAGTTAGCAATCATTAAGCAGAGAACATCAATTCTTCGCGACCCTTAAAAAGCTGAGAGACTTTGGTTAAAAAGATCTCTTCGCTGCTACGCGATGTTGATCACGGGACTTGAACCTGAGTGAGTTTTTTTCAAGACGTTTCTCCTAGACCAAGGCGCCCACGTGGTTTTCTTGAAGGAGGTATATAAAGAATATATACTATAAATATTTTCCAACAGTTTTGGACCATCGTTGGACATTGCTTCCAACAATCCCTCCTTCAATGTCACAATGGTACAAGCTTCAATAACCTGTAAATCTTCTCATGATTGTCTCTAGTTAATGCTTTGGTAAAAATATCTGCAACATTCTCACTGGAAGGAACATAAACCAGCTCAATGTGCTTCTTAGTTATCTGCTCTGGAATATAGTGGTAGTGTACCTCTATATGATTTGTCCTTGCATGATACATTGGATTCTTTGTTATAGCTATAGCACTCTGGCTATCTCAAAATATCTGAATGGGTTCATGTACTCTCACATCAAGATAACTGAAAATCTTCTGCAACCATACTGACTCTAAGGTAGATGTAAATGTTGCACGACATTCAACTTCACATGATGAAGTGGCAATAGTGGGTTGTCTCTTTGAAAGCCATGAGATAAGACAATCTCCAAGATAAAAACAAAATCCACTAGTACTTCTTCTTGTGTCTCTATCACCTGCCCAATCAGAATCTGAAAATCCTTTTAGTAACAAATCTGTAGATTTCAAAAATACCATAGCAAAATTTGAAGTTCGCTTCAAATATCAAAAGATTCGCTTTACTGCTTTCCAATGTAACACTGTCAGATTCTGAATGAACCTTGATACTTGAGAAACTGCAAACTGTATATCAGGATGTGTATTACACAGATATATCAAGCAACCAAATGCTTGACTATATAAAGTAGCATCAAAGGACTCTGCATCTGCTACCATCTATAAAGATGCGTTCTAATCCATAGGTGTTTACATAGGTTTAGAATTAATCATCTAAAACCTCTCCAAAAGTTTCTCAATGTACTTCTGTTGTGTCATATAGATACACTCATCTCGAAACAAAAACTGAATCCCAAGATAATAATGCAAAATGCCTAAATCATTCACATCAAATGTTTGCTTCAATTGTTCTTTGAACATCCTTCATCTCTGGGACCTGTGACTATAATATCATCCACATAAATGATTGCTATAATCATCATACCTGGTTCAGCTTTGACATAAAGAGTTGGAGCTCCATTTGAGTTATGGAAACCAATGGTCAAAAGATATGTATGTATCTTTTCATACCATGCTCTAGGTGCCTGTTTTAAACCATACAGAGCTTTTATAAGCTTACACACTAAGTGTTCTTTACCTGTCTCTTCAAAACCTTCTAGCTACTCAATATACACATCCTCATGTAAATCGCCATTAAGAAAAGTAGTCTTAAGAAAAGTAGTCTTAAGAAAAGTAGTCTTAATATGCCAACCAAAATGTGCTGCTAAAGCAAGTATTGGCCTAATAACAATCATCCTAGACATAGGAGCAAATGTCTCATCATAATTAGTACCTTTTTGTTGTGCATATCCTTTGACAACTAACCTGGCCTTGTATCTATCAATAGTACCATCTGCTTTCCTTTTGATTTTGACACCTATAGCCTTCTTTCCCTCTAGTAACTCGAATAGTTGCCAAGTTAGAATCAATCTCTTCTTGTATAGCTTTTCTCCAAATAGGAATGTTACGTGCATCTTTAACACATGCAGGTTCATCTTCAACTATCGTAAGTGCCAAAATATAATGAATCTCAAAGTCTACAGCAAAACTTACATGATCTTTTTGTTGTTGTTGTCTAGTTTGACTTCTTGTTCTTATATGATCTTGTTGTTGTTGTCTAGTCTGACTCCTTGTTCTTCCAGTAAAAGTCTTTATCCCACTATCTTTCCAAGTCTGATATAACCAAGTAGGTGTATCCTTAAATAGTGGTGAAACTCTTTCTGACCCTTCTGCTTCCACAGGTTCTAGAACTTGTCCTGCCGAGGTTCTAGGACTTTCTGGAACTTTAACTTCTTCCATTTCTGGAACCAAAGTCTCTTGTGGAACTGAATCTGTAGAAGGTTGTGAAATTCCTCTTTCTTCACCTCTTTCTTGAATCCTAGGAATTTTAACTTCCTACTGATATGGTTGAACATGTACATCTAGAATCTTTCAAAAAAATCCATAGTCATTTTCACTAATGAACTCTGGAATTTCTTCTTCTTTATCATAAACTTTATTTTTAGTAATATAAGCATTACGTGAAAGAATAACTTCACCTGTCTCTAGAAATTAAAACCTGTATCCTTTACTCTCAATAGGATATCCAATGAAAACAGCTTTCCTCGCTTTTACATCTAGTTTGCCTCAATCCTTTTTCTCAACATGTACATAAGAAAGTGATCCAAACACTCTGAAGTAACTTACATTAGGTTTTCTACCATAATAAGCTTCATACGGTGTGATTACCTTTAAAGCTTTTGTAGATGACCTGTTTAAAATGTGGTTAGCGATATGTACTGCATCCAACCAGAGTTTCGATGAAAGCTTCTTGGACGCCATCATGCTCCGCATCATCTCAACAAGTACTCTATTCTTTCTTTTTGCAACACCAAAGCAATAGTAAGGTGTCGAGTAATACCTTATTTCATCAAGAAATGTCTGGAACTCATTTGACAAGTATTCTCCACCTCTATCACTTCTGAGAATCTCGATAGTTTTCTAACTTTCATTTTCAACCATAGCTACAAACTTCTTGAACATAGGAAAGACTTCTGACTTCAACTTAAGACCATAGATCCATGAGTATCTCATAAAATCATCAACCAATAGTACAAAATACCTGAAGCCTTGAATAGATTCTGCTCTCATAGGTCCATTCATGTATGAATGAATAACCTGCAATTTCTTGGTAGCTATAATATGACCATGTTTCTTGAAAGGTAGTTTATGCATCTTACCTTCAAGACATCCTTCACATACGCCTGAATCATGTGGTAGCTTGAATGAGGGTAAACTCTCAACCATACCTCTATCTTTGATACTCTTGAGAGCTCCAAAACTAATATGTCCAAATCTCTCATGCCATAGCTTCGTATCTTCCACCGATGATGAAGATTTGACCGCATATGCCTAACTGATTTTTGACAAAACAAAGATCCCTCCTCTATGCTCACCTTGTAAAATACACTTGTTTTCTTTGTGTGATAAGATCTTACAAAGATCTCTCTCAAATACAACTTTAAAACCATGACCTAAAAATGCAGATATAGATAGCAGATTCTTCTTCATTTCAGGTATGTAAAGAACATCTGAAATCTAAAAATTCATGACTTTAGGGTTACTGTACCTATTTCCACAACATCCAAATCATTGCCATCTACAATAGTAACTCTTCTACCTGAAGAATAGGAAAGAGAAAAAACACAACTCTACAACCTGTCATATGCTTTGTAGCACCTAAGTCAAATATCCAAGGACTTGCTGAAAGAACTTGTAAAGTTGCCTGATCAAAAGCTACTTCCTCAATGGTGATAGAGGCATAAGAATCACCTTGCGATTTCCCTTTTTTATCATCTTCTACAACATTACCTGATGCCTTTTTCTTTTCTGCTACAATCCTTTTATAACATACTGCCTTTAAATGTCCAGGTTTTTTGCAGTTATAACATATTACTTCCTTCTTCTTAGAAGACTTCTCTTTAGATGTAGTAGAAACATAATCTAAAGTAGAAGGTGAGAGGGACCTACTTTCCTTTTTGGATTGCTTTTCCTTCTTATCCTTCTTCTTCTTTTTACCCTTTGGTGAAGATGAAAATGCTTCTTCATTCTCTTCCATTCCCTTCAATTAATCTTCATCTTGAAGCAACAAGAACTCTAACTCTTCAAATGTAACCTCTCTATCTCTTGTCGTAAGGGTAAGAGTGGTTATAAAAGACCGATATGAAATAGGAAGTGAATTAATCAGCATATTTACCATTTCTTCATATCATATCTCAACTCCTACATTTAGAAGTTGATCTCTCAAGTCAACGAGTCTCGTAATGTGGGTTTGAATTGACTCACCAGCCTCCATGTTGGAAGTGATGGCTGGATACACTTAGAAGATCAAGCTGGTGCTGCAAATCCTGCTTCACACCTGCCCTCCTTTGACTCCAGATATGCTTAGTAGACTCCTTTAGCTTCCAAATGACACCAAAATATGCTATATGTACTTTGGAAATGAATTGAGTAATGATTAGATCAAAACAGACTACTTGTGATTTCAAGGATCCTGAAAAACTTGCTATATTGGTATTGACACCTGCTCAGAGTTATGCTCAGTGTGTCCAGCACACTTAAAATTGATCTAATTGCTTTTGGACATGTTCAATTAGCTTAACAAGCTTTCATTTGCAAGTGAAATGAGAAAAAATAACAAACCACACTCTGAGAAATCAATTTAGCAAACTAAGGTGTACCCCCGACTTTTTAGGAGACTTACAGTCACAGACCAGTGAGCACCCCGACTGAGATTTCTCTGTGATGGTAGATCCAATAGCTTTGAAACTTTGTAGGTGTATAGTAGACTTTGAGCTGAATCCAATGCACTTTGAATCATCCAATTTGGTTCAGTAGATCTTGAGATATGCCTCTTGGAAGTTGACAGAGTTGGAGGTAGTCACTCAGAGAAAACAGAGACTATGAATGTATGTATATTGATTAACTCTAATGATTGTACATTCCCATTGGCATGTAATGTGATGCTCAATGGTACTCAGAGGTGTAGGCTAAAGTGTAGCTCACACACACTCAATAATTTGCTCAGAATTGCCTCGGGAAGTGAGCAACTTACTCGCGACTTTTTACATAGCCTTTTTATAGGAGTTTTGAAGGAATTTGAATTTGAATTCAAATTAAAGCTCCCTTGAATCTCTCCACTAGACTTAGGGAGATATTCCCTCAACTAAATCATCTACTTTTTCCACGACTCTAGTCTAGTAGGTGTGATTACATGTTTGATAAAGTCATATAGACTTTTTACATAAGGTAAATGGTAATAACCAATAAGCATTGGTTTCTATGGTTCAAATGTATCCTTCAAGGGTTCAAACTTTAGCCTTCCAAGGTTCCAATTGTTCAAGCCTTATGTTGAGTCTTCAAGGTACAAATCAAAACCAAGTGTGAAGGCTTGATTTACACCAACAGCTCCCCCTCAAGCCAAACACTTTGGCTCAAGTCTTCATCTTTAGTCTTCAATGATTTCCTGCAATCCAATCATGGATTTAAATCTGCATAGCTTGCTTCCATCCAGAGCTTTAGTAAGCAAATCTGCACATTGTATATTAGTAGACACATATGATAATTGAATTTCTTTGCTAAGTAACTTCTCCCTCACATAGTGGTAATGAACCTCTATGTGTTTTGTCCTAGCATGATAAATTGGATTAGCTGCTAGGTGAAGTGAACTTGTGTTATCACCAAATATGATTGGTGGCCTTGTGTATAGGCCCAATTCTGAATATAATAGCTTCAACCATATGGCTTCTTGAGTGGCATTAGCTAGCCCTCTGTACTCTGCCTCAGTAGATGATAGAGCTACTGTGGGTTGTTTCTTGGATGACCAAGAAATTGGTTTATCACCTGCAAAGCATATGTAACCAGATGTACTCCTCCTGTCATCCTTGCAACCTGCCCAATCTGCATCTGAGTATACCTTAATATCAATGTCTGATGAATATGGAAAGTACAACCCATGATTTTGTGTTCCCTTTAAGTACTTTACTATCTTCTTTGCTGCCTCCAAATGTGGTACTCTTGGTTTATGCATAAATTGGCTAAGTACACTAACACCATATGATATATCAATCCTGGTTAAGGTAGCATAATTAAGACTACCTACCAAACTTTGGTAACCTGTAATATCTTTGAGTTCCTCTCCTTCATGTGCACTGAGTTTGTGGTTGACCTCCATAGGAATGTTTGAGACTTTAGCTTCCTGCAAATTAAACTTCTTGACCATGTCCTGAATGTACTTCTTCTGAGTAATAAAGATACCTGAATTTGTATAGACCAATTCAAGTCCTAGGAAGTACTTCAATAATCCAAGATCATTGATCTTGAATTCCTTCATCATTTGTCCTTTGATGTGTCTTATTCCCTGAACATCATTTCCTGTAATAATGATGTCATCAACATAGACACACAAGTATATTACCTCTGAATTGTTCCTCTTTATAAACAATGAAGTGTCTGCTTTACTCATCACAAATCCTTGGTCTAGGAGATAGGTTGTCAACCTGTAATTCCATGCTCTAGGTGCCTGCTTCAATCCATACAGAGCCTTCTTCAATTTACAAACATGATTTACCTTATTGGGATCTTCATAGCCAGGTGGTTGTGACATGTAGACCTCTTCAGATATCCATCCATTCAAGAATGCATTCTTCACATCCAATTGGTACATGTTCCAATTCTTGGATGCAGCTACACTCACCATAATTCTGATAGTTGGCATCTTGGCCACAGGAGAAAATGTCTCCTCATAATCAATGCCTTGGGTTTGTGCAAAACCCTTGGCTACCAACCTAGCTTTATACCTGTTTATTGTACCATCTGAGTTCCTCTTGAGTTTGTAGATCCATCTGGATCCTATCACCTTCATGGAGTCCTTCTTGGGTACCAAGTCCCAAGTATCACTCTCCTTGAGAGCCTCCATTTCTTCATCCATTGCTTCCTTCCATTCTGGTTTAGTAATTGCTTCTTCAAATGTACCTGGTTCTTCATTCAAGATATCCTTTGCAAGATATACAGAGTGCTTGGTTACAAGTGAAGTATCATACCCATACCTAATAGGTTTCTTCTTTTCTCTTTGAGATCTCCTCATAGCTTGAGTTGAGGATTCTGGATTGTCTTCTAGTTGCTTCATCTTCATCTTCCCTTTGGATTTCCAAGCCTTGAATTCTTCAATGTTGATGGTGTCTTCATCATCTGAACTTGTGTCCTCTTTCTGAGTTGGTTCTTGCCTGATAAGCTTTGGAAAGTCTTCTTCCATATCATAAGGTAGGCTAACTTTCCTGCACTCATTTTCATACCATGAATCATTTTCATCAAATATGACATCTCTGCTTACCTTGAAGCCTTTGTTTGAGGGGTTGTAGAATCTGTATCCCTTCTGATTCAAATCATAACCAATGAAGATACACTTTTCAGCCTTAGGGTCTAGCTTTCCCCTTACCTGTGAGGGAATATGCACATATGCAACACACCCAAAGATTTTGCAATGATCCAGAGATGGTCTCTTACCATGCCAAGCCTCATAGGGTGTCATCCCATCAAGTGTCTTTGATGGCAACCTGTTAATCAAATATGTGGCAGTAGATACACTCTCTGCCCAAAGATAATTTGGTAATTTTTTCTCATTAAGCATAGACCTAGCTGTCTCTACAATGAGTCTATTCCTCCTTTCAGCTACCCCATTTTGTTCAGGTGAGTACCTTGTGGTAATCTCCCTCTTGATGCCTCTTTCCTGCAAGAAATCTTCAAAGTCATTGGAGAAGTATTCTCCACCACCATCTGACCTTAGCCTCTTCAAATGTCTACCTGTTTGATTTTCAACTAATGCAAGATACCTTTTGAAACAATTAAATACTTCATCTTTATGTTTCATGAAGTATAAGACAGTCCACCTGCTATAGTCATCAATAAAGGACACATAGTACCTTGATCCAGATATGGATGGCTCCTTGCTAGGTCCCCAAACATCTGTATGCACCAATTCCAAATAATCTTCATGCATAAAACCTTTCTTGGTATAGGGCAATCTGTGTGACTTACCAAATTGACAAGCCCCACACTTGTATATCATGTGTTGCTTGGATACGTTAGGTATCCCAAGCACACATTGATCCCTGCTCATTTGTTTTATGGTCCTCTCTCCAATGTGACCTAATCTCTTGTGCCAAATCTCCAATTCTGATAGGGTTTGGTCCTTATAGTTGTACAAAGCAATATTCTTAGTGTCTTCAAGTTCAAAGGTAAACAATCTACCTGACTTCTCTCCCTTGGCTATCCTTCTGAATCCATGTCTTGGATCCTCCACATATGCACCATGTTGAGTGAACCTGACCTGTAGACCTTTTTCAACAATCTGACCTACACTCATCAGATTCTTGGTGATTGTTGGAACATACAACACTCTGCTTAGTAAATTTTGATTACCATCACTTGTTTTGACATTGCCTATTTTAACAACTGAATGTTTAGTGTCATCACCTGTCTGCACTTGGTGCTTGCCTTTGGGTTCTTCCAAGTCAGAGAGTAAGGCAACATTTCCAGCTACATGGTTAGAGCAACCTGAATCAATATAGAACAAATGATCATCATTGATACCTGATTTAGATGTCATGTTCATGATCAACAAGGAATCATCTTGATCCTCTGCATAATTGTTGTAATCCTTTCTATTTCTGTATCCACTTTGATAACTGCCATTGTGATTGTAGTTGTTGTTGTAACTATTGTTGTAGCCATGGTAGCCTTGAGATTGATTGAATCTGCCTCTGCCTTGAGAGTATCCTCCTCTTTGGTGACCTCTTCCTCTTTGGTTCTTGTAGTTTTTGTAGCATTCATCTGTAGTATGGTTAGACAAGCCACAAATATTGCATGGAGATTGATTGTAGGGTCTCCCCCTACCTGACTTACCTCCTCTGCCCCTACCTCTAGATGATCTACCTCTCCCTGCATAGTTTGCTTGGGAGGTAGAGCCTTCTTCATCAACCTTCTTGCTTTTACCCTTGTCTTTAGTCTTCTTATCAGTATATAGGGCAGAGGGATTGTTACCTTTTGATTGCTCTCCATTCTTTGTGATCTTTGCTTCATGTGTAAAGAGTTGTCCAATCAGAGTTGTTAGATCAGATGCTTGGATGTCCATGTACAAGTCCATTGCAGTGGTAAAGCTCTCCCACTTGTCATCTGCCTTTAGTCCATTGATCACTTGTCTGACTATTTGCTCTTCCTCAATTTCTTCTCCAACACTTGCAAGTTGATCTGCAATGTCTTTGACTTTGGTGACAAAATCTGAGACACATTGTTTTGATTGCTTTCTAAGAGTTGTAAACTCAATCCATAGCTGATTCTTTCTGGCCCTTGTGCTTGATGAAAAATATGTTGACAAGGTTTCCCAAGTCTCTTGGGAAGTCTTACAATTCCTCACATGAGGTAGAAGGAAATCAGAAATAGAGTTTAGAAGATATGACCTTGCCAAAGCATCTTTTGCACACCATTGGTTGAGCCTCTCATGTTCATCCTTTGTAGGTAGGCCTCTGGTCTTGAATGAGGGCAACTCCTCATCTCCTGATATGTATCCATACAAGCTTCTCCCTTGTAGATAGGTCTTCATTCTCAATGACCAAGCCTGGTAATTATTTCTATCCAATTTGTCAATGAAGGAAGGGAAACCATCACCCATGATTACCTTATTTGCTCTGATACCACTGTTGGAAGTGATGGCTGGATACACTTAGAAGATCAAGCTGGTGCTGCAAATCCTGCTTCACACCTGCCCTCCTTTGACTCCAGATATGCTTAGTAGACTCCTTTAGCTTCCAAATGACACCAAAATATGCTATATGTACTTTGGAAATGAATTGAGTAATGATTAGATCAAAACAGACTACTTGTGATTTCAAGGATCCTGCAAAACTTGCTATATTGGTATTGACACCTGCTCAGAGTTATGCTCAGTGTGTCCAGCACACTTAAAATTGATCTAATTGCTTTTGGACATGTTCAATTAGCTTAACAAGCTTTCATTTGCAAGTGAAATGAGAGAAAATAACAAACCACACTCTGAGAAATCAATTTAGCAAACTAAAGTGTACCCCCGACTTTTTAGGAGACTTACAGTCACAGACCAGTGAGCACCCCGACTGAGATTTCTCTGTGATGGTAGATCCATTTGAAACTTTGTAGGTGTATAGTAGACTTTGAGCTGAATCCAATGCACTTTGAATCATCCAATTTGGTTCAGTAGATCTTGAGATATGCCTCTTGGAAGTTGACAGAGTTGGAGGTAGTCACTCAGAGAAAACAGAGACTATGAATGTATGTATATTGATTAACTCTAATGATTGTACATTCCCATTGGCATGTAATGTGATGCTCAATGGTACTCAGAGGTGTAGGCTAAAGTGTAGCTCACACACACTCAATAATTTGCTCAGAATTGCCTCGGGAAGTGAGCAACTTACTCGCGACTTTTTACATAGCCTTTTTATAGGAGTTTTGAAGGAATTTGAATTTGAATTCAAATTAAAGCTCCCTTGAATCTCTCCACTAGACTTAGGGAGATATTCCCTCAACTAAATCATCTACTTTTTCCACGACTCTAGTCTAGTAGGTGTGATTACATGTTTGATAAAGTCATATAGACTTTTTACATAAGGTAAATGGTAATAACCAATAAGCATTGGTTTCTATGGTTCAAATGTATCCTTCAAGGGTTCAAACTTTAGCCTTCCAAGGTTCCAATTGTTCAAGCCTTATGTTGAGTCTTCAAGGTACAAATCAAAACCAAGTGTGAAGGCTTGATTTACACCAACACTCCATCCTTGTATTTGCTACTTGTCTCCTCAAGTGAGCTTTTCTAGTAGGATTTCTGCCCGGAAAAAAGATTCTCAAGCTTCAACCAAGCTTGTCTAGAACTTTTGTAAGATCTGATCTGTGGTACAATATGCTTTTTAACACTCATTGATATGAATGAAAGTGCTAGAGCATCTCTAGCATCCCACCTTTCCTGATCTTCAGTAGGAGGAACTGTAGGTAAAGACCTAGCTGTGACTCTGGATGTAGAAATGGTTACCTCTTCTTCAGTTGGTTCTGTAATAGGAATTCCAGTACCTCTTGAAGCTTCTATAGCCCCGTCTTTGCCTTCTTGTTAAGGATCCATTGATGATACTCCATAAATCCTTTATCACTAAAATATTCATTCTCATGAAACTCCACATGGGATAATTAGAAGATCCATCCAACTTGTCTTCAATCTCAATTCTAATCTCACTCATCTTAACTAAGTGTGTATGTCAATTATGCCCTAATACCAAGTGTTGGAATTTTGGACCCCAAGATCGTTCCAATACTAAAACCTTTTGAGCATACACACTTAATTAATTAAGATGATAGGTGAGAGATAGAAAGAATGATCTTGAGACAATGATAGAGAACGTAAGCTGAATGCTTACTCACTAAAAAATAGATGTCCAAATTACAACATGGGAGTACTACTCAACCATATAAAGTGGTGCACTCACTAATGGAAGAATATCCAAGAAGATGATGATATAAAATTTAGATTATGTTGGAATAATCTAAGTGTGTGAAGTGAATAAGCAACGAAGCTAACCGTATTCTCACAAAATAGTGGAACAAAATTGTAAATCAACCAACCCTAATTTTGAGATTAGGGTAGAGAAACCCTAAAAACAAAATATAAGGTTAACTCACAAAAGATACTTACCACCACCTTGTAGAAGACTTCTTGCTCCAAGACAGTAGCCTCTCCTTCACAAAATCTTCACCTCCAAAGCTTCAGAACACCAAGGGCTGGCTTGTGATCTTTGAGTGATCACCTCCTCCAAGTGTGTGAGACTCCTCCTTGATCTCCTTGAGAGGATTTCTTGATAAATGATGATACATAATGAGTCAAGGCTCTCTTTATATAGTTTGTGTACTCCAATGAAAAGCAATAAAACAAAAGCCATCGCTACAAACTTACGATCGCCAAAAGCTACAAAATCGATGCCAAACTTAGCCATCATTAAGCGGAGAACATCAATTCTTTTCGACCCTTAAAAAGCTGAGAGACTTTGGTTAAAAAGCTAACTTCACTGCTACGCGATGTTGATCATGGGACTTGAACCCGGGTGAGTTCTTTTCAAGATGTTTCTCCTAGACCAAGGAGCCCACATGGTTTTCTTGAAGGAGGTATATAAAAAATATATACTATAACTATTTTCCAACAGTTTTGGACCATTGTTGGACATGCTTCCAAGAAAAATCTCTCAAAGAAGAAGTTCCAAAGCAAATTGAACCTCCAAAAGCAACTAGGGTTCTTGTGGTGAAAATATGATGCTCTATGTTTTGTTGTTTTAGAGGTGATAACCTCTGAATTTCAAATATTGGTCTCAACAAACTTCAAGATATCTTTCTTATCTACGTAAGGATATATAGAGCACTTCAAACAGAGGTGTGCCTTTTCACCTTCACCTATAGCACTGTTACTTTGTATTTTGCAATTTCAACAATTTGGACCTGCATTCTTTAGAAAATTGTAGTTTCTTTTCCAAGCTATGCATAGCAAGTTGAATTGCTTGAACCTGACTTGTAAAACTCAAGTTATGGCTCAAAAACTGACGTGCTTTCCAAGTGATTGTAGATTCGTCTTCTACATCAGTCTGTGTTTTTTGAATTTCCAACACTTTAGCACTCCAAAGCAGTTTTTGCACCCTTTTGTGAAGTTGTAGCTCTCTATCTCAACTAGTCGTGGAACTTTAAGACACACCAATACGAGCTCCCTAATTTGAGTTATGGTCAAAATACCGAATAGCTCTTGAGAGGTGCCGACCTACATTTTCAATTCTTGTGACCTAAGCTTCCATTGAAGCTTCTTGCACACAAGCCTTCAACAAGCTCTGATATCAATGAAGGGCTTTGGTGTGCAGAACAAGAGGAGCAACGAGGAGATGGAGGGAGAGAGAAGAGAGGAGGGACACGCACACATGCATGGGAGCATTGAAACCCACATAATGATCTCTCTTGAGGCAATGCTCTATATATGATGTATATATATGAATATAGGGGTAAAATCACATGATCCTACACTTTCCTTAGTTTGCATACATACTCAGGATGTGATTCATCTACAAATCCAGAAGGTTGTGCCATATACACTTCCTCTAAAATCCAACCATTCAAGAATGCATTTTTGGCATCCATCTGATAGATATTCCAATTCCTTGAAGCAACTATACTCATGAGAACTCTGATTGTTGGCATTTTTGCCACAGGAGAGAAAGTCTCCTCATAATCTATGCCTTGGGTTTGAGAAAACCCCTTAGCCACAAGCCTTGCTTTATACCTTTTTATTGAACCATCTGAATTCTTTTTTACCTTATAGATCCACCTAGATCCAATGATCTTCGTGGATGGCTTCTTGGGAACTAGATCCCATGGCTGATTCTCTTGGAGGGCTTCTATCTCTTCCTCCATTGCTTCTCTCCACTTTGATTTCTTGTTGGCTTCTTCAAATGTTGATGGCTCCTCTGAGTTGATATCTTGAGAAATATAGATTGAATGCTTAGTGACCAACAGGTGTCAAATCCATACCTTTCTAGCTTCTTCTTTTCCCTCGTTGATCTCCTTATTGTTTGTTGAGAAGATTTTGCAATATGTCTCAACTCCTGCATCTTCTCTTTGCCTTTATTGTTCCATGCCTTGATGTTCCTCTTTGGTGTCTTCTGGTCATCATCAAGATCACTTGTATCTTCATGTAGTTGATCATTTACCTTTTGTAATGATGGAAGTCCTCCTCTAGGTCATAAGGTAGCTTAACTTTCCTGCAATCATCTTCAAACCAAGAGTTGTTCTCATCAAAGACAACATCTCTGCTAACAATAAAACGTTTAGTACTTGGATTATACAACCTATATCCCTTTTTATTTAGATCATAACCAATGAATACACATTTCTCTGCCTTAAGATCCTATTTACCTCTGATTTGTGATGGAACATGTGCATAGGCTATGCATCCAAATATCCTGCAATGATCAAGGCTAGGTCTTCTTCCATTCCAAGCTTCATAGGGTCTCCTCCCATCCAATCCCTTTGATGGGATTCTATTAATGAGATAGGTGGTTGTAGATAAAGCCTTTGCCCATAGATAATTGGGTAATTTCTTCTCATTAATCATGGACCTTGCAACTTCAACAATGGTCCTATTTCTTTTCTCTACCACTCCATTCTGCTCTGGAGTGTACCTGTTTGTGATCTCTCTCTTGATGCCTCTATCTTGGAGATAGGCATCAAATTCATGGGAGAAGTATTCTCCTCCTCCATATGACCTTAGCCTCTTTAATGTTTTTCCAGTTTGATTTTCAACAAGAGCAAGATATTTCTTGAAACAATAGTACTTCATCCTTGTGTTTCATAAATATAGGATGGTCCATCTACAACAATCATCAATAAAAGATACATAGTACATGGATCTTGACATTGATGGTTCTTTGCTAGGTTTCACTCTAGCACAATGGTAAGTACCAATGTGATGCGTGAGTGAAAGCACACAAGCATGCACACACATGCACACAAAGTAAGAGCAAATAGCGGAACAATGGAAGATCTTCGATTACAAAAGAACTCTCTTACAAAGCTCAAATCTACAACAAGCCAACCTCAAAAATGAGCTCTCCAGCCCTTTTTATAGTTTTTTGAGTGGTTTTGGCCCTGTCTAGACCTAGTGTCTAGCCTAGTTAAAAATTAGGTTCTAGGGCTTATTTGGGGGCTCAAACGGAGTCTAAAAATTATGAAAATTGGTAGGATGATAGTTCTAATACTCGTCAATCTCGAGGACTCCTCGGCTTGAACAAAATGGAGTTACAAAAATGGAAAATGATATTTACAGTGGGTTTTAGTGATAAAAATCACTATTTTTATAGGGATATCTTCTGAAAATTTGACAGGTGCTTCTTGGAGCTCCCTATATGCTCTATCCTCTTGTGTGTCCTCTCTTTGATGCACTTCCATGCTTGTGCTCAACCCTGAGTGTCAACACTCCCCCCCTCTCGAGTCTGTCATCCCTGACAGACCCTTGTTGGAGTGGTTGTTTGTTGTAGTACTTTGAGAGGTAGTGTTCATCATGTCTCCACAAGAGCGGTCTGTCAACCACATGTAGCAGGGTCGGTTGTCCAATTATTCATTTTTTGTCCCTTTGTATATACTTCTTCCTTGATTCCAGCTTGAGAGTGTATTTTTGAGCTTTCAAAAATTGTGAGCTGCTCAAAAGAGGTTATCACAATTGATTGTGAGTAGCTCTCGACGGTGGATTGCTTCCTTGCTCTTACTGTTGTCACCTTATATCCTCTAGTTGTCAAAGATGGCTTCCCTAGTTTTCATGCCAAGTACGCGTGCCCCATAATGATTGATGGCTAAGTGCATTAGTGCATGGGTTGGAAGAATGTGCCTTGTGCACGGCCTTGTTATGTAGCGCTATGCATGCATACTTGGGGAATGCATTAGAAGAAGTAAGGTGTAACAAATGGGGTCTTGAGCAAAGTCCTCAAGGGTATGCTGACGAAGAGGTTTCCTAATCTATCATGGTTATATTGTTGGAGCATACAATTCTTACCATGGTGAAAGGTCTGTCAATAGTCATCTCTTCGTGTTGTACTCCCATCATGGTGATTGACCATGGGCTTGTCCTTCATTGCAGATGGATGCCCCTGTTGATGATCCACTGGTGAGATTCTTGGATCGCCTCGTCCTATTTCTTCTTCTCGTCTCCCTCTCTCTCTCTCTCTCTCTTTTTTTTGGAACAATGGAATAAAACAAGAAGAAAGATGTTGGCATCAATAAAATATTTTACATATGTCAGATGTGTCGCATGTGCCTGGGATTCTCAATTGTGTCTGTGCGCGGCCGTGTAAGGTGGCCCTATATTAATGCATACTTTGGAAATGCATGACCTGAATGGTGCAAAAGACAAGGTTATGCCAAAGGCACATGGTTGTTGCACGTCGAGGCTTTCAATGCTGTTGGTGGATGTTGCTGCAGTCTTTCTTGGAGGTAGCTAGTGGATCTTGAAATGATGTGATAAGTCGATGGTTAAATGACAACTGACCATTCCTCCCTTTAGGGATCCATTTGAGAACAGTATTTGACTGCATAGAAATCAACTTAGGCTTCTTCATCTGTGGATGGTTGCTTGAATTTTTTATCCCTCGTGGTTGGCTCTTTGCTTTTGTGGGTGCGACTGATGCTTTTGGCTTCCAAACCCATATCCTTGATGATTGTCTTCTTACTTTTGCCGAAGGGTTGAGTTTATCTGCCTTTGATCTCTATGCTCGATTCTTACCCTTTTCTCTCCTTGGCTTCTTTTTTGAGACCTTTTGCATGGTGGGGAGCTTAGGCCTTTGTGCATGTAAGAGTTCTTTAGGAACCCACATGTGTAATCGCCCTCGTTGAGCTGCAGCTAATTTCTTTGGTACCCAAATTTGTCGACGGCCTTCTCGTTGAGCTGGTCGTGGTGGCTTGGTTCTTGTCTTCACATGGTTAGCTTGCCTGGTTGGGAATGGTGTTTGCAAAGCGTGTGGTTGATCTCCTTTTCGTACCCAGATTTGCTTCATGCCCGGAACTACTTTCTACTTGACATCTCTTTGTCTATTTGATATAGCAATTGTCATGTACTGTTTTGCTTGCCTTTTTGGTTGAGTTATGGTGACAACTTTAGTCTTTGTACAAGAAGAGGAGTTCGCTTGTCTTTGAGCCGGTTCTTCCATGATTGAGTCCTTCTGGAACATAGAGCTTTTGACACATACCACATCTTTTTTGCTATGATTAGTCCTAGAAGAACTAGGAGAATGTGTGACACCAAGATTTGTGAGCATGAAATTCTCTAATTCTAATGTGATGCATTGTTCCTGTACCCAAACTTGAAGAAGTTGACTTCTTAGGTTCAAGTTGACTGCATGGTCGTAAATCCAATCTTGACCCAAGACAAGTGGCTCTATAAGGTCCTCATCATGACACACTAGCATTTTGACTTTCATTGGAACATCTTGAAGGTAGATGGGAAGTTCCGCCTTGCCCAAACAAGGGGTTTCCCCACCTCCCAAACCTATGAGATAGGCTTCTATGGGCTTGATGTTCAATTGCAGGACTTGGTAGTATGAAAGTCTAACTGCACTAGTTGCTTCACCTGAGTCAACCAATGCTCTCACAGTCCTTACACTCTTTTCTTGTCCTACCTCCACAGTCACAAAGGGGTGTCGGTCGATGATTCGAGAAGTAATTGTGCCCGATTTTTGGCACATGTCGATGTGATATTTTGGGGCTTTTGGGTTGATATCTAGGCCTAGTCGCCTTAACTTATTTCGCCTAATGCGCTCTCTCGCCTCAGCTTGTGCTTCTTCTCTGACCCTCAATGCTTCTTCTTTTTGCTTCTTAGCAGTGTTGAGTCTCCTTAGCATATCCTCTGTGAGAGGTTCTTGATATAACTTGACTCGACAACCACTGATATAGTTTGGCAAGATATCACCTTCTAAAGTAGCCAATTGAACCGCACCGCTAGTGGAAATTCTATTAATGATCATGGGTCCATATCCTCGTTTCTCCAATTTGCGAGCATGTTGCTTTAGTGTATAATCCAACACTAGATCTCCTTCTTTCAATCCTTTATCCTTGATGTGTGCATCAAAGTATGCCTTTTGCCTTTTCTTTACAGCATAGATGCCTGTTGTCGCTCGTAGCCTCGTCTCATCTAAGCGTTCTAGAGAGGACAATTCATGTCCATTCCAGTCATGCTCTTGTGCTACTTTTAATGTTGGGATTAGGAAGCCCAATGGTAGCATAGCATTGTGTCCGAAGACCATCTGAAATGGGGTAGCATTGAGCACTGTTTTGTAAGCAACTCGGTAAGCCTAAATAACATGATGAAGCTGTTTGTCCCAATCAGAGCGTTTATTATTTACCAGTTTTGTCAACACATTACATAGGATCTTATTCGTGCTCCCGGCTTGTCTATTGGCTTGTGGATGATAGGGGGCAGACTTCTTATGTATTACCAAAAATTATTGGAGAAAGTTTTCAATAACTTCGTTCAAGAAGTGTGTACCTCTATCACTTACTAAATCTATTGGTAACCCATATCTGGTGAACACGTTCTCAAATAAAAACTTAGCTGTTGTTTGAGCATCATTCTTTGTCATGGCTTTGACTTCTACCCACTTTGTAAGGTAATCTGTGGCTACAATAATGTACTCAACATGGGAGCTTCTAGCTGGGGGGTTAATAGGACCAACAAAGTCTATACCCCACTTTGAGAATGTATGTCCTCCCATCATTAGTCTCAAAGGCATCTCATCTTTTCTTATTGGATATTGTGCACGTTGGCATGTGTCACATTTCTTCACATAAGTATGTGAATCCATATGAAGAGTGGGCCACCAAAGTCCTGAGAATAGAATGGTCTTAATTACTCGGTTAAGACCGAAGTGTCCACCTGCAACACCGCTATGTGCTATTTCTAAGACTTTCAAATAGTATGATTCATGAATGCACAGTCTAAGGTAACCATCTTTGCCTCTCCGATATAGGTTGTCTCCTACTAAGGCATAGTCTTGAGCCTCTTGCTCCATGCTTCGTTTTCTTGCTAGACTAGCATTGCTAGGTAGTGTTCCAGATCTCAAATTCTACCAATGGAGCACTCCAATCTGGAATTAACGACATGTGATAAAGGGTGGCATGTGTGAAGAGATGGATAGGTATGTGCTTGAAGATGAAGAGGTGTTGCAAAATCCTTGATCTACACCAGCCAATTGAACTCTAGAAGTATATGGTGGGCCCTTTTAGCTTGCCAATGGATTTATTAGACACCCTATGTACCTTGGAAGATCACTCTCAAAAAGATAGATCAAAATAGATAAGTTGGAGTTAGCTCAGAGGTGAAAACTTGCTATTCTTGGTTCATACACCTGTCCAGTGTTTTACATAATTCTCTGAGCACAACAACAATTAGCTTAATTCCTCTTGGGGAAGTCTAGGTAGCTTAAAGAGCTAACTTTCAAGAGTAATCTCATCAAAAATAATAAACCACACACTAAGAATGAGTTTTAACAAGTGATGACATCATCCCGATTTTCACGGGGTGCTATAGTTTGAGACCAGTGAGCAGAAAAATGAACATAACTCAAAATGTAGGAATTCAATGATTATGAAAATTTGTATGGTTATACTAGACAGTAAGCTGAATCCAACAAGCTTTAAATCACTGAATTTCGATAAGTAACCACTGAGAAATGGCTCTGATAAGGTGAGTGAAAAAAATTGGGTACTTGACAGAGAAGTGAAGATGAAAAGACCCTGTTGACTTCAAATAAACATAACTGAAGATTGAAAAATCCAAATGACATGAAAATTTGTGAGAATATAGTAGACTTATAGAGCTAACTTTACCAAGTTAAGTTACTGAAAATGATGCACCAAGCTCAAAGAAAACATCTCTGCAATCTGACTAAGAAAACTGAGAGTAATGGCAGTGAGTAGTACACTTCACAAGAACATGGAAATATGAACTCAAATGATCATGAAAATGAAAGTATATTGCTTTTACAATACAATGGACTTACTGATACATATGTGTGCCTTGTAATCACACCTTGATATGGCATAAAGCTCAGCTCTTGGAGGTCTTCACGTAGGTCTCTCTAACCACGACTAAAACTGCCATCTATTTATAGTTGAGTTTGGGAGGCTAACTTCCCTCAATCACTCTCCAATCAATCAATGATTGATTTGATTCTCTACCTACCACAAATCACAAATTTGTGGCTCCTCTTTCCATTCTTGATCAAGTGGACTCAACCACTTAAGATTCTTTCACTTTTACATTAAGTAAACTCTTCAAAAGTTACAAGAGGTAGTTCACAAGTGAACTTTACATAGTCTTCATTTTAAAGCTTCTTCTATGACTTTGTGGGACTCAAGCCAATACTTAGGCTTGTCATAGACTTGCTCCAAAAGCTCCCCCTCAAGCCAAGTATGCTTGAGGTCTTCAATCTTCCAAGATTACCTGCAAACCAATCATAGCCTTGAATTTGCAAAGCTTTGTACCATCCAATGCTTTGGTTAGAATATCTGCACATTCTTGATGAGTGGACACATATGATATTTGAATCTCTTTGCTTAGAACCTTCTCGCGTACATAGTGATAATGAACTTCAATATGTTTAGTCCTTGCATGAAAAATAGGATTAGCAGCCAAATGAATAGAACTCATATTGTCACCAAAAATAGTTGGAGTTCCAAACTCCAATCCAAGATCTTTGAATAATGTCTTCATCCACATAGCTTCCTGAGTAGCTATGGCAAGACCTCTATATTCAGCTTCAGTAGAAGAGAGAGCAACTGTGGGTTGCTTCTTGGATGACCATGAAATAAGCTTTGAACTTGCAAAGGTAAGATAACCTGAAGTGCTCCTTCTATCTTCTTTGGAGCCAGCCCCATCTGCATCAGAAAATAGCTTCAAACCTAAATCAGATACATAAGGATAATAAAGTCCTTCATATATGGTTCCTTTGAGATACTTGAGAATCCTTTTGGCAGCATCCATATGTGGTTTCCTTGGTGTGTGCATAAATTGACTTAGCACACTCACACTGTAACATATATCTACTCTTGTCAATGTGGCATAATTGAGACTACCCACTAGACTTTGATATGATGTGATGTCCTCTATGAGTTCACCTTCATGTGAGCTCAATTTGTGATTGACCTCCATTGGAGTACCTGCAATCTTGCATCTTGAATTTTGCCAACATGTCCTTAATGTACTTTCTTTGAGTGAGAAACAAACCATGATCTTTATAGACAACTTCCAAGCCTAGGAAGTAGGAAAGTGAACCCAAATCACTTATCTTGAACTCTTCTCTCATCTGATCTTTGATCTTCTTCATACCATCTGCATCATTTCCTGTCAATATAATATCATCTACATACACACATAGGTAGATGACCTCAGAGTTACTCTTTTTAATAAAGAGTGAAGGATCTGCCTTGCTTGGTTGAAAGCCTTTGTCCTGCAAGAATGAAACAAGCCTGAAATTCCAAGCTCTTGGAGCTTGCTTGAGACCATACAATGCTTTGTTAAGTTTACACACATAATCAGGATAAACTTGATTCTCAAAACTAGGTGGTTGTGCCATATATACCTCTTATGTTATCCAACCATTCAAAAATGCATTCTTTACATCTAGTTGAAGTATCTTCCAATTCTTGGAAGAGGCAATACTAAGCAAAACCCTAATAGTAGGCATCTTTGCCACAGGAGAGAAGGTCTCCTCATAATCAATTCCCTAAGTTTGTGCAAAGCCTTTTGCTACAAGCCTTGCCTTATACCTGTTAATTGAACCATCAGAATTCTTCTTGAGTTTATAGACCCATCTTGAGCCTATTACCTTCATGGATGAAGTCTTGGGCACCAAATCCCAAGTGTTGTTTTCCTCAAGTGCTTCAATCTCTTCCTTCATTGCATGCTTCCATTCTGATTTTGCTTTGGCCTCTTCAAAGGATGATGGCTCCTCTTGGTTTATGTCTTGTGCTATGTAGATAGAATGTTTAGTTACTAATGAGGTTTCAAACCCATACCTTTCTGGTTTTTTCTTTTCCCTCATAGATCTTCTTAGGCCATGATGTGATGATTCTGCCTCATGTCCAAGTTCCTGCAATTTTGCTTTACCTTTAGACTTCCATGCTTTGATCTTTTCCCTCTGAGATTCTTCATCATCCTCTGAGGTGTCTTGTTCTTCAATCTTTGGTTGTTCTCTACCAAGCTTTGGAAAATCTTCTTCAAGATCATATGGTAAATTGACCTTCCTGCATGAATCTTCATACCATGAATTGTTCTCGTCAAAAACTACATCTCTGCTTACCAAGAATCCTTTGTTGGTAGGGTTGTATAACCTGTAGCCCTTTTGATTGTTGTCATATCCAATAAATACACACCTTTCTGCCTTTGGATCCATCTTGCCTCTAACCTGTGAAGGAACATGAGCAAAAGCAATACATCAAAAAATTTTACAATGATCTAAGCTTCGTCTTCTTCCATTCCAAGCCTCATATGGAGTCTTCCCATCAAGGGATTTTAAAGGCAACCTGTTAATCAAGTAAGTGGCTGTAGATATAGCCTCAGCCCATAAGTAATTAGGTAAATGCTTCTCATTTAACATAGACCTTGAAGCTTCAACAATTGTCCTATTCCTCCTTTCTGCCACTCCATTTTGCTCAGGAGTGTACCTTTTAGTTACCTCTCTTTTGATTCCTCTTTCTTGAAGAAAAGAATCAAACTCATGGGAGAAGTATTCTCCCCCTCCATCTGACCTTAGCCTTTTTAGTGATTTACCTATTTGATTCTCCACAAGAGCCAAATATCCTTTGAAACATGAAAAAACTTCATCTTTGTGTTTCATAAAGAATAGGATAGTCCATCTGCTGCAATCATCAATAAAGGAAACATAATACCTTGATCCAGATATTGAAGCTTCCTTGCTAGGTCCCCATACATCTGTATGAACCAACTCCAAGAGATCTCCATGCATATAACCTTTCTTCATGAATGGTAACCTGTGAGACTTTCCAAATTGACATGCACTACACTTATAAATCATATGTTGTTTTGACAAATTAGGGAGTCCAAGTACACTTTGGTCCCTGCAAATTTGTTTTAATGACCTTTCACCAATATGTGCTAACCTTTTGTGCCATACTTCCAATTTTGTGAGTGTTTGACTACCATAATTAAAGAGAGCAATGTTTCTAGTGTCTTGTAATTCAAATGTGAACAATCTACCTGTCTTTTCACCTTTTGCAATTTTTTTGAATCCTTGACTTGGATCTTCAACAAATGCTCCTACCTTTGTGAACCTGACTTGCAACCCTTTCTCTACTATCTACCCAACACTTATCAAATTCTTTGTAATGGTAGGGACATAGAGTACCTTACTGAGTAGGTTGATGTTTCCATCAGGTGCTTTGACATTGCCTATTTTCTCCACAGGATGTTTTGTATCATCTCCTGTTTGTACCTCATGCTTATTCCTTAGATCTTCTAAATTTGATAGGAGTGCCACATTTCCTGCCACATGATTTGAACAACCTGAATCTATGTAGAAAACATGCTCATCAGATTTACCTTGTGGCATAGCCATGTTCATGATCAATAATGAATCCTCTTTGTTTGAGTCTTCTGTGTAGTTATTGTAGTCTCTCCTTCCTTTGTAGCCTCCTTGATAGTTTGAATGATTGTAGTTGTTGTAGCTGCCATGATAATTGTTGAACCTTCCTCTTGAGTAGCCATAACTTCCTCTATTGTGTCCTCTGCCTCTTTGATTCTTGGAATTCCTAAAGCAATTTTCAGTTGTATGATTAGTTAATCCACAAATAGAACATGAGTTGGAGTCTTGGGATCTCCCCCTGCCTTGTCTACCTCCTCTTCCTCTACCTCTGCCATGTCTTCCTCTACCTGCATAGTTAGCTTGATATGTACATGCTTCATCATCCACTTTCTTTGCCTTTCCTTTGTTATCTTTGAACTTGCTTTTATCAGTGGATAAAGCTGAAGATTGATTACCTTTAGAGCTTTCTCCATTTTTGATAAGCTTTGCCTCTTGAGTAAGTAGTTGTCCAATGAGTGTATTGAAATCAGGTACATGCATGTCCATGTACAAATCCATAGTTGTGGTGAATGCTTCCCACTTGTCATCTGCCTTCAAGCCATTGATGACCTGCCTTACAATTTGCTCTTCATCTATTACCTCTCCAATGCTTCCCAACTGATCTGCTATGTCCTTGAGCTTTGTGACAAAATCAGTCACATTTAATTTGGGAGCCTTCTTGAGAGTTGTGAAATCCAGCCATAGTTGATGCTTCCTAGCTTTAGTACTTGAAGAAAAGAAAGCTTCAAGTGCATCCCACACTTCCTGAGATGTCTTACAACTTCTAATGTGAGGCAACAAAAAATCTGAGATAGAGTTGAGGAGATAAGACCTTGCAAGTGCATCCTTGGAGCACCATGTGCTCAATCTTTCTTGCTCTTCTTGTGTTGGTTGACTTTTGTTCCTGAAACTTGGCCTAACTTCATCTCCAGCCACATAACCATATAAACTTCTACCTTGGAGATAAGCTTCCATTCTTAATGACCAAGCTGAGTAGTTACCTCTGTCCAATTTGTCAATTGATGAAGGAAATCCATCTGCCATGTTGTCCAACCTTGCTCTGATACCACTGTGAAGAGATGGATAGGTATGTGCTTGAAGATGAAGAGGTGTTGCAAAATCCTTGATCTACACCAGCCAATTGAACTCCAAAAGTATATGGTGGGCCCTTTTAGCTTGCCAATGGATGTATTAGACACCCTATGTACCTTGGAAGATCACTCTCAAAAAGATAGATCAAAATAGATAAGTTGGAGTTAGCTCAGAGGTGAAAACTTGCTATTCTTGGTTCATACACCTGTCCAGTGTTTTACATAATTCCCTGAGCACAGCAGTAATTAGCTTAATTCCTCTTGGGGAAGTCTAGGTAGCTTAAAGAGCTAACTTTCAAGAGTAATCTCATAAAAAATAATAAACCATACACTAAGAATGAGTTTTAACAAGTGATGACATCATCCCGATTTTCACGGGCTGCTATAGTTTGACTAGTGAGCAGAAAAATGAACATAACTCAAAATGTAGGAATTCAATGATTATGAAAATTTGTATGGTTATACTAGACAGTAAGCTGAATCCAACAAGATTTAAATCACTGAATTTCGATAAGTAACCACTGAGAAATGGCTCTGACAAGGTGAGTGAAAAAAATCGGGTACCTGACAGAGAAGTGAAGATGAACAGACCCTATTGACTTCAAATGAGCATGACTGAAGATTGCAAAATCCAAATGACATGAAAATTTGTGAGAATATAGTAGACTTATAGAGCTAACTTTACCAAGTTAAATTACTGAAAATGATGCACCAAGCTCAGAGAAAACATCTCTGCAATCTGACTAAGAAAACTGAGAGTAATGGCAGTGAGTAGTACACTTCACAAGAACATGGAAATATGAACTCAAATGATCATGAAAATGAAAGTATATTGCTTGTACAATACAATGGACTTACTGATACATATGTGTGCCTTGTAATCACACCTTTATATGGCATAAAGCTCAGCTCTTGGAGGTCTTCACATAGGTCTCTCTAACCACGACTAAAATTGCCATCTATTTATAGTTGAGTTTGGGAGGCTAACTTCCCTCAATCACTCTCCAATCAATCAATGATTGATTTGATTCTCTACCTACCACAAATCACAAATTCGTTGCTCCTCTTTTCATTCTTGATCAAGTGGACTCAACCACTTAAGATTCTTTCACTTTTACATTAAGTAAACTCTTCAAAAGTTACAAGAGGTAGTTCACAAGTGAACTTTACATAGTCTTCATTTTAAAGCTTCTTCTATGACTTTGTGGGACTCAAGCCAATACTTAGGCTTGTCATAGACTTGCTCCAACAGCATGCTCCACTGGGGGTCTCTTCTTGCACATTGGACAATTCTTAATCCACCCATGAATTTCTTTGTCCATGCTAGGCCAATACACTCCTGAACGTTTTAGATTTTGCAGTGTTCCTTGTTTAGAGTAGTGATTTCCTAGCAGTCCCTCATGGGCTTGTTGCAACCAACTACTATGTTCATCATCCTCGACACAACAAGCTAATACACCATTTGTATCTTGTTTGTACATGCTTCCTACCAATATTTGATATTTTTGTGATCTTACAATTTCTTCTTTATTCGTTTTCACATTCTTGTTTGCGGGTCCAAAGGTTAGGACAGGTACCAACTTATTTGCCCATTTAGGAACAACTTCTAAATTGAACAGATAAGCATCGGGCAATTCATCAGACACTCCTTGCGGTGACTCTCCTGAAGTGATGCACGAAAGGTGATCTGCCCTGAGGTGGGTCCTACCTTTCTTGACAACCACTTCAAAATCGTATTCCATTAGTAAGAGGAACCATTTTACTAAGCATCCAGTATTGCAAGGTTTATTGACCAAATACAATAAGGCTTGATGATCAGTAAAAAAAACTTGAACTTGTAGGCCAATAAGTAGTGTCTAAACTTTTTCACAGCATATACCATGCCTAAGCCTTCTCTCTCGATTGTGGTATAGTTTTGTTCAGCCGCATTTAATTGCCTACTAGCATATGCTATCGGCAAATCTAGGTTTGCTTCACCTGTGGGTTGTGCTAGTACACATCCTATAGCATGATTGGATGCATCCATATGGACATGGAATGGTCTATTCCAGTCAGGAGTGGTCAGTATTTGTGCTGAGCACAAACGCCTCTTAAGCTCACTGAAGGAATTCTCGCATTCATCGTTCCACTGAAAATTTGTTAACAACCCATAAAGAGGTTTAGCTATGATGGCATACATGTGGATAAATCTGCACTAATATCCACAATGGCCCATAAAGGCTTGTACCTCTTTAACATTCCTTGGCCTCGGCAACTCTACTATGGCTCTTACCTTGTCCTCATCTGTTGATATTCCATTTTTAGAAATAATGTGACCTAAGATTTTACTGTGTCCTACCATGAACACACACTTCTCTGGGTTCAGACACACTCGATATTCTCTACACTTGTTGAAGGTCTGTCTGAGCTCAGGGATGTGGTATCTTCTTTCTTGGGAATGAGCACATAAATGATCCACATATACTTCTAAGCTCTTTTGCAATAACTCCTTCAAGACATGACACATGAGCCTTTGGAATGTTGCAGGTGCATTGGTGAGCCCAAATGGCATCACACTAAATGCAAAGATTCCCCGATCTTCTGGGGCAATGGCTACTTGGTTGTAGCCTGAAAGTCCATCAAGGAAGCTATAAATTCCTTGCCTGCAACTCGCTCCAATAGATGTTCAGTGATTGGAAGCGGATAACTATCTCAAATTGTAGCAGCATTAACTTTTTTAAGGTTAATGCACACTTGCAACTTTCCATTCTTCTTGGGCACCACTACAATGGGGAGACCCACTCAGTATGCTCAATCTCATAGATAAATCCAACTTCAATTAACCTGTCAATCTCTTCTTTTATTTTAGTTGCATAAGTGTCATTATAGGTGTAGGGCTTCTGTTTGGTGGGCTTGGCATCAACAGTCATGGGGATCGTATGAGAGCAAATTTTTGGATCTACTCCCTTCAAATCTCTATAGTGCCATGCAAACACGTCCCTATATTCCCTTAATAGAGCTACAAGCTCTACTTCTTCTTTTGCGCTTAGGTCATCTCCTATGTACGTACATCTCTCTTCATTTCCTTCAATGGTTACTACAATTTTTTTGGTCTTTTCTTTATTGTCATATGCTTCTCCTAGAATGGCCTCTCTCTTAGGCATTCATACCCAAATTTTCCGGTCTTCAACTTCATATTTCTTGAAATTTTCTGGTACCTCAAACAATGATTCCTCCTCTTCTTGTTTCACTACTTTTCTTTTCTTTTTCTTTTGACCTCCTTCACTACGAACCTTTGAATTTAAAGTTGTAATACTTGTGAGAGGTTCTTCTTCGTGTTGGTTAAATACTCCTACATCTTAGATAGTGCTTCTCTAAGTTAAAGCAACTATCCATTACAATGGACTCTAGATCATCATCATTTTCTTCTTCTTCTATGACATCACTAGGGTCACATTCTTCCAACAAGGACTGACACATGAACACTGAAATATCATAACCCTCCTCATCACAATGAGGTGTCCATTGCTTCTTCATTGACTGCAATGTCCATGGTAGCTAAGATTTCTGCCCAACCATGAGGCTCAAATTCCCCATCTGGAAATATCATCGGTGTATAGGTTGGGTCTGTAACTGGTCTATCTCCTTGAGAAGTTCCTTCTTCTCTCACTTTTAGGCGCTTTTCTTCTTCCTCTATGACCTTGCACATCCACAAATGAGTATCTTCATGCAGCCATGATGGATCATGTGAACTTCCAGTATGCAGAGAGATAGAGTCTTCTTTCACTTTGTGGATAGGATTCCACTATAGGGTTGGTACATCCCTGAAGGTGTAATCCTTCAAATTGACCTTGGTGGTGACCCCTAAGTGCTGTAAGTACAAGGAGTTGGTTCCCCAATCTTGTACTATTTGCAACTGTCATAGGAAGGGTCTTCCTAGGATCATCTCATAGACATTATTTTTCTCAAAGTCACATATAGCAAATGTATGTTCAAACTCTACACCACAAGTGGTTAGAGTTATCCCTTCTAGCAATCCTAGAGGTCTTTCAAAATGACCGTCGGCCATTTGAAGCTTCATTCTAGTTGGTCTTAATGTGGGCTTGCCCCATCGCTTCCACAAGGAGGTGGTCGCAATAGCAACACCAGCACCTGAATCTACGATTGCTTTGGTTGTGTAACACTGATAGGTGATCAGAAGATAAGTATTACCTTCTTCACCTTCACTCATGTCCCCTATCTTCTCTAGAGGTATCTCTGGTACTTTCTGCTTAGAGCCTGCTTTTGTCATATTGGAATCAAGTTCTAGAACCTAATCCTTCACATGATTCCATAGCTCAGGTTTTGCTTTGAGCAGCTCTTCTACAATGAGATGACACTAAACCTTAGTGTTCTTCACAACATCAGTGTTCCTTGGAACCATTGAGTCTTCGTTCCTTACCAGTATTGTGGGAGCTCTAATCTGGAGAGATTCAGATTCCCATGACCTGTGAATTGTGGCAACTCTTGTAGAGAATTAGATTCAAAATCTAATCTTTTGTCCTCTTGTTGCTCTGCTTGGTTGCCATAGATAGACGGAATGTCTTGGGGAAATTGGTCATGAAGGTCATCAATTTCAAGAATAGGAGGGGGATTACCCTTCTCTTTGGCCCATTTCTCCTCTTGTATTTCCGCTCTTGAGAGTATTGCTGAATTGAAAGAGGTGCTCCCTCATCTATGGAATCAGGGACGTAAGCTTTCATTGGTGGTGAGCTTTCTCTTTCAATAATTGGTTGAGCTTGTCGAGGTAAAGAAACCTGTGGTATGTTTACCAATTGCTCTAATCTTTCTAATAATCCCTGGAAATGCAAATCCGGTTTGATAGAGTTTGTCATATTGAACTTTTGACTAGTCTCGAGCATAGCTTGAGCTACTTCTACCATTTTCATGCACATTTTTGTTTGTTTAATCTCTAAATCTGCTCTAGGGTAACTCTTGTCCAGGTTTGCAGCTGTTGGCCCTTCTTGAAGTCGAGGCTCCTAGGCCTTGAACATCATGTCCAAGCCTTCTGGGGTTGGATCTGCAAGAACAGACCCTGGTTGTGGTTTATCTACAGCGGCTGGTGGGGTGCGATAAGGTGGAGTGGATGGAGCTTCGGTATGCGAGGGGCTTTGAGATGCAATGTCTTCTATTTTTGTTTTTGCATCTTTCAGCCTTTCTTCTAGTTCAGATAACTTTTTATTCCAGTTACGATTGGCCTTCTCTGGTATCCTTCCAAGTTCTTGTTTTCCTCTTACTAGGCTCTCTTGATTCACTTGACTCTGATTGATCAACTGGTTTTGCTTATTGTACGGCTTGTGCCCTAGTAACTGCCTGTATGGGAGCCACATTACTGCTACTAGCATTTGAATCCACCACTAAGACTACCACATTAATGGGTGTAGCCTTGGGTGCACTAGAGAGGTTCCTGGGGCATTCTCTTGGGAGATGTTCTTTGCCACACTCAGGACAAAAACCTTGTATTGTGATGTTGTGTCCTTGTCCTAGAGTTGGTGAATGGGGACATTCACGAATGAAATGGTCACCCTGACATCTAAAACATGGTCCTCTAGGGGCTTGTGTTCTTACTTGTCTCGCTTGGGGCCTAGGGTTGGGATTAGTGTACATGACATTGGAGTATTCTGGCTCCCAGTTTTTTTCCATAGATGGTGCCTCATATTGATACGAATAATTCTCACTAGGCTCAGGTGACTCTATGTAATAACCATGTGGACTATCTTCATGGGAGTAGTTTGAACTATGAGCATGAGAGTCATTTTCATTTATCAATGGGGTTAGTGGCACCAATGCTCTATTAGGGTTCTCCTCTGCCATCGTATACTTAACTGGGATCACATTGGCAAGAGCTGGTGGTTGGTTTCCTAGGACTGGTTGTGGCCTATATGGTGCTTGATATTGTTGTTGTGGCCTATAATATGGCTATTGATATTGATTCTGATACCTACCCTCTTGGTAAGGTTGTTGAAAATTTTGTCTGACAGCCCTGCCTATTGTATGGACAATCTTGAGCCGTATGATTTGTGTATTTCCTCTCAATGGTGCAATATAGAGCATTGGGGTTTCCTTGGGGCTGAGTCATCATTGGGCAAACATGAGCCATGTGTTCTCCGCCACAGTTATAACATCGCTTCAATGAGGTGACCCTTGGTGTTTGTCTATTTTGAATGCCTATCTTCTTGACAACTTGCTCAGCTATCTCATCTATCTCCGTGGAGGTTCTAGAGGTATGACTAGTAGAACTATCAGAGTCCTTATAGAGTTTGGACAATCCTAAATCCTCACCCAAGTTGTCTTCTATGTCAATGCACATGTGCACACACTCTTCTATGGATTTAGGCTCTTTCAAGTACACAAATGATCTTAACTTGGTGCTCAGTAAGACATCTAAAAACAAGGCCACTTGTTTGGCCGGTGTGGGTTCTTGGGGTGTCTGCTTAAAGATATGGATCAAGGACGATGTATTATGCCTGATGCCTTATGCCTGATGCCTGAGCAATTGCCCTATCTCTCAATAGTTACGACTATTCAGGGGTTGAAACCAAGCTAAGGCAGTACCCTTAAGAGTCAAACCAAATGCCTCGAACTAGGTGAACAAGTCTTCGACCTATTCAGTTCTTAACACTTGTTTGAAATCGACCATGTGATCAGAGGGATCTCCGAATCCATCAAAATAGTTCTTCATGGTCTTGACCACTTGAGAAGGTCTGAGGGTTCTTGGGTGCTCTCGGGGTCTAGGTAATGGAAAATCATGTTCATCTCTTTGATGCCTATGAGCTCAATGTCTCTCTCTTTCAGGTCTTGCACTTCTAGTCCTGATCTATCTCTACCCACAGTGTGTGCAAAACTTACCTCTAGTCTCTCTCTAGTTCTTTCCCTTTGGGTTTCATGAGCCTTGGATGATCCTGCTCTGTTACCAAGAACAGTTTCTCTGATGTGTGATCGAGGTAGACAACTTTGCCAGGTGTCTCCAGATCCTTGAACTCATAGATGGTGACTATTGGGCTTGGTTGATCTGGCTTGAATCTCCAAAAGGCTTCCTTCATTTCTCTATTCAAGAACAATTCTATGCTTTTGTTGTCTTGGGGAATCCACTCTGGAGTGATCACCCTAGTCCAGACTGACTTACCTCTAAGAGTCTTGGGTTCTCGTCCTAAGTCTCCTTGCTCTAGGTCTCCTAGTTCATTCTCCGCAATGATGTTTCCAAACTCATATGTCCTGTCTGGTAAGCTGGTAACCACATACATGGTTCCTTCCTTATCAATGTATGATCCCTCTTCGAACTTGACCACTAGGTGTTCAAGTCCAAAGGGTTGATCGGGATTTTTGAGTTGGATCACTGATCGTCTCAGGCCATCCTCATAGATGCATGCACCTAGTTGGTTGGTCCTGATATACTCCAATTGTGTTTTATAAGGACCTTCTGGTGTCTGTAAATAGGAAGTACCTGAGCTACGTGTGGGTCTCTCCATGTTGAAGGACATTTCTGAGTCACTTGTGTCGGAACTTAGCACGTAGGGATAACCACTTAGTTGTTGTGCCCAAGACTTAGTTGTATGGTTGACACTAGCCTCAGATGATCTAATGCTTTGCCTATCCTTGCCTAAGTGTCTTCCAGATCTTAGGTTCATAAGCTTTGTCTACAAGTCCAAAATTTCCCCCTGTATTGCTCAAAATCCTTTGGGACTCCTTGGTTTCCTAGTCCACTTGAGGGTCAACTTCACAATACTATATCTAATAATCCGCGTATTAGTTTTACCCAACAAACCCAAAATCCCTGCAAACAGATTTCCTATGAGAAATTTATGCCAGTTCAGGGCTCTGGGGGTTAAAACAGGGAAATAGGACCTCTCTGGGATTTCTTCAAAACAGGCAACACACGACACTTAATAAGTATCGGCGATACTTGGAAGCAGACGACACATGATACTTGGAATTCCACGACACACAATACTTGCTGAGATGTCGTGACCCTTGAAGGTCACAGATATCGCGACACTTGGTCAGCCTCAGATATCGCGACACTTGCTTCAGATGACACTCGACACTTGCTGAATATCACAATACTTGACTCCACGACACTTGACTGGTCACGACACTCGGCACCTTGCAGATGTCACAACACTTGTCAAATATCGCGACACTTGCGGTCCGACGACACACGATACTTTTTGAGATGTTGCGGCACTTGATGTCAATGACACTCGACACCTGATCAGTCACGACACATGACACTTGGCAGATGTCGCGACACTTGGCCCTGAGCACGATACTCGACACCCGAGGGATATCATGATACTTGCCCTACATGACACACGACACTTGTCAGATGTCGTGACACTTGGCCATACGACACCTGAGATCATGACACATGACACTTGCCAGATGTCGTGACACTTGTCAGATATCGTGACACTTGATATCTACCAAATATCGCGACACACGAGAATTCAAGTATTGTGACACTTGAACTCAACCGGTCATGACACTTGGATTTTTGGAGTCCAAATTCAAAAATTTTTGTAGATATGAGTATCTTGTGTCCTCCTTGTCACTCCTATGTGCCTATAGATGCAAAATATATCTTCAAACCCACGATACCACACTCACGACACTTGGCGCAGATCTTGTCATCTCTAGGAGAGTTCACTCAATTTTTGGGTATATTGAGGTGTATTTCTTCAACGTTTCAATTATGCACCCTCTCTAAGGTTCTTTCTCACAACCACAAGCGAAAACGACGTGAATGTACGGGCGAAAACTGAAAAAATCAGAGAAGATAAAGGTGGGAGAAGATGGTGATGATGATGAAGATGAAGGAGAAGAAAAACTCAGAAATTGAACTGAAAATGGTGATTTTTTTACCTTCCAACGTCGCTACTCTACGTCTTATCGTCACACGCTCATACTCCAAGCTCTCTCCCCGGCAATGGTGCCAAATTTGGTGTCACTCTAGCACAATGGTAAGTACCAACGTGAGGAGTTTCACCTCATAAATGTCAATCTATGGAGACGTGAGGGCCGGTATGGAGACCATGAGCAAGTGATGGCACACATGCGTGAGTGAAAGCACACAAGCATGCACACACATACATTCACGCACACAAAGTAAGAGCAAAGAGTGGAACAATGGAAGATCTCCAATTACAAAAGAACTCTCTTACAAAGCTCAGATCTACAAAAACCCAACCTCAAAAATGAGCTCTCCAGCCCTTTTTATGGTTTTTTGAGTGGTTTTGCCTGTCCATACCTAGTGTCCAGCCTAGTTAAAAATTAGGTCCCAAGGCTTATTTGGGGGTTCAAACGGAGTCTAAAAATTATGAAAATTGGTAGGCTGATAGTTCTAATACTCCTCAAGCTCGAGGACTCCTCGGCTTGAACAAAATGGAGTTACAAAATGATATTTACAATGGTTTTTAGTGATAAAAATCACTATTTTTATAGGGATATCTTCTGAAGATTTGACAGGTGCTTCTTGGAGCTCCCTATATGCTCTGTCCTCTTCTGTGTCCACTCTTTGATGCACTTCCATGCTTGTGCTCAACCCTGAGTGTCAACACTAGGTCCCCAAACATCTGTGTGGACTAGCTCCAATAGATCACCATGGATGTAACCTTTCTATAAAGGGTTGCCTATGTGACTTCCCGAATTGACAAGCACTGCATTTGTATATCATATGTTGCTTGGATATATTAGGTAGGCCAAGTACACTTTGATCCCTCTATATTTGCTTCGAACTTCTTTCACCAATGTGAGCTAATATTTTGTGCCATATCTCTAATTCTGATAGGGTTTGTCCTCCATAATTGAATAGAGCTATATTTCTAGTATCTTGGAATTCAAGTGTAAAGAGTCTACCTGCCTTTTCTCCTTTTGCAATCCTCTTGAATCCTTGTTGAGGGTCTTCCACAAATGCTCCATCCTTTGCGAAACTTACCTGCAATCCTTTCTCTACAATTTGTCCAACACTTATCAAGTTCTTGGTTATGGTAAGTACATACAATACCTTACTGAGTAGATTCATATTTCCATCTGCAGTCTTCACATTTCCAATTTTTTCAACTAAGTGCCTTGTGTCATCTCCTGTTTGAACCTCATGTCTATTCCTTGGATCTTCCAAGTTTGATAATAGAGCCACATTCCCTGCTATATGATCGGAACAACCAAAATCTATATAGAATACATGCTCATCTATTTTACCTTGCTTCATGGTCATGTTCATTAATAGAAGTGAGTCATGTTCTGTCTGCTCTTCAGTGTAATTGTTGTCATCTCTTCTTCCTCTATATCCTCCTTGGTTATTGGTATTGTTGTAGCCATTGAAGTTGTTTGGTCTTCCTCTTCTATAGCTTCCTCTATTGAAGCCTCTTCCTCTCTAATTTCTGGGATTCCTGAAATAATTCTTAGTTGTATGGTTATTCAAGCCACATATGGCACATGGAGAAGAGATTTGGAATCTCCCCCTCCCTTGTCTACCTCCTCTACCTCTTCCTCTTGTACCTCTACCTCTTCCTGCAAAATTAGCTTGGGAGGTACTAGCTTCATCATCATATCTTTTCCCTTTGCCTTTGCTATCCTTACTCTTATTCTTACCAGTGTCTAGGGTAGAGGATTGGTTAAATTTTGAGTTGTCATTATTTTTTACAAGCTTGGCTTCATGAGTGAATAGTTTCCCCATGAGAGTATTAAAGTCAGGTACTTGCATATCCATGTATAGGGTGAATGCTTTCCATTTATCATCTGCTTTGATTCCATTGATCACTTGTCTCACAATCTACTCCTCTTCAATGAATTCTCCAATGCTTCCAAGTTGTTCAGCTAGGTCCTTCATTTTGGTGACATAATCAGTCACACTTTGCTTTGGCATCTTGTTGAGTGTGGTGAATTTCATCCAGAGTTGGTTCTTCCTTCCTCTAGTGTTTGAGGACAAGAATGCTTCAAGAGAATTCCAAGCCTCTTGTGATGTCTTACAATTCCTAATGTGTGGAAGTAAGAAAATAAAAAACTGAGTTGAGAATATAAGACCTCGCTAAAGCATCCTTTGAGCATCATATTGTTAACCTTTCTTGTTCTTCTTGAGTAGGTTGACCTTTGCTTCTGAGTATTGGCATCATCTCATCTCCAAATATGAAACCATACAAATTTCTACCTTGAAGATATGATTCCATTCTAAGTGACCAAGCAAAGTAATTACCTTGATCTAATTTTTGAATAGATGATGGGAATCCATCTCCCATGCTGAGTTGATCATAGCTCTGATACCTTCAGATTATTTTTGTAGACACCTTTAGCTTCCGAAATATGCATTTGGACCTAGTATGTACCTTGGAGCATCATCCTCAAATAGTTATATCAAAACAGATAACTTTCAGAGTTGAAGGGTTCCAAAAACTTGCTATTTATGGACTAACTTCCTCTCAAAAAATTACTCAGTGCTCACTCATATGCAAAAGAAAAAATAGTTGAACTCAAAAGAGAAAAAATAATTACACACCAAAAGAGAATAGTCACTAGTTGTGGTGTGTCTAATGTAAGATTGGTGTTCAATTTCAAGAGTGTGATGCTCACTAAGAAAAGATGAACTTGAATAGTAATGGAATGGCATTTGGGTCAAAATTTTCATAGTATATTACATGTCTTTCTTGTAAAAAAATTGGTTCCAGAGTATGATTTTCATTTTTCTAACCAATCAACTAGCTTGTACTTAACTCCATGAAGCCATTTGAGTATACTAGATTTTACTTGCTAATAGAGATCTTTTTGTGAGTTTTATTTTGATAAATGGATTGGACCTGAAGCTTTGGCTTGTGTCTAACAATTATGAAAAATATTTGACGTGTCTAAAGCAAGACCTAGATGAGCATCTAAATCAATAGTCCACAAGGGAAAATGAACATGTGGAGTGAGTCAATTAAGGCATGTTCAAGGGAAATCACCTCAAGGTCATGGAGATATGTCCCAAAACATAGCCATGTAGGAGTGCAATGAAATTTTTAAGCACTAAAAAACACTTTCTCAAACTTGGAGACGTGAGTTGAAATCTCCATAAAATTCTGATAAAAAAAAGACAAAAGTCGAATATGTCATATACTTCAAACAAGATTTAGTAAGATACATTATTCTTCTTACTCTTCTTGTTTTCTTTGCTTTATGTTTTATCTTATCCTTAACAAAGCCTTGAAAGAGAATAATAAAGTAGGAAGAAAAAAATGGTGCAATCTTATGAATTTTATTTTGCTAGATTCTCTCTCTAAAGAGAGAAGAGAGGGAAAAATGGATGAGCTATAGGTCAGCTACTCCTGTTCTTTAGGTTGTAGAGATGTCTTCACACTTAAAGTTGATGAAAAGAAAAGAGATAGAGATAGAGGAAAGAGTTGTATTTCTCTCAATAGGTGTAACATTCTCTCTCCTTGTAAATATGGTTGAAGTAATCCATCTTTCAGCTTCAGTTGCTTACAATGGAGGAGAGATGAGAATGAAGCTCATCTCTTTCATTCTCATCTCTCTCTCTCTCTCTCCACACTTGTGTGAGTTTCCGAAGAGTGACTTTTGTGGAGGGAAAGGGAGAGAGATGATGAAATGAAAAATTTTGCATAAAGAGAATTGGGGGGGGAGATGGAGTGAAAAACTTGCTTCTGTATACAGAGAATGTCCTTGTAAAGTGACCAAGAAATAATCATAGGTTTGGGGGGTTCATCGTTGGACTGAAACTTTTAGAAATGTTGTGTTGTGCATAAATTTTAGAGGATGAAATTGTGGAAAAATAGATAAAGCATCACGTTAAGGGCTTTAATCCGAGCAAGAAATTATGGAAAAATAGATTGAGCAATATACAAGGAATGGCAAATCTTTCTTGAGTTTGTAGTCTTGTAGTATACTATACTCATTGAAAACACATATAAGTAAGCATTTGATATTGTAGTATACTATACTCATTGAAAACACATATAAGTAAGCATCTGATATCAACACGCACACTATGTCATGAAAACAACATTTTCTATAAACAAGTCAAAACAGCCTTCTATTACATTACATCACCATAATTTTGTATCAAAGAGACATAACATTGGATCATTGTTGTTGTAGAGGATGGTCACCAAAAGGTGATGAAAACCTCCTCAAAATTGCCACAAGAGGAGTAGAAATGACCATAGAAAAGGTTAGATCCAATGAAAAGTGCAAGATTTGTTCCTACAGATGAGCCTTCGCCAATGAATCAAATCACTGTATAGAAACTATATAAACTCATGGCATGGAATGTGAAAACTTTAAAAGGTTGCTTGCATGCCATTGAATGTGATGAAGTTTACTTTAGTTTTTAGAGGAGAAATTTTTACTAAGAGCATGAGAGATATATAAGTGGACTAAGAGCATATTTAGAAATCTAGAACACATTACAAAGAAGATGAGAAAATGACTTTTAAGAGTGGCTTAGGTAAACCATCCACCTAAATACTTTTTTGAGAAAAAAAGGATATTTGGCTCCATTTTGAACAAAATAAATTTGTGCATGCATGCATGTATGTCTTTGTGTATGTAAGAATCAATGACAACATGCATGTATGCATGTACATGTGTGTGTGTGTGCTTGTATTTGTGTATGTACGAATGAAGGACTGCATGCATGATCCCATGTACATGTGTGTGTGTGTGTTTGTATGCATGTGCAAATGCATATATGTATGTTATCTTGTATATATTCATGCATATGTGCATATAATTTTTCTTTTTTTTTAAGGAAGTTTGACAGTTGGCCTACTCTTTTGGATTAGCTTGAATTATTTGAAATTACGTGAAGATGGGCACAATACCCATGGGATCTTTTGTATCCCATAAAGCAGGGGTTAGATGTTAGGCATGGCTGGGATTATTGAGCCCGAAGGCTGACTAAGGTAGGCTTGGAAAGGGACGACCCTAAGGCCAAACGAGAAGTCAGAGTCACATGAGAAAGCATCCAAACCAAATGGATCACATGCCAACACCAATGTTCAAATGAAGTCAAAAAAAATCTGACAAGAACAACAAAATATCACATACCAATCAAGCAATGAACATTTCATACATATAGAATGAAAAAGTGTACCTTGCACGTTTGTATGTATTTATATATGTGTGTACACGTGCATTTTGTTCATTGATACAAAATTATAGTAGGTTAGGCACATATATTATTATTATTATTATACAATTCGCTATATTATTATTTTAGAAAATTTTTAGAAGTGTAAAATATTATATTATGTAGTGCACGGATTTTGCTAGAGAAGAATTTCACTCGCAATTTGACATAAAAATTTAAGCATAATATTTTTGTAAAGTTCGAGCGGGAGGGAGAATTTATGAGTTCAAATCTCCATGATATTTTACATAAATATGTTTAACATTTTATTTTTGAAATTCACATTATATAAAAAAAAAGAGTAGGAAAGATAAACCCAAGAGGTGAATATGTCATATATTACTTCTTTTTGTTGTTGTCTCTAAACAAAATACCTTTGCTTTATGTTCTATGGTAAGAATTCACATGGTAGTACGGTTTGAGATTTTCATGGATACACAAGAGACAACATGCTCTCCTTAGTGAAGGAGAATTTTGTCCTATCTACAATTTGCACAAAAAAAAAAGCAGAGCAACGAACCATAGAAAAATAATTTCCATCAACTCCTAACTTGATGTAGATATTGTGATATAAAAAACTTATGTCATACACACATACACACATGCTACATCATAACATACGCTCTCTACATTGTTACACATATAAATGGTACTTCAATAATTAGCAGGCATATAAAGAGCAATTTCATGTCACTTTGATACACACATATAGGTTGTACTTTTAACTCTTGATTTTAGTGTTTGCCTTATTTTTCTAAAGAGGAATTTTTGAAGCTTAATATCCTTTTGCTTGAATTGATTGAAAAAATAACTATACAAGTGAACGCGCATAGTACCCATGGGACCCCCCATATCCCACAAAGCAAAGGTGAAGACTCCATAAAGGTGATACAACGATGATAGCCTGAAGACAATAAAGAGACTAGGTTTAGACTCTCCTAAGGCCTATTGCATATCAATCACAGCTAGCGGGGGTTGAACTAGTGCCTCATCTCAAAAGGCAACAGATCAAACCGATTGAACTAATGCACATCGACGATGCATGCCTCCTTCCGAACAAGTTTCTTACATGCATAAATGCATGCCGATCTCAATCATGAGAACTCTATATCAAAGACATCAATTCCATGATGAAAAGGTACGGTTTGAACTTTTTCATGGATACACAAGAGACAACATGCTCTCCTAAGTGAAAGAGAATTTTGTCCTATCTACAATTTGCACAAAAAAAAAAGCAGAGCAACGAACCATAGAAAAAAAAAAGCAGAGCAACGAAGCAGAGCCATGGACACGAAGGAAACCATATTGAAACCTAGATCCCATATGAATTCTTATATCTCATGATTGATTTAGGGTTTGGAGAAGCTATATGTCACCATCGAGTTTGAAACATGACAAAACCCTAAGATTGACCCTCTACTTACTTGATTCTGACATCCAGAGCTACCTGTTTCAAGTTGCTAGAATCATTGATGACATCATCAATTCTTAGCCACCCTTGAATACCTATACAAGGAGGTCTTGGTCACATATATCCTCAGTCTTTCCAATGCCAGTCTTGGGAGCTCAATGAGTCACGATCTCCAAGTAAGTACTTTCTAGGTTCAACTTCTAGTTCTAGTCTTGTTCCTTGTTCTAGCCTTGTCGAGTCTAGTATTTTGAACATCTCCTCTTATCCTCTTGTAATTTCGTAGTATGAGATCTTGTCTAGTTACTTCTTATATCTAGTTATCTCTTGCAAAGGAGTTCTTGTAATTCAGACACCTTGTTCCATACCTATGGTTTGAGAATATTGTGGGATATCTTGTATCTTGTCTAGTCAAGTTATCCATACATATGAGTCTTGGGATGTGGGACTTCTTGTAACATTTCTATCTTCTTGTATTATTTCTTGTGCATGGGAAATCTTCTATTCAGAAATATATTTCTAGAATCTTGTCTTGTCAAATGAGAGGGCATAATCTAACATTTTGGCAAGACTACCTTCATCAACACCAAGCACCATGGATTCCCTTTGCAAGAGGATTCAATCTACAATAAGTGACTTGATAGGACACATACAAGAGTTGAGAAGATTGTTACAACAAGGGGATTCATTGATTTCAAGCTATACCTTAGATCTCAAGATATTATTTCGTGGATCTACATATCAAGAAGTCTACATTGTTAATTAGTTCTGAAGTGGCCTCAAACTTGAAATGAAGTATCTCTTATTATCCATGCTTCAAGAAAATACCTTAGAGGATGATATAAATCAAGTGGTTCAATGTGAGGATCAATTTATCAAAGAAAGCCAATTCCAAGATCTAGAAGTGCTGAGTAATCAAGACACTCTTCCTCAAGAATCTCCATCAATAATCTTTCTCTGAGAAAATCATTACAAATGATATGAATCATACACATTATGGAGATGTCCATAAGATAAAGGAAAAGAGAAAGTTAATGTGAATTAGGGAGGTATGCTTACTCCAGTCTCTCCATAAGAGATCTTGGAAACACCACAATGTATTGCTAGAAGTTTGAAGGATCTATCTTGTGAAGAATCCATGCAGATGGATAACATCAAGGTCAATATACTTATACCAAAGGAAATAAAACATGAGATTGACGATGAATTATGATTTTATTATGGAGATCATGATCATATGGTATTCAAATGTCTGAAGGGAAAGAAACAATTTTGATTTAGGACTTCCACAATCACCATCCCATATCAAAAGAAACATCATCATAGTCAAAAGATGAATACATCCCATCATAAAAATCATGCAGTTGATTGTGGTTCTATGTATACTACAAACCCTTTCCAAATTCATCATGGGTGTCCATCATCATCTTGTTCCAGTACCACATATCAAGAACTCTACAAAGACCAAGAGCTATGAAGATTCAAGTCCAAGTATATCTCAAGATCACATGGCCACTCCTCATGGAACTTCTTGCTTGAGGGGGAGACACAAAGGAAAGAATCTTGAAACTTAGATTTCATATGACTTCCTATATCTCATGATTGATTGAGAATTCAGAAAAGCTATACGTCACCATCACGTATGAAATATGACAAAACCCTAAGATCGGCTAATTATTTGCTTGATTTTGATATCTTGAGCTCCTATTTCAAGTTCCTACCATCATCGATGACATCATCAACTCCTAACCACCCTTGAACACCTATGTAAGGAGGGCTTGGCCACATATATCCTCAATCTTTCCAATGCCATTCTTGGGAGCTCAAGGAGTCTTGATCCCTAAGTAAGTACTTTACAAGTTCGACTTCAAGTTCTAATCTTGTTCCTTGTTATAGTCTTGTCTGGTCTAGTATCATGGACATCCTGTCTTGTCCTCTTGTAATCTTGTAGTATGAGATCTTGTCTGCTATTTATTGTATCTAGTTTATCTTCCTCAAGGGAGTTCTTGTAATTCAAATACCTTGTTTTATACATATGGCCTCGGTTGTGGGATCTCATATATCTCATCTAGTCGAATTATCCATACCTATGAGCCCGAGGTTGTGGGACTTCTTGTAATAGTTCTATCTTCTTGTATTATTTCTCGTGCATGGGTGATCTTCTATTTAGAAGTACATTTCAATAATATTCTCCTATCCAATCAGAAGGCATAATTTAATGCTTCCCTAGGAGCTTATATGCCTCATAAAAAAGTGAAGATTGGCTTCCCACAATTATGGCCTACCTATTGGGGGTAATCCATTCTACTTAGGGGAGGGGTTGATGATTTAATCACCTTGGCAAGACCTTAAAGTCATTGGGCAATGCTCTATGCCTACAAGCTATGCCATCTAAACATTATCTTCTTTGGTGGAGTTTCATGGTTGGATCCTTGGGTTGGTGATTTGGTAGGCCTATGGGTTGGTCTCTAAGTAGGCCTTTAAGTTGGTCTCCGATTTCCAAGCATGCCCTTGAGCATTATGTAATTGTTCTTAGAATTGATCCGTCGTATCTCCCACTTTTTAAAGGTTCACGTTAGGCCATTTGCGAGTCTTGACCTCTAGACCTTCAATCCAAAAGACACAATGTTTTACTACTACATTGCACATCCCCATTAAATGCTTCCACCCCCACTCTCTTGTGAGCAAGACTTGACCCCTTCACACATTGCCAAAGAGCCGTGTGTTGCCACTACACCATAAT